>JAJHSJ010000013.1:21707186-22024686 GCA_021015155.1 Magnolia officinalis | reverse complement strand
AAGTTCGATGTTGAGAAGTACTCCGGGAAAAATAATTTTGAATTATAGAAGGTCAAGATGATCGGACTCCTAATTCAACAAGGATTGAATGAGGCTATCCTTGAGGAGCGGACATATTATATGATAGACGATGAATGGAAGAAAACGGATAAGAATGCAAGAACTTCCATCCAATTGTGCCTAACTGATGAGGTTTCTACAATGTAATGAGAGAGAAAACTGCAACGAATTTATGGGCGAAGTTAGAGGACATCTATGCAAAGAAGTCCCTTGAAAATCGTCTATACTTGAAGCTTCAGTTGTTCAATTTGAAGATGGCAGATGGAGGAGATGTTAAGGCCCATATTAGCTACTTTAACAAGATGAGTTTCAAATTGCTGGATGTAGAGGAAACGATTAAATACGAGAATCAGAAATGCATCCTGTTGAATTCTCTTCCGGCTTCGTATGAGTCATTCAAGGACTTGTCGTGCACTGGTAGATTGGCCCTTAGTGTTGATACTGTTCTCTCAGCCCTTCAAGGAAAGGCGATGAGAAAGAAAAATAGTAACATGGGCAGCTCTATTGATGCACTAGTTACGAGGGGGATGAATTCTAAGCGGGACAGTGGATCTTCTCGATCGAGATCCAAATCCAAGGACAAGAGTAAGGGAAAGTTATAGTGATGGAACTAGTGGATGTCTAGGCACATAAAGAAGGATTGTACAATCAGCGAGCCATGACCGCCTTGTTCCATGACATGATAAACAAGGAAATGGAGGTCTATGTAGACGATATGATCGTCAAGTCTCGCACGGTCGAAAGACACTTTAAAGATCTCAAAAAGCTCTTCAACAGGATGGAAAAGTTCAAGCTTCGCCTTAACCTACAAAAATGTGTCTTTGGAGCAACCGGGGGCAAATTATTGGGCTTCATCGTCAGTGAAGACGGCATCCGAGTGGACGAGACCAAAACAAGAGCAATCATCGAAATACTATCTCCAAGAATTGAAAAAGAAATTCAGGGTTTCATTGGACGAATCCAACACATCAGCCGATTCATCGCACAGCTCACACCCATCTGTGAGCCCATATTCAAGCTCCTAAGGAAGAACTCGCCAAAGGAATGGAACGAAGACTATTAAGCGGCCTTTGATAAGATCAAGAAGTACTTGCTAAACCCTCCAGTGCTCAGGCCACCTACACCAGGTAGGCCTTTGCTGCTATACATTTCTATTGCAGCAGAAGCAATCAGATGCGTCCTCGGCCAACATGACACTACAGGAAGAAAGGAGCAAGCAATCTACTATTTAAGCCGAAGATTCACAAGCTACGAATCCAAATATTCCAGCTTAGAGAAAACGTGCCTCGCCCTAGTCTGGATGACACAATGGCTTCGACAATACATGATCACCTACCCAACCCTTCTGCTCGCTCGCATGGACCCATTAAAATACCTGTTCGTAAAACCGGTGTTAACGGGTAGGATCGCAAAATGGCAACTGCTACTTTCTGAGTTCGACATCACCTATGTCACTCAGAAAGCAATCAATGGGCAAGCACTGGCTGATCACCTAGTAGCACACTCTCTGCCTAATTATCAACCATTGAAGACTTTTTCCCCGATGAGGACATCCTCCTTATTGAGGGAGAAGAAGAGATGAAGGCAGAAGAGTGGACACTCTTCTTTGACGGAGTCGCGAATTCAAAAGGAAGTGGGAGAAATACTCTACTCTCCCGACGATGTCCCAATCCCCATCTCCAGGCGGTTGGCATTCCATTGCACCAACAACGTGGCTGAATATGAAGCTTATATCGCCAGTCTAAGTGAAGCCATCGTTCTCAAAGTAAAAAGGTTGTGGGTCTTTGGAGATTCGCAGCTGTAAGACCCGTATCCTAGTCCGTACTGTTCCGTCGACTTCCGCGATCATTCTTGTCGAATTCCGGCAATCCGCGACCTATAATTAATGTTTGCGCACGACCCTAAGTCTTATCCCGTAGATTTGAGTTGGCTTAATCCGAGACTTGTACCATTGCGACCGCACCGTCGCCGCGGTTCCAATGTCGTATCTTGCATACCGATTCGATACCCTGGCTGTGAGATGTGGGCCCACGTTCAGTTCGAAGAAAATGCCACGTAGTTGTTGCAATCCCAAGAGAATTTCTACATCATGTCCCATCAATCAATCACTCAAATCAATCAATCAATCACTTTATGTCAAGTACAAGAGCAACCCATGCTTTCTTTCTCCACAAGTCAAGTAAGCCCCAAAAGTCAACAAGTCTCTTACCTCACCCATCACTCACCTCACATCCATCACTCCATCACCTATCACTCTCTCTCCTTACATTCTCTCTCTCTCTCTCTCTCTCTCTCTTCGCAAATTCCAAGCAAGAGAAGAGGCTCACGTCTATAGTTTTCCAAGAGAGAAAGTGAGTTGTGTGGCCCACTTTTCCATCCCAAAATCCCTCATCCTAGCCATTCATTTACCATCTTCCTCCATCAAAGTGAAGCACAAGGAGATTGGCTTTCCAACGGACCAAGAAGATCGAACGGTTGGTGCTTCTATAAGCTAGTTTTGATGTTTTTGTGATGGACCAAGTGAGGCCTACCGATCGATGGTATGGATCTCACTTTGGACCCTAAGATGTGGCCAATGGCCCACCTTGATTCTCATGATCATTCCAGGATGGGGCCATTCATCATGGACCCCATCATGATGTTTACTTCCTTGTATAAATAGGGTCATCTAGACCTTGCACTTTAGCAGAGAAAGGATCTCCACCGTTGAATTTTTGATCGGTAGATCCATATGTATTGAGACCCACTTGATGTATGATTGAATGCAAGGGAGGGCTCATAGTGGCGAAGCCCTCCATCACACGTGTCCCTCTCTTTTTCTCTCTCTCTTTCTCTCTTTCATTTTTTTTCTATTTGTATGTGAAGATGTGGCCGTGTGGCCCACCCGGATGGACCTCACCATGAAACATGTATTTTATCCAAGTCATATGTAGGTGGGGCCCACTTTATATGTGTTGTACCCACACCATCCAGCATTTGGTGGCCCACCTAAACAAGGCCCACCTTTGTACATGTATTACGCTCAAACCATCCAACGTCCAGGGATGCTGGATGTGAAAGGAAAACAAAAATATTAGCCCGGTTCAACAAAGTTTTGGGTGGGCCGCTCACACAGGCTCCACCTTGATGTATGTTTTTAATCCACGCCGTCCATCCTTTTCCCCATACCATTTTAGACGTTGACTAAAAAATGGGGCCAATCCGACTTTCGGGCGGGTCATAGCGTAGCAAACAGCGTGCTTACCGTTGAAATACCCCCTATCATTTCTACATGCCAAAACATATCGCATATTGGGTTTGTTTGGCTTGTCTTGGACCATAGAGACCAATGGTTGGGGTGGATTCACCTAATGCGGGCCCCACATATGAAAAACCTAAAAAAAACCCCCTTCTAAAAAAAAAAAAATATATATAAATTAGGCAGCGCCTGCTGCTGCTGCAGCAGGACGCTGTTGCGTCTGGCGGTCTGGCCAGGGACCACTGTCCCAGCCGTGGGCCCCACCCCGATGTGTGTTGTATATTCACACCATCCATTTTGTAGGCCTCCCACAGGGCAGTGGGCCACCCTAAGAATCAGCCGTGTATGCAACTCAGGTGGCCCACATCATAGGAAATAGCAGGATTGATCGTCAGCCATTGAAATCCTTTTCTGGGTCACAAGTTTTAGAACATTATGAAATTTGTTTTTCCACTTCATCTGGGTCTCCGCGACCTTATCAACGGATTGGATGGAAAGTAAACGTTTTGTGGGCCCCCACTGATGTATGTATTATGTTCCACACTGTCCACGGCAGTGGACAGTGGAGCCCACACTGATGCTGTAAGGCCCACCCCCACAGCACATGATATTGTCCGCTTTGCCGAAGCTCACGGCTTTAAAACGCGTCATATGGGGGAAGGGTAGCTCGCAAACAAACCCGGTGCTCCCGTGGTCCCGCCCACACCTATCCCATAAGATATTGTCCAACCTAACTAACACCTATCAGAGTGCGCAGCGATGGTTTTGTTTCCCGTAGGAACGCGTCATGTCTGTTAAGGGAGAAACCCAACATATAACCACCACAACTCCAGACAACTCTTCCGATGTGGGACAAGTTACGCTACAGTCAACTGCAACAGTAGCTCGCCCAGCACAGTAGCCTGCCAGCCACACAGTAGCCTGCCAGCCGCACTTGGGGGCCCGCCCACATGTGTGCCCGCCCACATGAAACAGTGACTGGGGCGTCACATTATCCCCCACCGAGGGCAGAGCCGTCCTCGGCTCTGATACCATTTGTAAGGCCCACCCCCACAGCACATGATATTGTCCGCTTTGCCGAAGCTCACGGCTTTAAAACGCGTCATATGGGGGAAGGGTAGCTCGCAAACAAACCCGGTGCTCCCGTGGTCCTGCCCACACCTATCCTATAAGATATTGTCCAATCTAACTAACACCTATCAGAGTGCGCAGCGATGGTTTTGTTTCCCGCAGGAACGCGTCATGTCTGTTAAGGGAGAAACCCAACATATAACCACCACAACTCCAGACAACTCTTCCGATGTGGGACAAGTTACGCTACAGTCAACTGCAACAGTAGCTCGCCCAGCACAGTAGCCTGCCAGCCACACAGTAGCCTGCCAGCCGCACTTGGGGGCCCGCCCACATGTGTGCCCGCCCACGTGTGCCCGCCCACATGAAACAGTGACTGGGGCGTCACAGATGCATGTGTTTTATTTACACCGTCCACAGCAGTGGACGGTGGAACCCACCATGATTTATGTGTTCTATCCACACCGTCCACACTGGACAGTGGGACCCACCCCACGTGCGGGGGATTGCAATGTGTGTGTGTGTGTGTGTATATATATATTATAGATTATATATTATATTCTATATAATATACATGATGGTGGGCCTTCATGTGGACCCCCACCATGATGCATGTGTTGCATCTAATCTGTCCAACCATTTTGAAAAGCTTGTTTTAGGGCTTGAGGCTAAAAAAATAAGACAGATCTATAGTTCAAGTGGCCCCCACCTTGGTATGTGTACGAGGCCCATTTTGATTTATTTATGGCCATCCATTGAGGCCCACTTGGATATATATAAGGCCCATAATTGAGGCCTATCTTGATGTAGTTATGGCCCATCCGTTGAGGCCCACCGTGATGTATTAGTGGCCCGTTGTTGAGGCCCACCTTGACATTTATAAGGCTCATTTGAGGAGGCCCACCTTGATGTGTATAAGGCCCATTGTTGAGACCCATTTGATGTATTTGGGGTCAATGGGTTGAGGCCCATTGTGATGTATTCAAGACTCGTTATTGAGGTCCACCTTGATGTGTATAAGGCCCGTTATTAAGGCCCACCGTGGTGTGTATGAGGCACATTTGATGTATTTGAGGCCCATGGGTCGAGGCCCAGTGGGATGTATACAAGGTCTATTGCATTGTGTGATTCCACCATGGGTTATGTAATGACATTTATGGTGGGCCATGCCTTGGGAGCAATGTTGGTTTGACGTCCACATTGTAAGAATAATGTTAGTTAAATGTCTGCATTATAACTCTCCCTAGGGCCCATTGATAGGCCCATACTTGTTGTTTGTAGGCCATCAAGGCCCATCTTCGTTGTGAGGATAGTTCATCACCATATAACATGCTTAGTATAACTCCATGATTCATGCCCATATGCATTATATGTATGCCTAATATGAGGAATGTTTGATCATAGCATATGCCATTAGGCAGACCATTTACGAGATTCCTTATGAGACGGAGTGCCCCACATTATCGCGCAGTACACGCAGGATTGCTGCATGACTAGATAGTGTGACTCATGCATCTCACATATGTGTGACTTGATCATTGTACGCCCTAACGACATCAGGGTCGTGACCTCCACAGGCACATCGTAGATGGCTAGATGGGACACCGGAAATATTTGGTTCTAGCACTATGGGCACTTAGGATGTCCTTGGGTGAAAATTCCAGAACCTCCGAGGCCAGGAGTAGCCCCAACTTCTAGATCGAGTGGAACATGAGCGCCCGAGTGCCAAATACCAGTAGGCCGTGTCTCCCACTGTGTCGTGGTCGGGGTGTGGCCTTATCTACCCGAGTGAGGGGACTATAAGTTAGGCTAAGTATGACCAGCTTGTAAATGGGTCTGCTATCGAACAACCGAGTAGGTATTGGCAGACTACTGATCAGGCGGATAGTGAGGTCTATTCCACTCGCTGGGTTGTGCAGCTAGGGAGGAGGCAGTCGGTGTCGAGTATAATAGACCCTGGTGATTTTCTTAGAGAGCAACTGTACTGATATGTGGACTTATTGAGCAGGAATTGCATATCCATTCATTTATTCATTCACTATCCACTCGGGCTGCTGGTGCGTAACTATTTGTTATGTGTACCTTCGCATGGCCAGGATTTTGGTTGGGCGCGCGACTAACATGAGATCGGGAGTCTACCACATTGAGTCGGACTATCCAAATTTAGGTATGGGACTGGTTTGGATAGAAGTCCCTTGTGGTGGACCCCGTAGCCTGCGATACTACGTACTATCATCCCGACTTCACATTCCAGCATGGTCATTTCATTCGCACCGCATATTACATTGCATTCGCAGTACTTAGCATTTTGAGTTACTATATTTTTGCACTTATATGACCTAGACGGACTTAGCAGGATTTGGATATTGCATTGCATCATCGACATCTGATATTTGGCTTTTGCATTTGCATAGCCGATCCGCATTGCGTATTATATTATTGAATGATTCATGGACTTACCAGTATATTTCCGCGTACTTTGATATCGTATGATTCATGGTTTTGTTAGTATTTTCACTTATCCCGATGATGTATGATTTATGTGCTTTGTTGTATACTTGGCACTCGCCTTGCTCACACACTTACACCACCCTTTAAGCTTTCTATAAGCTTATGCACGATAGATGCGTGCAGGTGATGTTAGGATGCAGCCGATCTATGGTCGGAGCGTGTGGTGGAGCTTTTGGGGTTTCCTTTGATATCTTCATATTGTATTTCTATTTCAGCATTGTACTCAAATGATTATATTAGTGGATATGTGATGATGATGTTGCCTTTGTGATTTGGGTAAACTTGTGGTTATGCTTCTTACGAAAAAAATGTACGTTGGAAAATCCTCCTTCAAGGATCCCAGGATCGGAATCTGGCATGTGAGTGCCAGGATTCGAGAATGGGGCACTACGGAGGCTGTCAGCCCTAGATTCGGTGATCATTAATTTTGTGAGCCCGGTTTTCGAGTTTGGGGCGTGACAACAACTCATCATCAATTAGACGTATGGTGATTGGAAGACTAAAGATGAAAAGTTGATCACCTATCATGTCTACCTGGAGAATTTGGTTGAGGAATTCGAAGAAATCTCGTTCACGTACATGCCCTGAGCTAAGAATTAGTTCGCTGAAGCCTTGGCTACCCTTGCCTTGATGCCGGAGATCCTTAGAGGAATTGCTGAATGAGAGTTCACTGTAGAGCTCCAAGAGGAACCCGCATTATACCTACAGATTGACAAAGCCGAGACTTCCTCAAACAATCTGCCGTGGTACATCGACATCAGAGAATACCTCGAGCATCAAAAGTATTCGGAAGGAGCAATGACAACCGATCATCGCACCATTCAACGGTTGGCGGCCTAGTTTATAATCACTAGGGGTATTCTCTATAAGAGATCCTTCAATCAAGTCCTCCTTTGTTGCGTGAATGAAGCAGAAGTAATTCAAATCATGTCAGAAATCCACGAAGGACTGTGCGATTCACACATGAATGGTCATATGATGACAAAGAAGATCTTATGTCTTGGTTACTATTGGTTAATGATGGAGACAGATTGCTCCAAACATGTCAGGAAATGCTTCAAATGTTAAGAACACGCGAACCAAATCCATGCGCTTGCTTCCGAACTATACAACCTGACAACACCATGGCCCTTCCATATGGGGACTTGACATCATCAGAAAGGTCAACCCCAAAGCTTCAAACAGGCATGAATACATCCTGGTGGTAGTAGATTACTTCACCAAATGGATAGAAGCAGCATCCTACACCACCATCGCAACATCTCATCTGGTAAAGTTCATGAAAAACAACATCATCAGCCCATACGGGATTCCACATGCCATTATTATAGACAACGGGGCTCCATTTGTCAATAAAAGGATGGACAACTTCCTCAACAAGTTCAAGATTCAGCGCCATCGGTTAAGTCCTTACCGCCCTCAAATGAATGGTGGGGTTGAAGCTGCAAATAAGATTATCATTCGAATATTGGAGAAAATGGTCAAGACATATCGCGACTGGTCAGAAATGCTCCCATACGCACTCTGGGCATATCGGACATCTGTACAGTCTGCTACAGGCGCAACTCCTTACGAACTCATATACGGAATGGAAACAGTGTTACCAGTCGAAGTCAAAATCCCATCTCTTCGGATATCGTTAGAGAGTGATGTCGAAGAAGGCGAGTGACAGCAAACAAGATACAATCAATTGCACCTGGCAGACGAAAAGCGCATGCGCGTACTTAGCCACTTGCAATGCTATTAAAGGAGGATCACACGGGCCTACAACAAGAGGGTCCGGAAGAGGAGCTTCAAAGTCGGTGACATGGTCATGAAGCCTATCTTACCGCCGCACTTACCAGACCCCAGAGGAAAGTTCAAACCTTCGTGGGACGGACCGCTAATCATCCGGGAGGTACTTCCAGGAGGTGCCCTTCGGCTCACTAACTTGAGAGGAGAAGATCTTCCAGAGCCCATAAACGCCAACAATGTGAAAATCTATTACAGGTAACCATGCCTAACTCTTCCAATGATTACAATCATAAAGTTGAGGTCAATAGACATATGTACCTACCATCCTTTCCCTTTCAAAACCCAAAAAAGAAAAAAGAAAAAAAAAGACAAAAAGAGAGGCATACAACCCATAAAACACAAAAAAAAGAGAGAAGAAAGCCTACAAAGCCATCCCACATCTCCTAAACAAAATAGTCTGACCCAAATAAATAGCTTACGATTGTGATCAAAGACAAAGGCAGGAAGGTAGCCAATCGGCCGACAATGAATGGAATCTATCCTCCCACCTCTGTTACTAAAAAAAAAAACATGCTTAAGCAAGAAGGGCGAGTTGAAAACCCGAAAGGGCGGCTCGAGTATAAATAGCGGGCATGTGGCAGACTTGGTGAAAACCTGAAAAGGCACCAAGGGTAAAAAAGGCACAAGCTGCCAAGGGGTAGGCAAGAACAAAAACTTGGGACATAGTGAAAATCTGAAAGGATGCTACTGGAAAGCCAGTCGTAGTGAAAACTTGAAAAGGCGCTACGAGCAAAAACCACTAGAAAACTGTAACGTCTCGGAAAAATCCTTACAAAGACCTAAGTACCACCTCAGGCAGAAATCCCTAAGGACCGTATTCTGTAGAAATTAGATGAAGATTAATTAAGAACTAAACCAAATTAATCATGGATTTAGCTTGAACCACCATTTATACAAATGACAAGACCCAAAACCATTAATATCATTGACTCAACACTATATAAAAACCTAGGAAAAATCCCAAAAGCTTGTTGTTCTCGGGAGCACATTGAAACTTCGTATCGGACCTGACCGCATGTCGAAAGTTCGATGATCGAAAATTATAGGGATATGTCCGTCCTACTGGGCTTGACAAGCATCGCTGGAATCGAGCCCAAACAGTGTCCATAAACGCATAACTTGAGCCCCGAGTGAAGTGTGTGGGAAACGCGAATAACTTTATAAAGTGCAATGGAACTTAAGTGAATTGGGCCATTCACTCACAGGCGAAATTGAAGATTTTCGACCATCAGTTTTTGACCAAACTTCACCCAGGGGAAAAGAAAATTTCAATGCTCATATCCGTATAACTGTGGCCCCGATCGAATAAGTATGGCCTTTGATCTGACACGGGTCCTCCCCGGTCGATTAGCTAATCCGATCGCACCACAAATACAGTCCTAGCATAGATCCAATGTCAGGGAGCTTACCTTGTGGCGTAGGTGAGTATTGGACCTTCCTGTGAGCCCTCTTTGTCAAAAATAGCCGCCCAAAGGATATAACATATGTATATAGTGGCCCTGAGGCCATTTTCATCACTTCTGAGCCTATATAAAGCCCTTAAACCACCCCACTTCCATTCCATACGAATTTCTCTAACCCTAGCAGAGAGAAGAGAGAAAAGAAGAGAAAAGACTAAGGAGAGAAGGGAGAAACAGGGAGATCGTTGCTTGGATTCTTTCCCACGACTCCACGCCACAAATTCACCTCCCCACCTCACTACACAATTGTCTTCGGTTATGATTTGGGTAAGAAATCCTAAGCCTAATCTTGATTTAGAAATCCAAATAGAGTAATCGACGAAATAGCTAACCTATTTCATTATTTAGGTGTCATCGTTCTATTTTCGAGAACGTTGTGTTGGAACCGAGTTCAAATCGGGTATTCCGACGAAAGGTGCGAACTATAAACATTTAGGTTATGATTTTCAATGCCTTCAATGTCAGCTAATGATTTATGTCTGACTTGATGGCTACCATATCGTCTTAGACACGTCGATTTCGATGTATTACACATGTATGAACTATGTCGTATAACTATGCATCCTATGTGTTTGTGGAAATGTTTGAATGAACATGTAAACATGATTTGTGCTTGTTATGACTACTAAGCTAGGATTCATGATTTGTGCTTGTTATGACTACTAAGCTAGGATTCATGATTGTTATTGACATCCTTGTGGAAGGAATTGCTAAAATACTTGTTGTAACCTGCTTAGTCTATGTATTTGCTTATGTGTAGCCTAAGTGTTTGATAAATTGGCTGAATGAGAAAATGTTGATGATTTGTATTTATTAAGAGTATTAAGATAGTATTCTTATTTACCTTGCTCATATGTATTGTTTCCTTCATGTAATCATATTTGCCGTTACGAAATTTATGGACAAAATGCAAGTGTTTGGTAACATGTTCAATGTGTTTGATAAAATGCTCAAATGAGGAATTCACCTGAATTGATCATTGAATGCTGAAGCGATTATTGCATGTGCCTACTTACTGCATCTAAGTAAGATTGGGGCTACGGTGTGGCCCAGGCAATCAGTAACGGTTCATGTACAGGTGACTGAATTAGTCTCGCCACATTGGGTAACTTGAGGAATCTGGGTTGCACGACGATTGTCGATAGTGGTTAGGCCACACAGGGTGCTTATACACTCCATGTCGATTAAGTCAACGTGTGCTCGTACCAATCGAACTTGTCAAACAAACCGATCGGCCTATTGTGTGTTTACCATGTATGGACATCACTACTTGAATCTAAGGTATCACTTACCATTGTAAAAGCCCGTTTTAACCATGGTACCACGATCTGCTAAGACTCATGAGCTTGGCATAGTTGTATGGGACACCGTGGTCGAGTTGTCGGCCTACACTTGGGTGACGAGCCTCCTCGTAGTGACTAGTGAGCAACCCAAACTCGTGAGTCTGGCATGGTGGTATGACACGCCGTGTTCGAGCTGTCGGTCTACGCTAAGGTGACGAGCCTTCCCGTAGTCATCGCGAGTATAAACTTTGAATTTGCCTATCGACTGCTATTTCTTCAGGGGTGATGCCCTACAACTTGCCTATCGTATGTGGTTAACTAGGATTGACAACCCTAGATGGATCATTCGTTTGGGGTAATGATATAAAGGGAGGTACCTCAGCTTCTCGAACCTGCTGTATGAATAAACTTAACTAAGAACTTGGCTAACACGACCATGCACCGCATTGCATGTGCTTTGGCGAGAAAGTTGCACTTTAGGGAGGTTTTCATGCGCGAACATGGTTGTCGGAGTCGCTTGTGAGGGAGCTTTGTGCGAGGGCATACATCATTACTGCACTCCATTCTTGCATTAACAAGAGTAGTTAGGAAGTGATTGCTGTATTGCTTTATGAAAAGGCCTAGCTATATGTCCTAGAGGGGGGGGGGTGAATAGGACTATGTCAAATTTAAAACTTTAACAACGGAATTTTAATGAATAAAGGAATGATAGCACTTTAAACAAATCACAATATGGAAATATAAAGCAACCTCAAATACTAGAATAGAGAGGATGATACCAATGTTGTTCTAAGGATAACCTTGCACCATAAAAACCAAGGGTTTATGATAGGACAACCTTACTAGAATAAATTGAATATCAAAAACTCAAACTGAAAGGAAATAGCAAGAAATAAATTCTAAACTATTACAAAATTCCCCACAATGCTTAAAATGTAAATATTACAACATTCTCATCCACACATACATCCCACAAACTTGAATGATAAAAGATATATAAATTAAACAAACATTCAAACCACAAGACAAAGAATTATAGTGGTTCGCCTGTGTGTACACCAACTGTTAAACAACAGCCACACAGCTTGCTACTCCACTCCTAATATCCTCACACAGGGGATATTAGCGTTCACTATGAAAATAGGTTTCTCAGGTTCTCTTAAAACCTTCACAATTATGTCTTTCAAATGGGCTTACACAATTCAAAAACCCCACTTTCTGAGTTTTCTGGTTCTCCTCAGATAACCAACACAATGAGATTTTTCTGGCTCAATCTCAAAAGAAACCAAAAACATACAAGATTTACACAAATATAAAATACATAGATTTCTCCTTTTGTAGCAGCATGGAAGAACCAAATTGGAGTAGAAGTTCGAATATAGAAGCTCAATTGTCTAATACTCACTTTGAAATGGTTCTAGATTCTAGATTGATTTTAAATTAAACCAGTTGGGCTAGCTCTATTTGATTTTGATTTCAAGAAGAAGGAATACAGCAATTCCTCTTTTCAAATCAGATTGGAATATTAAAACAAAATCAAATTGACAAAGCTAACAAAAGAGAATATTAAATATGCACAATGTACCTTAAAAATAACACAAACTTATCTCTCAGAGTGATGCCTTGATTTTACTTGAATTAGATGTAAAACTTTGAAATTCGTGTTCTATTTATAGATGCAGAAATCACGTCTACGACTGGTCGTGTGACCACTACGACTGGCCGTAGGACGAACTGCATTTTAAAATTTTAAGCGCGATCGGATAAAACCATTCTACGACTGGTCGTAGGCACTTCACGACCGGTCGTGAGGCCTCCATGACTGGTCGTGACTTACCCACGACTGGTCGTGAGAAACCAAAATTTGTTGCTAGAGTTTGAGTCGTAGCTGTAGGACTGGTCGTGAATGAGTCGACACTGTTCTTACGACTGGTCGAGCAGTCTCCAGGACTGGTCGAAGCTCAATAAAAAAATTTTAAAAATTTGTAACAACTTAGGACTGGTCTTGGAATTACCTGGACTGGTCGAGCTAGTCGAACAAGGTCCAGGACTAGTCTTAGAACAGACCAAACACTTATAAAATGATTCAATTTGAATTATGTATACAAAATGACCTACCCTAAGGTCAATCTAAGGTCATTCATACCTTGAATGTGAAGTATGGACATTGAGACTTCATTTCTTTAGATGATGGTTGACCTTTGAAGATTACGAAGGTTGAGATCTTTATACTTGATGTAGCTTCAATTTGAGATCTTCTAAAGCTTGGATTTGAATTATACTCCATCTTGTATTTTAGTCTTGAGTTGTACTTGATCTTGAGTTATACTTAAGACTTTGAACTTTTAATGTAGCTCTTTAAAGACTCTGAACTTTGAAGCTTACAGTAGTGGATAATGTACCTGACCTTGCATGTCTTGAAGTACATCACCGTTCTTAACTTGTAGCATTGTGATGCAGTGTCTTAAACATATAAAACAATATGCTACACAAGACACAGATTGTGTTTTTGGCACCACAAAATTTGACAACCAAAGGAGTAGAAAATCATAGCACTTACAATCTCCCCCTTTGTCAAATTTGTGACAAAACACTCCTATTAAAATAAGAGCAACATTACATGCTCAATAAGGAATCATACACCAGTCATATATAAGACAACCAGTTACAGCCTGGTTAAAGAATCATGCACCAGTTGTCATTAACTAGCACAAATTCCACATTACTTACTCCCCCTGAATAGCACACATATATCCATAAAAATTATGCTCTTCCCCCACAATCCATATACATTCCATATTTATCAATCAATCCAAAACTTAATATATTCTCCCCCTTTTTGTCACAATAAGACAAAGGAAGAAAGGAATAAATAGAAGTGGAAGACCAATAAGAGAGTAACAAAGGAGTTAAATAGACAAAAGATATATAAGCAAATTCAAAGTGCATATATCATAAACCAGTATAATCCAAAGTAAGTCTAGCACATTGAAAGAAACCAAAATAGTCTAACAGTTATTACAGACCAATGAATAAGAACACTTAATCAGATCCGGGAGAAGGAGTAGGTATGGTAGGATCAAGTTGATGAAGGCCCTTGTTTAAGCGCCTAAGATACTTGCGCGTATATTTAAATTGCAAATCGTGGGCAACATTCATGTTCTCTACCTTTTCCTCAAGTGCACGAAGACGAGTATCAAAATCAGATGGATCATACTCTGGATCATTAGTAGAGTCTGATTCAATTTCATTAAAAATGTCATCCATATTAATATCATCAGGAGGAAGATCACCAGCCTCATCTACATTCCCTGCTTCAGATCTACCACAACCAACACCCATTTGGCCAGGAGCCAATTCCAATTTCATCTTGTTTATATTAGAATTGTTAAAAATAAGATGATGAATAGGAGCTTCTCCAACAGGCATAACAACTAGCATGTGAGTAGCTAACACAGTCATAAGATCTGCAAATGGAATATCACTGTGTCCTGGATGGAGACGAAACTGAATGATGAAATGACATATTAAAGAAGGCAGACAGACTTTAGTACCAGAATGATAGAATTCAAAACCCGAACTATAAAGGAAGTCAGTTCTGTTTTGTTACCAGAACGCAGTTACAGATTTGAAGTAAAGATTCTATGGAGAACCTTGTATATGGGTAATAAGTACTTTGAGGGGAGCGCATTCTCCTTATGAGTCCATTGCACATCCATATTGCATAAATCTCTAGTGATAATGTATTTTTCTGATTCTGAGGGTTTCTCAACTAGAGTATGAATAGGAATACCCTCGTCATTAACAGGTATATCCATTAGAGCTGAGATCAAATGACTGTCTACTTCAAATGAACCTACTCTAGTTGCTATATTAATGTTAAATTCTCAGTCAAAAATTGAGAAATGCATGCAAACATGGCCTGAGCAATAGACTGGTATGCAGGCCCACCCCAATGTAGGATGTTATCCGAGCCTACATATTGGAGAAGAGGAAGGAGATCAAAAGGAGCAATGTGTTCAATATGAACAGGTCTTTTAACAATAACGTTTTGCAATCGCAAATCTCGTACATGAGAGGGATCATCTTCGGGTGATCGAAGATGGCGCCAAGTGATAGGAGTTGATCTAGAAGATGGTGGACCACGGGAAGTTCTCTTTTTTCCTTTAGCATCCATTTAAAATAGGAGAATCAAAGAAACAAGGAGTTTCAAAATATGTGGAATAGGGTTTTACTAGATCAGATTTTTTAAAAGAAAATCCCAAAATTTCAATGAATCACAAAATAAATTACTCCAAGAGTGAAAATGAAGTAATATTGACTAGAATCTATAAGAAAAACGCAAATGACGCACTAACCTTGAAGATCTAGGAAGGTGGGTACGACCGGTTGGGCGTCGGCTCCTTGGAGAGAAGAGTTGAAATGAAGAAGAAGAAGTTTTCTCCAAATTTTAAAAGGTCCAGCGTGCTACACGATTAGTCGTGGGATGTCTTCGACCGGTCGTGTCATGACTGGTCGAGTATGTCCACGACTGGTCGTGTACTGACTAAAATATGCATTTTTCATAAAAATTTAAAATTTAAACCAATAAATTATCAAATATATATATATACTATGATACAAACATGCATGAATATTCAATTTAGATTGCACATACTAAGATCAAATTTTAATTCATTAAACCTGCTTTTGTCGAGCAGCTTAGTAAAAATGTCAGCAAGTTGATTCTCGGTCGAAATGTAATCTAAAGAGATAGTTTTTTCTTCCACTAATTCACGGGTGTAGTGATATCTAATATCAATGTGCTTGGTACGTGAATGCTGAATTGGATTTTTAGATATATTTATCGCACTAGAATTATCACAATGTAAAACCATTGAATCCTATGCAATTCCATAATCGCTTAACATACGTTTCATCCAAACAAGTTGAGTACATGCATTTTCAGCTGCGATGTATTCAGCCTTAGCAGTAGAGAGCGATATAGAACTTTACTTCTTGCTAAACCAAGAAACTAAACAATTTCCAATATAGAAACAACCACCACTGGTTGACTTTTTATGATCGATATTACCAGCCCAATCAGCATCTGAGTACCCCGCCAACTGAACACTAGTATCATATGGATACCAGATACCCAAATTAGCTGAACTTACAACATATCGCATAATCCGTTTAACAACAATTAGATGAGACTCTTTAGGATCAGATTGATATCTGGCGCAAATACCAACACTTAAAGCAATATCAGGTCTACTTGCAGTTAAATAAAGTAAACTGCCAATCATACTGCGATATACTTTAGGATCCACATTTTTACCTGTAGAGACTTTTGAGAGTCTTAAGGTTGTACTCATAGGAGTATCAAAATTTTTACCATTCTCAAATCCGATTTTTTTTTATTAAGTTCAAAGCATATTTGGTTTAAGAAATAAAAATACCATCAGGTTGTTGCTTTACTTGCAACCCAAGGAAATAGTTCAATTCTCCAACCATGCTCATTTCGAACTTAGATTTCATTAAATCTGCAAACTCAACAGTCATGTTAGTACAGGTAGATCCATAAATAATATCATCAACATAGATTTGCACCATT
The DNA here is from genome assembly GCA_021015155.1 of Magnolia officinalis. NCBI lineage: Eukaryota > Viridiplantae > Streptophyta > Magnoliopsida > Magnoliales > Magnoliaceae > Magnolia > Magnolia officinalis. The sequence continues at coordinate 22,007,673 of JAJHSJ010000013.1, read as the reverse complement.
AAGATATGATCGTTATGTTTCTTAACAAAAAGAGTCTTATCAACACTTCCCATTAAAAAATTATGACTTAGTAAAAACTTAGTCAATTTTCATACCATGCCCTGGGAGCTTGTTTCAAACCATAGAGAGCTTTTTTTAGACGATAGACATGATCAACATTCTTAGGGTCTTCAAAACCCATTGGTTGTTCAACATAAACTTCTTCATGCAGATCTCCATTTAAGAAGGCACTCTTTACATCCATTTGATAAATTTTGAAATTTCTAAAACAAGCAATGGATATGAATAGTCTGATTGATTCAAGATGAGCTACTGGGGTAAAGGTTTCATCATAGTCGATGACTTCAATTTGAGTGTACCCTTGTACAACCAGTCTAGCCTTGTTTTGAATTATATTACTGAGTTCATCGGACTTATTTTTGAAAATCCACTTAGTTCCTATAATGTGTTTATCTTTAGGTCTAGGAACAAGATACCAAACATCATTTCTCACAAATTGGTTAAGCTCTTCTTGCATAGCTACTATCCAGTTTTCATCAGTAAGAGCTTCTTTTACGTTAGCCGGTTCCATCTGAGATGTAAAACACACGTAATTTCATATCTTCTAGTTGTCTACGAGTGCGCACACCAGTGAGAGGGTTTCCAAGAATTTGAGTGGTTGGATGATCTTTAACAGTCCTTAGTTTAGGATTAGTTTGATTTGATGAAGTATCTGGTTTGTCAATTGAAAGAACTTCATCATTATCTGAACTTGGGGCAGGTGTATTCAAGTGATCGTCAATGACCACATTAATGGACTCTTGAATCACACCGGTCCTCTTGTTCAGTACTCGATATGCACGACTGTTCAAAGAATACCTTAAAAAGATCCCCTCATTACTTTTAGTGTCAAACTTTCTCAGATTTTCACGGTTACGTAAAATATAGCACTTGCTGCCAAAAACTCGAAAGTATTTGATATAGGCTTCTTATCAAACCACATTTCATAAGCCATTTTATTATAAGTTTTACTTGTATAAACCCGATTGATTATATAACATGCAGTATTTACGGCTTCAGCCCAAAGATTTTTAGGGAGCTTCATACTATTTAACATTACATTAGCCATTTCTTGAAGAACTCTATTTTTCTTTCAACAATTCCATTTTGTTGTGGTGTTTTGGGCGCGGAGAATTCATGTGATATTCCCTGATCGCAACAGAATTTCTCAAAGCTGCTATTTTCAAATTCTGATCCATGATCACTACGGATCTTACTAACTTGAGAACTTTTTTCAGTTTGGATCCGTTTGAGAATCCTTTTTTACTTCATTAAGAGTTTCTGATTTATCTCTTAAGAAGGTTACCCAAGTAAATCTGGTATAATCATCCACGATCAGCAGTATATTTTTTTTCCACCTTGACTCTCTGTCCTGTTTTGTCCTATAAGATCCATGTGGAGAAGATCGAGAGGTTTAGATGTGGCATTAGAGTTCACCTTTTTGTGAGCACTCCTAGTTTGTTTGCCAATCTGGCATTCACCACATATTTTGTCTACTTTTTGTAGTTTAGGTAGACCTATTATTAGTTCTCTTTTGCTCAATCTATATAGATTGCGGTAGTGTACATGTCCAAGGTGTTTATGCCATAACTCAGTTTCATCGGTATGGACCATGTAACACAGTTGATTAGATGAGCTAGAATCACTTACGATGTAGCAGTTTTTAGAAGTTCTACGACTAGTTAATATTACTGAACCATTTTTGTTTAATATTTCACACCCTAGGTTAGAAAATTTAACACTATGATTTTTATCACATATTTGAGAAATGCTTAACAAGTTATGTTTTAAACCTTCAATGTATAGAACATTCTCAAATAAGGGGAAGTTAGAAAGTTGAACCGTACCTTGGCTAATAATCCTACAGTTGCTACCATCACCAAATGTGACTGAGCCATCAGTCATGTCTTTAAGAGTGGTGAACAGACCTTTGTCACCAGTCATGTGCCTAGAGCATCCACTGTCTAGGTACCACTTTAAATGGCTTGAAGCTTTGAAAGCCGTGTGAGCAACCAAGCAAGTAACCTTAGGAACCCATTTCATAACTGTTTTGGGTTTAGGAGTATAGTTAGTCTTCTTATATTTGTAGTTGTTGTAAGAATGACCCACCGAGTTAGATTTTAAGAGCTCCTTAAGTAGATCAACTATTTTCTCAGCTAAAGATTTTCGGTTCTAATTTTTATAGTTGATATGGTTACTTTTAGTTTTGAAAGACTGAAAAGTTTTAGCATTTTTAGAAAACTTTTGATTAGAACTTTTCTCTTTTGACTTTGAGGACTCTCCTTTTACAAACTTAGAAGGAGTATTCTTTTATTTAGGAGGAATATTTCTATCATAGCCCAAACCGGATCGGTTGCCACTTTTTCTTGATGCAGATAAAAGTTTTTCTAATTTTGGATCACCTTGGGCATACTTCCATATATCCTTTAAACTCAAAAGTGAAGAGATTTCAAGTTTAAGTTTTTCATTTTCAGATTTTCAATCTGGGAGGTTTTGAATTCTAAATCGCATTTTCATTTTTCAAAACAATTTGAAATATGAGATTTTTCTAAAATAAGAGAATCAAAATTTTCTTTAAGTTTTGAAAACCATTCTTTTTGAAGCTTTAGTTTTACCGCAATCTTACAACTTTCCTTGTATAGGGCATTGTAAGCATCTTGAAGATCTTCTTCATTTTCATGATCGCTATTCAGATTTTCTTCACTAGTAGAATCACCATGAGCTGAAAAAGTGAACTTGGCTAGAGTTGTAAGTGCTATAGTTGATAGCCTCACTATATTGTCAAATTTGTGTTGCCAAAGACACTGTATGTATCTTGTTATGAAGCTTGCATATGTGAAGAACAAAGCTCTACACATGATGTGTCAAGTCAAAACAAAAGTCTCACAAGATCAGCTTCGATAGACAAGAAATGTTCACAAGTCAAGACTCGAGAATGTGAGAATGTTCAACTTAGTTTAAGACTCAAGATCTCAAGAAGCTTTCAAGTTCAAACTACACCAAGATCTCAAGCTTCATTATGCTCAAGGTCACTCGTCTAAATTTCAATGTCCTTACTTCACTTTTGAGGTATGACTGACCGTAGGTTGACCTTTAGAGTAGGTCATTTTGGATACATAATTCATATGTTTTATATAAGTGAGTTTGGTCGGTTCTAAGACTAGTCCTAGCACTGCTTCGACCTGTCCTAGAATTGCCTGGACCAGTCGTAAGTTTGTTGTAAAAATTTAGAATTTTCTGTTAAGCTTTGATCAGTCCTGGGGTCTGTTCGACTAGTCGTATGAACAGTGTCGACTGCTTCTTCGACCTGTCATAGACCTACGACTTAAACTACAACGTTGAAATTTGACTTGCTTCAACTAGTCGTGGGCAACCTTCGACCAGTCGTAGACTACCTACGACCAGTCGTGAAACTGCCTTATCTTATCGCGCTCAAATTTTTAAATTTTCGTTGGTCCTACGACTAGTCGTAGCAACATCTAAACCAGTCGAAGACGTGATTTGCTCACCTATAAATAGAGCACGAATCTCAGAATAAAATATACTACTCAAGTAATTTTAATCCGGCCTTCTGAGAGATAAGTCCGTGCTTCATTTAAGCTAAGTGTGTATATTTAATATTTTCTTTCTTTAGCTTTTTAAATTGATTTTGTTTCTTGTATTCCAATCTGATCTGAAAAGAGGAAGTGTTGTTTTCCTTTTTCTGGAATCAAAATCAATTAAAGCTAGCCCATTTATTTTAATTTAAAATTTATTAGAACTTAGAACCATTATATAGTGAGTATTGGACATTGAACTTTGACATTCAAACCTCTACTCTGACTTGGTTCTTCCGGGCTGCTACAACAAAGAAGAAAAACAAGTATTTTACATTTTGTGTAATTTACTTTATTTGGTTTTATTTGAGGTTAAGCTAGAAAAATCTCAAAGTTGTTGGTTATCTGAGGAGAGCTCGAAAACTCAGAAGTAAGGGTTTTTGAATTGTGTAAGCCCTTTGAAAAAGACACGATTGTGAAGGTTTTGGGTGAACCTGTAACGCCTTGAAAATTGGGGGTTGTAGCAACTTAACTCCCGAGTTCCAAAACATCACTTATGCAACATATATGCTTATGATTAAATGTTGTCTGTGTTAGTGCATTTATCATGAGTGGGATTATACCAAAACAGTAATTCATACTCCAGATCAAGTTGTAAAACGCAAGCGGAAGACTGAGAGTAAAAAATAAACGTATATAAGTCAAAAGATTATGATCGGTCGCCAGAGTATGAATACATCACTGAGTCACCATATACATGTAATAGTCCAAAAATCAAAATGTCAAATAGTATAACTACAAAGATAATCCCTATAGCCCCGTCGATCCGGATAGCCTAAGCGAAGCCGCCGGAGAACTGCATATAAGAGAACTCGTCGTGATCGTCATAGTAATCAGGCTCCGCCTCTGGGGGCACGTCGTCACTTGAAATCAAGACAGGGTCTGGTTGGTGTTTAAAACACTGTCCCGTAACGTGGGAGTGAGTGATCAACTCAGTGGAATCATAGAGCAAAGGTTAACATGTTATCAATTCAATCAAGCAGTAATGATAAAGCAGTACAATTAAACAATCTTAAATACTCTTGTTAATGCAAGAATGATATGAACAATGATGCATGCCCTCGCCTAGACTCCCTCGTGCGACACTATCTTACGGTCGCAGCATGCTTTCTTCCCTCTGTGCTCTTCAACTCGGGGCACATGCAGTGCGATGTTATGAGCGTGATTACCAAGTTTTTATTAGTCCTTTTCATACAACAGGATTGGAAAACTAAGGTACCTCCCTTATATCAATTCCCAAACAATGATCCATCTAGGGTCATCAATCCTAATTAAGCACATACGATAGGCAAGTTCATGTCACTGCCACCAACAACCTACCAACCGACAGTCTATTTTCGAAGGCTCGTCGCCAACTCGACTGGGGACCATAGCCAGGCTGTGTCGGGGTAACCCTATTTTGTACTCGAGGTCACTCCACCAACGCCCTACCAACTGACAGTCTATTTTTGAAGGCTCGTCGCCAACCCGACTGGGGACCACAGTCAGGTTGCACCAATGGAGGCCGACAATTCGAATACAGTGTCCCATACCACCGTATTCGGTTCACGAGTTTGGGTTGCTCACTGGTCACTACGGGGAGGCTCGTCCCCTCAGCGTAGGTCGACAGCTCGACCACAGTGTCCCATACCACCATGTCCAGTTCATGAGTCTTAGTGGGTCGAGGTACCAAGGTTAACGGGGTTTTCATTGATGAGTTTGGTACCTTAGGTTCAAGCAGTAGCGTCCAAACATGGTGAACATACATCGGGTCAATCGGGTTACTTGACGAGCTCGACTAGCACGAGCGCACATCGAGTTGATCGACATGAAGTGCGTAAGCACTCCGTGTGGCCTAACCACTGTCGACAACTGAAGTACGGCTCGGATTCGTCGAACACATCTTGTGTGGCGAAACAACATCATCCACCAATCTAGGATCTGTTATCGATTGCCTGGTCTATACAGTAGCCCCAATCACATTCAATTACAACAAAATATCCTAGAAGATAATTAAAGCAGTAATGGATCAAGATTTCAAATCATACAATTAAAGGTCCGATATTGTCCGCTTTAGGGCTGTCAGGGCTGTTGCACGGAATCGTTACACCACTCCCTCATCAACCTTCACGGCTTTGTTTTTGCATTTTATGGAATACAACTTAAACATGGATTTATACATATGCATTACATAGATAAACAGACACTATCATATACGGTACATGGAGGAAAGCATACACATAGTTAAAGGAGTTGAGAATCATATCTCAAGACCCTTATACATTACAATTTACTAACTACTTATTCATTCAGACATTTCAGCAAACACTTTAGACTACTTACATCAACATACATGACATATGTTGATCACCTAGGTATTAGGCCAAATCCTTTCACTAGGGAGTTGCCCCGTTTATAACACGCGTGCACCCACGACGGATAGTCATGGCAAGCATGAATCCAAGTTCCATATTCATTTATTCATTTCCACAAACACTTGGGCTACACACTGTATCACATAGAACGTATATTTGCCGTGACGTGATTTAGGGCAAGTCCTTTCGCTAAGGAGTTGTCGCACATGTAACAAGCATATATAGACAACAATTAATCATGACAAGCACAAATCTGAATTTCGTACGTATACGGTATTTTCTACAAATACGAGGAATACAATATATTCAACCTAGCTAACGTATAACTGAAAAACAAAACGGACATCACTTTATGCATGTGAAATAACATCCATGTCAAGAATCTATCATTAACCGACATTGAAAGCTTTGAAAACCATAACCTATACGTCTATAGTTCGCACCTTACGCCAGTAAACACATAACAGAGTCATTTTAGACACTTAGACTTTGTCAACGGCGGATTGGCGACCTATAACATTAATTAGGTTAGCTCTTCCCTCATTTCAACTATTTGAAACCCTAGAACAGATTAGGGGTTGAATTTCTTGCCTAGAAACGGGATCGGTAGCACCGGAAGAGCGGTACGGAAGTGGTGGTAAGGCACGTGGAGTGATGGGATTGAATCCCAAGGATGAACTCCAACTCTCCCTCTCTCTTTCCCTCTCTTTTCTCTCTTCTCTCTCCTAGGGTTTCCCAAATTCGTATGGGATGAGAGAGTGAGGGTTTCAAGCCGTTATATAGGCCTAAAACTGATGGGAATGACCCCATGGTTAAGGTATACTTAGGTTATGTCCAAAGACCGTCTGTTTCAGCTTAACAGAGCACTTTCGGAGCCCCCCCTTGAGCCAAAGGTCAGACTTAAGCTCCCTGACCATGGATCTAAGTTGAATTAAGTTTTCATTCCAATCGGGTTTCTAGATCGCATGTGGCGGACCAGTTTCAGTTCAACGGTCACCATAACTCGATCAGGGTTACAAGTATACTGCCATGTATGGGAAATTTCTCCTAATCTGAGGGTGTATTCGGGTTAGATTTTGACAGTCTGATTGCTTATATCTGGCCCGCAAGCGACACGTCTCAGATTACTTAAATTAGATTTAATTTCTAAAGAAAACCACGTTTCTCACACACTTCACTTCGGGCTCAAGCGAGTAGTCCCGGGACACTATCTGGATTTGATCTCCGAGATGGTTGTCAAGCCCAGCAAGGCGGTCTTAATTATATAACTTCGTATTAATCAGACTTTCGACGTGCTGTCCAGATCCGATACGGAGTTTCGTGATGCCCCCGAGGGCAACTGGTTAATGAGATTGATCCTAGATTTTAGGGTAACCTAGTGTCAATGATTCTACAAGTTTTAGGTCCTGCAGATCGTATTTAAAGCGATTAGTGCTAATTTCGCATGTAATCTAGTTTAACACTAGTTAATCCTCGTCTAATTTCTAAAGGATTTAGTCTTGAGTGATTTCTGCCTGAGGTGGTACTCGGGTCTTTGCACGGAATTTTTCGAGTCGTTACAGAACCTGTGAAAACTTATTTGATAATGAACGCTAATATCCCCTGTGTGAGGATATTAGGAGTGGAGTAACAATCTGTGTGGCTGTTGTTGAACAGTTGGTGTACACACAGGCGAACCACTATAACTCTTTGTGTTGTATAGATGTGTGCTTCATTTTCCTATCTTTGATTATTCAACTGTGGAATATATATGTGGATATGAATGTTGTAATATTTACATTTCAAGCAAAGTGGGGAATGTTGTAATAGTTTCGAATTTATTTCTTGCTATTTCCATTATTTTCATTCTGTTTGAGTTTTGATATTCATTTTGTTCTAGTAAGGTTGTCCTGCCATAAACCCTTGGTTTTTATGGTGCAAAGGTTGTCCTTAGAACAACGTTGGTATCAAGCTCTTTATTTAAGATTGCTTTACATTTCAGTTCTTTGATTTATTTAAAGTACTGTCCTTTATTTATTTGTTTATAAGGCTATCGTATTTCAATTATATTCCGTGGTTAAATTTTAATTTGGCATAGTCTTATTCACCCCCCCTCTAGGACATATAGCTTGGCCTTTTCAAGTGGTATCAGAGCCTAATAGCTTGTTTTAATTGCTTTATTCTTGGATTTATTTCCTGAGCTAACGATCTAAGCTATATATATAAGATGTCAAATTTTGATAGCCTTTCAGTCACTAGGCCTTTACCCTTTGATGGCTCAAACTATGCCTATTGGAAAGCCAGGATGAGGATTTTCCTCAAATCAATGGATGAGAACGTGTGGCTTGCCACAGTGACTGAATGGAATCCACCTACCACCGAAGTGATTGGTATCGATGGTTCAAAATCAATAAGAGTAACACCATTTTTCTCATGGACCACTCTTTAGAAAAGTGAGAGTAGTGCTAATGCAAAAGCACTAAATGCAATCACTTGTGCACTATCACCGGATGAATTCAAAAGAATTATATCCTGTGATACTGCAAAGCAAGCTTGGTATGTATTAGAAATGACACACGAGGGTACTTCAATTGTGTAAAAATCTAAAGTCCAACTCCTCACAACCAAATTTGAAGAAATTCATATGGAGGAAAATGAAATGTTTTTGGACTTCTACACTAGATTAAATGACATTGTAAACTCTATGTGGTGTCTTGGCGATAAAATCCCAAAAAGTAAAGTGTGTGCAAAGATACTACGCTCACTACCTGAACGGTTCAATTCTAAGGTAACTGTGATCCAGGAACTTTGTGATACGGACAATATGAGGGTAGAAGAGTTGGTTGGGTCTTTAGAAACCTACGAGTTAACTTTTAAAGCTCCTAAAGGTAAATCTATTGCCCTTAAGTCTTCCAAACATATTTCTCAAGAAAACTTCGATTTAGAAAATTCTGAAGACGATATGGCTCTTTTAGCGAAAATGTTTTACAAGATTTTCAAAAGTAAAAAGAGGGTTGATTTTCAAAAATCTAATGATAAGAAAAGATCTAAATATAGATCTAAATCTTGGAAATCTTTGAAAGATAGTCAATGTTACAACTGTCAAGAATATGGGCATCTAGTAAACAAGTATCCTAAAAAGGACAAACCTAAAAAGAAAAGAATGTTGGCTACTTGGGATGAATCTTCTGGCACTGAAGCCTCTTCTGAATCAGAAGATTTTGAAATTGAGTCAGGCAATGAAGTTAAAGCCCTTAAGACTCTAGCCAAGTTCACTTTTTCAGATCATGATGATTCAACCAGTGAAGAAAATCTGAATAGTGATCATGATAATGAAGAAGATCTTCAAGATGCTTATAATGCCCTATACAAGGAAAGTTGTAAAATTGCCGTAAAACAAAAACTTCAAAAAGAAAGGTTTTCAGGGCTTAGAGAAAGATTTAAGTCTCTTGTTTTAGAAAAATCTCATCTTTCAGATTGTTTTAAAAAATGCAAATGTGATCTAGATTTCGAAACCACCCTTATTGAAAATCTGAAATCTGAAAATGATAAACTTAAACTTAAAGTCTCTTCCCTTTTAAGTTTAAAGGATACATGGGGGTATGCCCAAGGTGATCTAAAATTAGAAAAACTTTTAACTGGATCAAGAAAATGTGGCGACCGATCCGGTTTAGGCTGCGACAAAAATATTCCTCCTAAACAGAAGAATACTCCTCCCAAGTTTGTAAAAGGAGAATCCTCTAACTCAAAAGAGAAAAGTTCAAGTCAAAAGTTTTCTAAAAATGTCAAAACTTTTTAATCTTTCAAAACTAAAGGTAGCCATATCAATTACAAAAATCAAAACTGAAATCCTTTAGCTGAGAAAATAGTTGATTTGCTTAAGGAGCTCTTAAAATCTAACTCAGTGGGTCACTCGCAAAAAAATTACAAATACAAGAAGACCAACTATACTCCTAAACCCAAAACAGTAATGAAATGGGTTCCTAAAGTTACTTGCTTGGTTGCCCACACTGCTTTCAAAGCTACAAGTCATTCGAAGTGGTACTTAGACAGTAGATGCTCAAGGTATATGACAGGCGACAAGGCTTTATTCACCGATCTTAAAGATATGACTGATGGGTCAATCACATTTGGTGATGGTAGCAATTGCAAGATTATTGGCCAAGGTACGGTTCAACTCTATAACCTCCCCTTATTTAAGAATGTTTTATATGTTGAGGGGCTAAAACACAACTTTTTAAGCATATCTTAAATATGAGATAGCGATCATAGTGTTAAATTTAGCAATCGGGGTTGTGAAATTCTAAATAAGAAGGGTTCTGTAATATTAATTGGTCGTAAAACTTCTAAAAATTGCTACATTGTTAGTGAATCTAGCTCATCTAATCAATCATGCTACATTGTCCATACCGATGAAACAGAATTATGGCATAAACGCCTTGGACATGTACACTACCGTAATTTATACAGATTGAGCAAGGGAGAACTAATAAGAGGTCTACCTATACTACAAAATGTAGACAAGATATGTGGTGAATGTCAGTATGGGAAGCAAACAAGGAGCTCTCACAAAAAGGTGAACTCCAATGCCACATCAAGACCACTCGAGCTTCTCCATACGGATCTTATAGGACCTACTAGGATGGAGAGTCGAGGTGATAAAAAATACATCTTAGTAATCGTGGATGATTTTACTAGATTCACTTGGGTAGCCTTCTTAAGAGATAAATCAGAAACCCTGGATGAAGTTAAGAGGATTCTCAAACGGATCCAAACTGAAAAAGGTTCTCAAGTTTGTAAGATCCGCAGTGATCATGGATTTGAGTTCGAGAATAACAGTTTTGAGAAATTCTGTAATGATCAGGGAATATCGCATGAATTCTTAGCACCCAAAACTCCTCAACAGAATAGTATTGTGGAAAGGAAAAATAGAGTGCTTCAAGAAATGGGAACCGTAATGTTACATAGTATGAAGCTCCCTAAAAATCTTTGGGCTGAAGCTGTGAATACTGCTTGCTATGTTATTAATCGGGTTTATATATGTAAATCTAATAAGAAAACCGCTTATGAAATGTAGTTCGATAAAAAACCTACTGTCAAATACTTTCGAGTTTTTGGTAGCAAGTGCTATGTTTTGCGTGACCGTGAAAATCTGAAAAAGTTAGACACAAAAAGTGATGAAGGAATCTTTTTAGGATATTCTTTAAACTTTCGCGCATATCGTGTACTGAACAAAAGGACCGATGTTATTCAAGAATCAATTAATGTGGTCATAGATGATCATTTGAATACACCTGCCCTAAGTTCAGATAATGATAAAGTTCTTATAATTGACAAACCCAATACTTCATTAAGTCCAAACAATTCTAAATTAAGGACTATTAAAAATCATTTAACCGTTTAAATTCTTGGAAACCCTCTCACTGGTGTGCGCACTCGTAGACAACTAGAAGACATGTAATTACGTGTGCTTTACATCCCAGATTGAACCAGTAAACGTAAAAGAAGCTCTTTCTGATGAAAACTGGATAGTAGCTATGCAGGAAGAACTTAATCAGTTTGTTCAAAATGATGTCTGGTATCTTGTTCCTAGACCTAAAGAAAAACACATTATAGGAACTAAGTGGATTTTTAAAAATAAGTCTGACGAACTTGGTAATATAATTCGAAACAAGGCAAGACTGGTTGTACAAGGGTACACTCAAATAGAAGGCATTGATTACGATGAAATCTTTGCCCCAGTTGCTCACCTTAAATCAATCAGACTTTTTATATCCATTGCATGCTTTAGAAAATTCAAAATTAATCAAATGGATGTAAAGAGTGCCTTTTTAAATGGTGATTTACATGAAAAAGTATATGTTGAACAACCTACAGGGTTTGAAGATCCTAAGTTTACTGATCATGTATACCGTCTTAAAAAAGCTCTGTATGGTCTAAAACAAGCTCCCAGGGTATGGTACGAAAAATTGACTAAGTTTTTACTCCGTCATAACTTTCAAATGGGAAGTGTTGATAAAACATTGTTTGTTAAGAAACATAACGAAGATATCTTAATGGTTTAAATCTATGTTGATGATATTATTTATGAATCTACCTGTACTGACATGACTATTGAGTTTGCAGATTTGATGAAATCTCAGTTTGAAATGAGCATGGTTGGGGAATTGAATTATTTCCTTGGATTACAAGTAAAACAACGACCTGATGGAATATTCATTTCTCAATCTAAATATGCTATGAATTTGATTAAGAGATTTGGATTTGAGAATGGTAGGAATTTTGATACTCCTATGAGTACAACCTTGAAACTCTCAAAAGATTCTGCAGGTAAAAATGTGGATCCGAAATTATATCGGAGTATGATTGGTAGTTTACTGTATTTAACTGCTAGTAGACCTGATATTGCTTTAAGTGTTGGTATTTGTGCTAGATATCAGTCTGATCCTAAAGAATCTCATTTAATTGTTGTTAAACGAATTATGCGATATATTGCAATTACTTTTAATCTCGGTCTCTGGTATCCTCATGACACTAGTGTTCAATTAGCTGGGTACTCGGATATTGACTGGGCTGGTAATCTTGATGATAGAAAATCTACAAATGGTGGTTGCTTTTATATTGGAAACTGTTTAGTTTTTTGGCTAAGCAAGAAACAAAGTTCTATATCACTTTCTGCTGAAGCTGAATATATCACAGCTGGTAATGCGTGTACACAGCTTGTTTGGATGAATCGTATGCTAAGTGATTATGGAATTAAACAGAATTCTATGTTATTATATTGTGATAATACCAGTGCCATAAATACTTTGAAAAATCCAATTTAACATTCTCGTACTAAGCACATTGACATTAGATTTCATTATATTCATGAATTAGTAGAAGAAAAAGTTATATCTTTGGAATATATCCCTACCGAGAATCAACGTGCTGACATTTTCACTAAACCGCTCGACAAAAGCAGGTGTAACAAAATGAAATTTTATCACGGCATGTGTATTCTAAAATGATTATTTATGCCTATTTGTATCATATTGTATATATTTGCTTGTTTAGATTTCATTCTTTGAGAAATATGCAAGAAATTTGATTTTTGGTGGTACTCAACCAGTCGAGGATTTGCTAGACTTGTTGTGGCACGACCGGTCGAAGAAAACCCACGACCAGTCATAGATCGCGGTGATTGACTTAAATTTGGGGGAAATCACTTTCTTCCTCATTTCTTCTTCTCTCTTTGACGAGTCGTCGCCCGACCAGTCGAACCCATCTTTCAAAATCTTCAAGGTTAGTGCTCCATTTGTATTTTTCTTGTAGATTTGTGTCTAGATTACTTCTATTTCTCTCTTGTAGTTATCTATTTCAAATTTTGTTGAGATTTGGGGTTTTTCTATACCCTAATCTGATTTGAGAAAACCCACTTCTCAATCTTTTGTAACTCTTTGTTTCCTTGAAATCCTTATTGCAAATGACATCTAGAGGTAGAAAGACAACATCCCGTGGTCCATCTTCTTCCAAATCTACTCCTTTTACTAAGTGTCATCTTCGGGCTCCCGATGATGATCCGTCTTATGTTCGGGACATCAGATTGTGTAACATTATTGTTGAACATCCAGTTGATATTAATCATGTTACTCCATTTGATATCTTTCTTATCCTTCAGACTGTAGGTTGGGATAACTTATTGCATTAGGGTGGGCTAGCATACCGGTCCATTGCCCAATTTATGTTCGCTTGCATAAGTACTTTTTCATTGGAAAATTTAACTTTTAAGATAGCCACAAGAGAAGGACCATTTGACGTTGATCGTCATTTGATTTCAGCTCTTATGGAAATTCCTGTGAATGATGAGGGCATTCCTATCCATAACTTATCTGAAAAACCTTCAGTAACTAAAAAATGTATGCTCACTAGAGATTTATGCAATTTGGATGTTCAATGGACACATAAAGGGAATGCGCTCCATTCAAAGTTTCTGTTACCCAAATGTAGAGTTCTTCACAAGATCTTTGTGTCTAACTTATACCCTCGATCTGGTAATAAATCTGAATCAACGTGTTTCATGGTTCGTGTTCTTCATGCTGTTACCAGAGGTGCTCATATTTGTTTACCATCCTTGATTTGTCACCACATTATTAAATTTAGACTCCATCCAGGTCACAGTGACATCCCTTTTGCTTATTTGATGACTATACTGGCTACTCATATGTTAGTTGACATGCCTGTTGAAGAAGCCCCTATCCATCATCTGATATTTAACAATTCTAACCTTAATAAGATGAAGCTGGATATGCTTCCTAGTCAAGGTGATGGTAATGGTGGTGCCGAAGCTGGACATGAGGAAGAAGCTGATGATCTTCCTCCTGATGATATTAACATGGATGATATTTTTAAAGAACTTGAATCTGATTCAACAAATGATCCTGATTATGAACCATCTGAATTTGATGTGCGTTTGCGTGGATTGGCGGAGAAGGTTGAAAATATGAATGTTAAGATAGATAACATAAATGTTGCTCATGATTTACAGTTCAAATATATGCGCAAATATCTTAGGTGCTTGAACAAGGGCATGTATCAACTTGATACTTCCATCCCTGCTCGTTCTTCAAGCTCAGATTAGTTCATTTTATTATTCTGGACTGTAATAACTTTATTTCTCTACTCTCTCTCTGTTTGTGAGATTGTTGCTACTTTTGACTTATCTCTGTTTATGGATTATATGTATTGTTTATCCTATTTTCATATATCCTATCTTTTTCACTCTCTCATTTTAACTCCTCAACTATTTATTCATTGTTTCCTTTGTCCTATTGTGACAAAAAAGGGGGAGAACGGATGTTTAATGGATGTATGTTACTCAGGGGGAGTATGTGTTGAGGTGGAATATATGTTGAATTGATTTGCTAACTGGTGCATGATTCTTTAACCAAATATTCTGTTTTATGAAATATTGTGTGTTTTGTCACTAATTTGACAAAGGGGGAGATTGTAAGTGCTATAGTTGATAGCCTCACTATATTGTCAAATTTGTGTTGCTATAGACACTGTATGTATCTTGTTATGAAACTTGCATATGTGAAGAACAAAGCTCTACACATGATGTGCCAAGTCAAGACAAAAGTCTCACAAGATCAGCTTCGATAGACAAGCAATGTTTACAAGTTAAGACTCGAGAATGTGAGAATGTTCGACTTAGTTCAAGACTCAAGATCTCAAGAAGCTTTTAAGTTCAAGCTACACCAAGATCTCAAGCTTCATTATGCTCAAGGTCACTCGTCTAAATTTCAATGTCCTTCACTTTTGAGGTATGACTGACCGTAGGTTGACCTTTAGAGTAGGTCATTTTGGGTACATAATTCATATGTTTTATATAAGTGAGTTTGGTCGGTTCTAAGACTAGTCCTGAACTTTGTTCGACTAGTCCTAACACTGCTTTGACCTTCCTAGATTGCCTGGACCAGTCGTAAGTTTGTTGTAAAAATTTAGAATTTTCTATTAAGCTTCGACCAATCCTGGGATCTATTCGACTAGTCGTATGAATAGTGTCGACTGCTTCTTCGACCTGTCGTAGACCTATGACTTAAAGAAATTTGACTTGCTTAGACTAGTTGTGAGCAACCTTCGACCAGTCGAAGGTGTCCTTTGACCAGTCGTAGACTACCAATGACCAGTCGTGAAACTGCCTTATCTTATCGCGCTCGAATTTTTAAATTTTCGTTGGTCCTACGACTAGTCGTAGCGACTTCTAGACCAGTCGAAGACGTGATTTGCTCATCTATAAATAGAGCACGAATCTCAGAATAAAATATACTACTCAAGCAATTTTAATCCGGCCTTCTGAGAGATAAGTCTGTGCTTCATTTAAGCTAAGTGTGCATATTTAATATTTTCTTTCTTTAGCTTTTTAAATTGATTATGTTTCTTGTATTCCAATCTGATCTGAAAAGAGGAAGTGTTTTTTTCCTTTTTTTTTTGGAATCAAAATCAATTAAAGCTAGCCCATTTGTTTTAATTTAAAATCTATTAGACTTAGAACCATTATATAGTGAGTATTGGACATTGAACTTTGACATTCAAACCTCTGCTCCAACTTGGTTCTTTCGGGCTACTACAACAAAGAAGAAAAACAGGTATTTTACATTTTGTGTAATTTACTTTATTTGGTTTTATTTGAGGTTAAGCTAGAAAAATCTCAAAGTTGTTGGTTATCTGAGGAGAGCCAGAAAACTCAGAAGTAAGGGTTTTTGAATTGTGTAAGCCCTTTGAAAAAGACACAATTGTGAAGGTTTTGGGTGAACCTGTGAAAACCTATTTGATAGTGAACACTAATATCCCCTGTGTGAGGATATTAGGCGTGGAGTAGCAATCTGTGTGGTTGTTGTTAAATAGTTGGTGTACACACAAGCGAACCACTATAACTCTTTGTGTTGTGTGGATGTGTGCTTCATTTTCCTATCTTTGATTATTCAACTGTGGAATGTATATGTGGATGTGAATGTTGTAATATTTACATTTCAAGCAAAGTGGGGAATGTTGTTATAGTTTAGAATTTATTTATTGCTATTTCCATTATTTTC
The DNA here is from genome assembly GCA_021015155.1 of Magnolia officinalis. NCBI lineage: Eukaryota > Viridiplantae > Streptophyta > Magnoliopsida > Magnoliales > Magnoliaceae > Magnolia > Magnolia officinalis. The sequence continues at coordinate 21,991,128 of JAJHSJ010000013.1, read as the reverse complement.
TTTCTGTTTGAGTTTTGATATTCATTTTTGTTCTAGTAAGGTTGTCCTGCCATAAACCCTTGGTTTTTATGGTGCAAGGTTGTACTTAGAACAACGTTAGTATCAAGCTCTTTATTTAAGATTGCTTTACATTTCAGTTCTTTGATTTATTTAAAGTACTGTCCATTATTTATCTGTTTATAAGGCTATCGTATTTCAATTATATTCCGCGGTTAAATTTTAATTTGGCATAGTCCTATTCACCCCCCCTCCAGGACATATAGCTTGGCCTTTTTAAGAGTCATAGGAGCTTTGACTTCATTGCCCGACTCTGTTTTAGAATCTTCTGATTCAGAAGAAGCTTCAGAACCGGAAGATTCATCCCAAGTGGCCAACGTACTTTCTTTTTAGGTTTGTCCTTCTTAGGACACTTGTTTGCCAAATGCCCATATTCTTGGCAGTTGTAACATTGACGGTCTTTTAATGATTTTCAAGTTTTACATTTAGATCTTTTCTTATCGTTAGATTTTTGAAAATCAACCTTCTTTTTATTTTTAAAAATTTTGTAAAACTTCTTTGCTAGAAGGGCCATATCATCTTCTGAGTTTTCTAAATCAGAATTGCTATTGTTTTCTTGGGAAACATTTTTAGAAGACTTAAGGGCAATAGATTTACCTTTAGGAGCTTTAAAATTTAACTCCTAGGTTTGTAAAGACCCAAATAATTCTTCTACCTTCATATTGTCCGTATCACGAAGTTCCTGGATCGCAGTCACCTTTGAGTTGAACCGTTCAGGTAGTGAGTGTAGTATCTTTGCACACACTTTACTTTCTGGGATTTTCTCACTAAGACCCTACATAGAGTTCACAATGTCATTCAACTTTTTATATAAGTCCATGAACATTTCATTTTCTTCCATATGTATTTCCTCAAATTTGGTTGTGAGGATTTGGACTTTAGATTTCTTGACAATAGATGTACCCTCGTTTGTCATTTCTAAAATATCCTAAGCTTGCTTTGCAGTATCGTAGGATATAATTCTTTTGAATTCATCTGGTGATAGTGCGCAAGTGATTGCATTTAGTGCTTTTGCATTGACACTACTCTCGCTTTTTTGAAGTGTGGTCCAAGTAAAATAAGGTGAGACTTTCATTAATTTTGATTCATCCATACCAGTCACTTCAGTGGTAGGAGGGATCCATTCAGTTACTATGGCTTGCCACAGACTCTCATCCATGGATTTTAAGAAAATTCTCATCCTGGCTTTCCAATAGGCATAATTGGAGCCATCAAATGGTAGAGGCCTAGTGACTGAAACGCTATCAAAATTTGACATCTTATAAATAGCTTAGATCGATTAGCTCAGGAAATAAATCCAAAAATATAGCAATTAGAACGAGCTATTAAGCTTTGATATCACTTGAAAAGGCCTAGCTATATGTCCTAGAGGAGGGGGGGGGGGGGGGGGGTGAATAGGATTATGCCAAATTTAAAACATTAACAACGGAATTAATGAATAAAGGAATGATAACACTTTAAACAAATCACAATATGAAAATGTAAAGCAACCTCAAATACTAAAATATAGAGGATGATACCAATGTTGTTCTAAGGACAACCTTGCACCATAAAAACCAAGGGTTTATGGCAAGACAACCTTAGTAGAACAAATTGAATATCAAAAACTCAAACTGAAAGGAAATAAAGGAAATGACAAGAAATAAATTCTAAACTATTACCACATTCCCCAAAATGCTTGAAATGTAAATATTACAACATTCACATTCACACATAAATCCCACAAACTTAAATGATAAAAGATATAGAAATTAAACAAACATTCAAACCACAAGACACAAAGAGTTATAGTGGTTCGCTTGTGTATACACCAACTGTTAAACAACAGCCACACAACTTGCTACTCCACTCTTAATATCCTCACACAGGGGATATTAGCGTTCACTATGAAAATAGGTTTCTCAGGTTCACCTAAAACCTTCACAATTGTGTATTTCAAATGGGCTTACACAATTCAAAAACCCTACTTTCTGAGTTTTCTGGCTCTCCTCAGATAACCAACACAATGAGATTTTTCTGGCTCAATCTCAAAAGAAACCAAAAACATACAAGATTTACATACATGTAAAATACCTGGATTTCTCCTTTTATAGCAGCCCGAAAGAACCAATCGGAGTAGAAGTTCTAATATAGAAGTTCAATTGTCCAATACTCACTTTGAAATGGTTCTAGATTCTAGATTGATTTTTAAATTAAATTAGTTGGGCTAACTCTATTTGATTTTGATTCCAAGAAGAAGTAATACGGCAATTCCTCATTTCAAATCAGATTGAAATATTGAAACAAAATCAAATTGACAAAGCTAACAAAAGAGAATATTAAATATGCACAATGTAGCATAAAAATAACACAAACTTATCTCTCAGAGTGATGCCTTGATTTTACTTGAATTAGATATAAAACTCTGAAATTCATGTTCTATTTATAGATGCAGAAACCACGTCTACGACTAGTCGTGTGGCCACTACGATTGGTCGTAGGAAGAACTGCATTTTAAAATTTTAAACGCGATCGGATAAAACCGTTCCACGATTGGTCATAGGCATTTCACGACTAGTCTTGAGGCCTCCATGACTGGTCGTGACTTACCCACGACTGGTCGTGAGAAACTAGAATTCGTTGTTGAAGTTTGAGTCGTAGCTGCAAGACTGGTCGTGAATGAGTCGGCACTGTTCCTACGACTGGTTGAGTAGTCTCCAGGACTGGTCGAAGCTCAATCAAAAAATTCTAAAAATTTGCAACAACTTAGGACTGGTCTTGGAATTACCTGGACTGGTCGAGCCAGTTCTAGGACTAGTCGAACAAGGTCCAAGACTAGTCTTAGAACAAACCAAACACTTATAAAATGATTCAATTTGAATATTATATACAAAATGACATACCCTAAGGTCAATCTAAGGTCATTCATACCTTGAATGTGAAGTATGAACATTGAGACTTCATTTCTTCAGATGATGGTTGACCTTTGAAGATTATGAAGCTTGAGATCTCTATACTTGATGTAGCTTGAATTTGAGATCTTTTAAAGCTTGGATTTGAATTATACTTCATCTTGTACTTTAGTCTTGAGTTATACTTGATCTTGAGTTGTACTTGAGACTTTGAACTTTTGATGCAGCTCTTTAAAGACTCTGTACTTTGAAGCTTACAGTAGTAGACAATGTACCTAACCTTGCATGTCTTGAAGTAGATCACCGTTCTTAATTTGTAGCATTGTGATGCAATGTCTTGAACATATAAAATAACATGCTACACAAGACACAGATTGTGTTTTTGGTACCACAAAATCATTACTAGTTGATTGACTTAATAACATGTTAACCTTTGCCTTATAGTACCACTGAGTTGATCACTCACTCCCACTCTGGGACGGTGTTTTAAAATACCAACCAGTATCTGTTGTAGATGCAGGTAATGATGATGTAGCTTATACCACAGAGCCGGACTTCATGGACAAGGAGGAAGAATTCTCCTACGTGCAACTCTCAAGCTGGTCTATGTAATCCTTGTACTGATTCGACGGGATTACAGGGACACATGGATTAGTTGGACACTTACATTTTGATATTTTTTCTATTTTGAAACAATACATGTGCATATTCAGCCCGACTACATAATCATACTCTGGAGGTCGTAAAACATTTACCTGTTTAAATACATATATGTTTCAGTCTTCCGCTTGCTCAATTTAATTACATCTGGAGTATGATATACTGTTTTAGTATAATCCCACTCATGTTTAATGCTTTGATATGGATAACATCTAAACATCATTATCCATGTTGCATAAGTGATGTGTTGGATCTCAAGAGTAGAGCTTTGCTCGACTTTCAAAATCCGGGGCATTACAAGTTGGTATCAGAGCATGATTTGGATTAAACTGGACCTTGGTTATAGGTAACATGGCGTACTCTAAACGCACTCTGACCTAGGAAGGGGGCGATGAAATGTAGAAATGATCGTAGAATCCCAAAGTCTCGCAGACGGGCGAGATTGACCGTTGTAGTGTAGCTTGTACGCGTTTGAGATCATGTGAAATGATCTTAGTCCCTTTTTCGGCCGTCAATCGATGAGTTTAAACTATAAGTTGGCGAATCCCAAACTTGATACAAGCCAAAAGGGGCGAATATGCCCGTGTTGGACCGAGAAAGTACATCAAACGGGCAAAGGGGCCCAAATAACAAAATCTAGTGGGGCCCAGGGGGTCCCCTGCACGTGTACAACACCCCAGGAGGGGGTGGCCATCGCCGGCACCTCCAGAGGGGCGTGGCGGCACTGCCTGGGCTGCTGCGCACCGTCGACACCTCTTGCGGGCTACGGCAGCAGCGGCGCATCGCCCATCACCCGACCATGTGGGGCCCTCCCATGTGTGGGACCACCCTCTAAGACCCTTTTTGCTTCCCTTTGCTCATTTCCACCCATCCGACACCCCAAACCCTCTAAAAAGTCTCTTTTCCTCTCAAATTTTCTTTCTCATACACTCAATTTTTCATCTTCTTCCACATCTTGCACCCATCTACCACCATTACCCTAAAATCCCTTCTTACAACTCTCCATCTTCCTTATTTCCCCACATTTGAGCACAAAACCCACATTTTTGTGTCTCATAACTCTCAAACTCCTCAAATCCACTTCACTCTCAAGCTTTTCCAACTCCATGGCTCTCTTTGAGTTTGTCACCGCCATTTTCTCCATCTCGACGCTCCTTTCCCTTATGGGAAAGAGAAGAGCGGCCCCGGATGAGGCCGAGCTGAGCCGTTCAACCCGCTCAAGGAAGAAGGAGAGCGCCGAGGCTAGTACAAGTGTCGAGCGAGAGCAAAGGTCGAAACAAGATCTCGACCCTTGGATCCCCATTGAAAGATCTCTACCGTCGGGCGCCGAACTAGGTAAGTTCCGCGGTCGTAAAGTTGTATTTGAAGTGCATGTTGATGAGAAACTGTTTGGATTAAATCTTGTGATCGATCTCCTTCTAGAGAATGGGTGAGGTCCCATATTCGAGGGAAACACTCATGCGAGTGAAGGCACCGTCTGAGACTTCTATGCCCACATACGGAACTTGATGCTGGAGCCTCTTCAGTTTACTATCCCTTTGGGGAGGCAGGAAGCCATAGTCAATGCGGATGTGATGGCCCGTATTATGGGGATAGAACGTGGAGTTATGCATGGAAGTGAGACGAACCTTGCTAGTGAGTGGGAAAGAAATCGCCACACTCATTTCCTATGCAGCCAACTTGAGCAGTGGAGGTGAGGAAATAGCCTCGCTTCGACTAAGATGATGGACGACTTTCGCCTACTCCATCATATATGCACGTACAATGTGTATCCTAGGTGGAGTAACCGCCCAGAATGAACTAAATTTATGGTAAGCTTTCTGTATCGAGCTAGATAGGGGGACAAGCTATGCCTGCCTACTCTTGCCTTGACTCAAATAATCAGCACTGCACGATCTACTAGGGAAGACTCCTCACTACCTTTCGGCTGACTCATTTGCAAGATTGCTCGAAATTTTGGCTTCAAACTCCATATGGAAGACCATGCCCTAATACATTTCATCAGTGAGACTACCCTCAATAATATGGGGATTGGCCCTAGGCAACTCCAAGCCTGACTTGATGAGTATGGGGATGAAATACAAGACGAAAGTGAAGAGGAAGATGGTGAAATTGTGGTAATGACTGCTTTAGTTGAAGTAGGAATTTGCCAATATGTCCTAGAGGGGGGTGAATAGGACTTTTTCAAATGTTTTGTGATTATTTAAAATCCTATCAAACCTATCCTGAGAATATATTCATAAATCAGGATTTCTTCAAAGTAACTCTAATGACTTCCAAGCCAATTAGAGGATCCAATCATAAAACTAATTTAATGATAAACATGATGCAATTCAGATTTTATGATGTATGTAACTGTGTGTGAGGTGTGATCAAATATGAAAGCATTTAATGAAATCACATAAGTAATCGAAGACAAACATCAATCACAAACATAGTCATTTTTATAGTCGTTCGACTACTTGTCTACTCCACTCTCGACAGACGCACTCAACCCTTGAGTGTACCGGATTTCAGTAAGGAGGTTTCACAATAGGTTCACCTCAAACCGGAGGTTTTAAATCAGGTTCACCTCTAACCAGTACAACCTACACCTAGGCTGACAGTTTATGCGCTCCCACGAGCAAGGGTCAACACATAGCACCTGATTTTAGGCACACTGGCTAAGGATCCACTCAAGGAACCTCACTTATTTTTGCTCCCATGAGCAAGGGTCAACACAACGCACCCAAATTTTAGACCACCTTGGTCAAGGACCTACAGAAAGGACCTAACATTTATGCTCTCCACAGAGCAAGGGTCAACATAAAGCACCCACCACGTACACTCCCGTCGGAGGTCTCCTAGAGGATTTGTAAGGGGTGAGAAACACCTTAGACCCAATCCTACAAAGGAATGATCACAAGGGTCCTCTGGACTCTAATGACTTACAGATAAGTAGACGAGCCCCATTCAGCACGTTGTCGAAGATCTCCTCCTTTGTTGATGAAGAATCTTCTGCTTTCTTGAACCGCAATTCAGAAGATGTACCAATACATGGCGACGGGTTGGGTCAAGGCTATGATGGAATCCTTCTCTCTTAAATGTTTTCCTATAAGGGATATAGAGCGATTCCAATCATCTATGCTTTCAAGGCATCCCAACTTAATGATTTGCCATTAAGGTGGTAGGTGGAGGATCCTTGAATGCGGAAGTTCATTCCCCAATCCACCCTATTGAATGTCAATGATGAGGGTGGATTGGAGGATGAACTCCCATGAGAGAAAGGGATTTGGGTATATGATCTAAAGTTAAACACTCAAAAGCACTCTCTTCTTTCTCTACCAGCAACTAAGGATGAGCTCTCATTAAATAAGCAAAAGGTTCCAACGGATATAAAACTGTCACATTTATGACAAAGTTCGATATCATCGAGCAGGGTTGATATCATCTAGCGTATACTTTTGATCGCATCGACTGGCCGCTCGATGACACAAACTCAAATGTTAAATGCTTTTGAAACCTTTTGCCAGCTGGTCGAGGAAATTGAAACATGCGTCGATTGCATCGAATTTCGAACTCGGATTTCATCGATATGAGGTTCTATTACTCGACATTTGAAAATGTGAGAGATCCGCCTTTGAAATATTTCAGGTTTTAAAATATGATCGAGGCACACTCGATATCATCAGAATTTGAATGTTGATGATATCGATAGCTGTGTCAATGCATTGATAAATCTAAGGATTTTACTAGTGAGTTTTCTGGACAGATTATGTCCATTCTTGATGTAATCGACCCAGCCTCGATATCATCGATATTTGAATATCGATTCTATCGAGTGACCCTTGATCCAAGATGAAACAACATGAAAAATATTGCTGGATAATAATGTGTCCAAGACCGATATCATCGAAGGCCTTTCGATATCATCGAAATTTGAATTCTGAGGATATCGAGGAGAACTTCGATATATCAAAGATTCTATGATTTTCCTTAGAAAAATAGGGACACAACATATATGATTTCGATTATATCGAGTCAACTTTGATAGACTTGAGATTCAAATTTCGATGTTATCGATATGACTATCGATACATCGATAATTCCGTCTAGAGAGTTATGTGGTTGCTGGACATCTTATGTCCTCATTTCGATATTATCGATTGAGTTTTGAGGACATCGACAACACTGTTCGATAACATCGATCAGTTTATCGATAAATCGACAGAGGTAGAAAACTTAGAGATTTTTCTATTGTTTGAAAAAGTTTTCTAACTAATAAACCCTATTATTTTCTAATCAGTTTTAAGGGTTTTAAGTACCTGGTGTTTTGGGACATGGGATGTGAGGGTTAGATTTACCTGTGACGATCTTCTTATGGAGCTCTTTTGTCTAGCTGACTCAACACTCACGCTAATTGACAAACCAGGGCACTTTCAGAATGAAGTGAAGATGAGGAAGGAAATGAAGGGGAAGGAGGCAGTGTGGAAGAAAGCGGTGAGGATGCAGAAGGAAGTGAGGAGGGAGAGCAGTAAAAGGTAGAGGAGGTCGAAGATTCAGATGGGGGACCTCCTACTGCTACACGTGAGGACAACCATGATCGGGCCGCCTTAGAAGCCTGCATGGCTAGGATAGAAGAAAATCAGGCCGCCCTGAAATAGGAGATCAAGGAGGATCAGGCCTACCTAAAATAGAAATTCAAGAGAATGTCTCGCACCTTTAAGACCCTCCTATGCTATATGCAGGATAAGGACGCGCTTCCACCTTCGCCAGATTCAGAGGACTAGTCATTGAAAGTGCACCTGCTAGTGCCTTGGTTTGTCAAGTTACGTGTGTGGTGAGTCATACTGGCTGCAGAACTTGATAGGAAGATTATCTCAAGCGTCTGCCTCAACCGGATGTGTGGAAGCTCGCAATAGGTAAATTATAGCCTCACATCCCGTGTCCCAAAACACCAGGTGATTAAAACCCTTAAAACAAGATAGTCATCGTAGGGTTTTTAAAGTGAGAAAACTTTTTGCAAAGTAGGAAAATCTCTAAGTTTTTCTCACCTTGTCAATTTTATCGAAGCACCCTCGATATGATCGACCTGCACTATCGATATCCTTGATACCTTAACGATATTATCGATAAGAGGACCAAAATGTCCAGCAACTAAATATTCATCTGGACGGATTTATCGATATATCGATACACCTATCGATATCATCGATAAAAGCACTAAATATGTCTAGCAACTTCACAATATATCTAGACGAATTATCGATCTATCGATACACATATCGATATCATCGATATTCAAATCTCGAGACCATCGAGAGTGGCTCGATAAGATCGATAGGCAGATTTTCGGCACCCCTGTTTTTTAATGAAAATCTCAAAATTCTTCGATATATCGATGACCGTCCGATATAATCTGAATTCAAATATCGATAAGATCGGAAGTCCATCGATGATATCGACAGTGGGCGAGCATTTCTTATAGCAGTTATTTTAGGTTGTTTTTTAACTTTGATCGGGGGCCCTTCGATTTAATTGATATTCAAATATTGAGGATATCGACACCAGATCGATTGCATCGAACAAAGCCATAAACTGTCCAGCAAGTTTAAAGATAAATCAGCTGGATTTATCGATGCCTCGACTCTAATCTCGATATCATCGACATTCAAATTCCAATGACCTCGACGGTTCCCCCGATCATTCATGAAAACCTGAAATATCTCAAAGTCAAGTCTCTCTCATTTTTCAAGTGTCGATGGATCGAACCTGTTATCGATGGAATCGGAGATCGAAATCCAATGACAACGACAATAGTTCGATTCATTGACCAATTGGCAAAGAGTTTCAAAAGTGTATGACATCGAGTCCGAGTCATCGAGCAGACCATCGATGTTATCGAGAGTATACGCTCGATGATATCGAACCTGCTCGATGATATCGAACTCTGTCATAAATGTGACCATTTTATATCCGTTGGAGCTTTTTGCTTATTTACAGAGGACTTGTCTTTTGTTGCTGTAAGAGAGAAAAGAGAGAGCTTTTGTGTGTTTCAACTTACATCTTATACCCTAAGCCCTTTCTCTCGAGGGAGTTCATCCTCCAATCCACCCTCACCATTGATATTCAATAGAGTGGATTAGAGAATGAACTTCCACATTCAAGGATCCTTCAGCTACTACCTTAATGACAAATCATTAAGTTGGGATGCCTTGAATGCATAAGAGTGGAACTACTCTACCTTCCTTATAGGAAAACCTTTAAAGAGTAGGATTCCATCTCTACCTTGACCCAACCTTAAGCCTAGTCTTAGTATATCTTTGCGTTGCAGATCAAGGAAGCAGAAGACTCTTCGTCAACAAAGAAGAGGAGATCTTTGCCGTTGTGCTTAACGGGACTCATCAACTTATCTGTAAGTATCTAGAGTCCAAGAGGACACTTGCGAACATTCCTTTCTAGGATTGGGTCTTAAGTGGTTCTCACCCTTTGAAGTCCTCAAGGAGGCCTCCAGCGGGAGTGCACATTGTGGGTGCATTGTGTGGACCCTTGCTCTGTGGACAGAATAAACATCTGGTTAGGAGTGAACCAGTGAAACTCCAGGGTTAGAGGTGAACCGAGTCGAAACCTCTGGGTGCGTTGTGTGGACCCTTGCTCTGTGGAGAGCATAAACATCTGGTTAGGATTAGAAGTGAACCAGTGAAACTCCAGGGTTAGAGGTGAACCGAGTAGAAACCTCTGGGTGCGTTGTGTGGACCCTTGCTCTATGGAGAGCATAAACATTTGGTTAGGAGTGAACTAGTAAAACTTCAGGGTTAGAGGTGAACCGAGTAGAAACTTCCGTGTAAAGGTTGAAGGTGAACCTGAGTTGAAACCTTAGGTTTGAGGTGAACCTTGGGAAACCTCCTTAGTGAAATCCGGTACACTCAAGGGTTGAGTGCGACAGCCGGGAGTGGAGTAGACTTATCGTCGAACCACTATAAAATGACTGTGTTTGCGATTGCTTTCTCTATGTGTGATTCATGACAATCCATTCATAGTTATATATCTGATCACATCTCTGTAAGTGCTATAGTTTATATCCCTTTCTGTTGTCAAATTTGTGGTGCCAAAGACACTGGAATGTAACTTGCTATGTGAAGCTCTACTCAAGAATAAACAAACATCCACTCAAGATCAACCTTGATGAACAAGCAATGCTCACAAGTGTAAAGAAGAAAGTTCTACTCAAGTTCAACTGTGATTGACAAGTATGGCCCTCAAGTCAAGACATTGCAAGATGTCAAGAAGCTTACAAGTTCGATCGTAAAGAACTCAAGATACTTTCAAGGATTAGCTACAACGAGACTTCAAGGTTTACTACTTTCAAAGGTCACTTGTCCTTAAGTTTCAATGTCCTTATTTCACGATTGAGGTTTGACTGACCTTAGGTTGACCTTTAGAGTAGGCCATTTTGGATACATAAGTCATATGTTTGATTTACATGAGTTTGGTCAGTTCTAAGATTAGTCCTAGACTTTGTTCGACTAGTCCTAGCACTGTTTCGACCTGTTTAAGAAATTCCTAGATCAGTCGTAAGTTTGTTACAAAATTCGGATATTTTCTGTTAGGCTTCGACTAGTCCTGGGGTTTGTTCGACTAGTCGAAGGAACAGTGTCGACTGCATCTAAGACTAGTCATAAACTTACGACTCAAAGTCCAGCGCTGAAATTCGGATCCTACGACCAGTCGAAGGAAACCTACGACCAGTTGAAGGAGACCTACGACCAGTCGAAGGATACCTTCGACCAGTTGTGAAACGGTCAAATCTTATCGTGCCCGAATTTTCAAATATCTGTTGGTTCTACGACCAGTCGAAGAGCTCCTTAAACTAGTCAAAGACGTGATTTGCTCACCTATAAATAGAGCACGAATCTCAGAAGAATTTAATTAATTCAAGCTAATCTAATTCGACCTTCTGAGAGATATTTTGTGCTCCATCAAAGCTAAGTGTGCTTATTTAATATTCTCTTTCTTTAGCTTTATTTGATTGATTTTGTTTCTAGCATTCCAATCTTATATGAAAAGAGGAATTGTTATTTTCCTTCTTTTGGAATCAAAATCAATTAAAGCTAGCCCGTTGTTTTTAATTTAAAATCTATTAGAACCTAAAACCATTATAAAGTGAGTATTGGACATTTATCTTGGACATTTAAATCTCTACTCCAATTTGGTTCTTCCGGGTTACTACAACGAAGGAGATAATCAGGTATTTTACATTTGTTGTAAATTCTGTTTTGTTTTCTTTTGAGATTTGCCAGAAAAATCTCATTGTATTGGTTATCTAAGGAGAGCCAGAAAACTCAGAAGTGGGGTTTTTTTAATTGTGTAAGCCCATACATAAAGGCACAATTGTGAAGGTTTTTAGGTGAACCAAGGGAAAACCTATTTTTGTTAGTGAATGCTAATATCCCCTGTGTGAAGATATTAGGAGTGGAGTAGCTATGTGGCTGTTGTTGAACAGTTGGTGTACACACAAGCGAACCACTATAATCCCTTGTATTATGTGGTTGTTTGATATTCATTTCATATCTTTAATTATTCAGTGTGGGATGTATATGTGGATGTGAATGTTGTAATCATTTCATTTCAAGCTCAGTGGTGAATGTTGTAATAGTTAGATTTATATTTCTGCAATTTATTGCTTTCTATTACTTTATTAATTTGAGCTTTTGTTTCTATATTTGTTCTAAAAATAAGGTTGTCCTCCCATAAACTTTGGTTTTTGGTGTAAGGTTGTCCTTAGAACAATTTTTGATTGCTTTCCATTCCTATACTGCAATTCAAGTTTAGTGATTTAAATTCTTATTCCGCTGTATCTTTTATTTAATTTGGCATAGTCCTATTCACCCTGCCTCAAGGACATATAGCTTGGCCATTTCAATCTCTCTCTCTCACACACACAGTCACATCCAACATAGACTAAGTTGCATATTACTATATCTTGATTAGTTTGTGATTGGATCTTCTACTTGGCTTGGAAGCCGGTAGAGTTACATTTGAGTAATCCTGAAAATTGCATACATGATATGATTAGAGTGATAGGATTTTTAAATAACTCATAAATCTTTAAAAAGTCCTATTCACCCCCCTCTAGGACATATTGACATATTCCAACTTCTACTCAAGCGGTCCTCACCGCTATTTCAATTGGTATCAGAGCGGGTCTCTCTTTAAGGGCTTCACCGCCTAGAGAGTGATCTTGACTGAAGTTGGAAATATGGCCAAAGGAGAGGGTTCATCAGTCATCAGGCCTCCAGTATTTGACGGCTCAAATTATGCATACTGGAAGGCTCGGATGCACTACTTTCTGAGATCTTTGGATCACGATGTTTGGGAGATAGTTGAAAATGGATATGTGCCACCAACAGATCAAGTTGTACTAGATAGTGGCACAACTATCACAAAACCCAAATCCAAAGAGATGTGGACGACGTCTGATAAAGATAAACAGACTTCTGAAGCTAAAGCTATGAACGCCATCTACTGTGCCGTGTCCCAAGATATTTTTAATTAAATAAGCATGTGTGTGACATCTAAAGAAGCATGGGATCTACTGGAAACAACCCATGAAGGCACAAGTACTATGAAGAGGTCTAAACTACAACTCTTGACTTCACAGATCGAAAGTCTCAGAATGGAAGAGCATGAGACATTTATGGAGTTCTTTACAAAGCTAAACATCATTTGCAACTCCATGGGTGGATTGGGAGAAAAAGTTCCGGTACCGAAAATTTGTAGGAAAATTCTAAGATCCCTACCGGAACGGTTTAATCCCAAAGTAACAACAATTGAGGAATGTAGGAATATAGACGAGATGAAAGTAGAAGAATTAGTAGGTTCCCTACAAACTTTTGAGCTACACTTCACTCAATCCCAAAAATCCAAAAACACTGTCCTAAAAACTTCAAAGAAAATAACTTATGAGGATAGTGGAAGTGAAAGAGAGGATGAAGATGAGGAAGTGGCTTTGTTGGCACAAAATTCAGGAGATTCTTTCAAAAGAATCGCGGCCGTCCCTCTAGAGGAAGAAAGGTGAACAACAAACTCCCTGCAGGCAAATTTGGTAGAAGAACCAAAGAACCACAATGCTACGCCTGTCAAGAGTATGAACACCTATCTAATGAATGCCCAAGTAGAAAAACCAAGGGGAAATCAATGGCCGCCACATGGGATGATACGAAAGAGTCAAACTTAGAATCCAGTGACTCAGAGAGTGATGGTGACCAGAAACCCTTGAAAATTCTCATGGTCATCACTACTTCAATCATTCCCACTGAAACTGAATCTGCATCAGAACTACCAGCCACGAAATCATATTCAACTGATAATAAGGAAGATGAAATAGAGGAACAAAGTGAATTACAAGATGCTTATAATCAACTCTATACTCATAGCATCAACATTCTTAAGAAACTTGGAATCTCGAAAAACAAGAAGGTACTACTACAAAAAGATCTGGATAAAACACTAGAGATCAATTCACACCTAATGTAACATCATGGATTTTTTTCAGCCTGGATTTAGATGTTCTTAGGCAATGGGTCGCTCCTAACGCCTTATTAACTTGTCAGAACTCAATCCCACAGTTTAAAATCACTTGTTAACCCATTTCCTTTACAAATCTCACTTTCACTACCTTATCCTTCACAAAGTAACTAAGTGCTAAACTAAATTAGCTACCAAATCCGCTTGATCCACTTTAAATATGATCTGCAAGACCCAAAACTTGTAGAATTATTGACGCTGGGTTACCCTAAAATCTAGGATCAATCTCATTACCCGGTTGCTCTCGGGAGCATCTCGAAACTCCGTATTAGATCTGGACCGCACGTCAGAAGTCCGATTTACACAAAGTTAAGGAATTAGGACCGCCTTGCTAGGCTTGACAACCATCTCGGAAATCAAATCCAGATAGTGTCCCAGCGCTATTCGCTTGAGCTCGAAGCGGGGAGTGTGAGAAATGTGAAATTAATTCAAAATAAAATATAAATTTATGAAATCTGTCATCTCTCGCTTGCGGATCAGTATTAAGCAACCAGACCGTCAGAATCAGGCTAAATTACACCCTCGGATCAGGGATATTTTCCCAAACATATCCGTGTACTCGAAATTTTTGATCGAGATCCGCTGACCGTTGTACTGAAACTGGTCCGCCATTTGTGATCTGGATATCCCACTGGAACGAAAACATAATGGTACCTAGATCCGATGTTGGTGAGCTTAAGTCTGACCTTTGGCTTAAGGGGGCCCGCCAGAAGTCCTCCGTTGAGCTAAAACTGACCCACTTTGTCTATAACCCAAGTATACCTTGACCTAGAGTCTATTCTGGTAATGTTCTAGCCTATATAAGGACCTTAAAACCTCTCATTTAGCCCATACAAATTTGGGAGAAAACCTAGGAGAGAGAAGGGAGAAAAGAGAGAGAAAGTGTGAGAGAAGTGGTGGAATCTCCCTGCCACTTTACCCTGCCGCTACACAAGCTACACCACTCACTTCTAATCGCTTTTCCGACGATTTCAGCTCCGTTTCTAGGTAAGAAACCGTAACCCCAATCTGATTTGTGGCTTTGGTGGTTGTAAGTTATGAAATAACTCACATGAATCATGTAATAGGTTGCTACATCATCGTAGGAGGAAGCATAACCAGTCTAGCGAGTTTATTTCATTTCTACGGCTTAAAGGTGCGGACTTTAGGTGTATAGGTTATGGTTTTCAACGCTTTCAATGTTAGATAATGATAGATTCATGATCTACATGCAATTGCACATGTACAAAGTGCTGTCTGTTTTCCGTTTCGATTAAAGATGAAGAATATGGAATTTTACATACTCTAGGTATTTGTAGAAAGTACCGTATACGTATAAATTTTGGAAATGTGTTTGCCATGATTATTTGCTGTATTGATATATTATGTATGGATAAAATACTTGTTTGGCGAAAGGACTCGCCCTAATACATGTTTTGCTAATCCACACTATGTATGTTGAAAAGAGTGTATTCTAAGTGTTTGTGAAAATGACTGAATGAGTATAGAATTCTCATTCGTGCTCGCCATGACTAATTGTCATGGATATATGATTATTGTATTGGCGATACCCCTTTGGCGAAAGGATTTGCCCTAAATCACGCCACGACCAATATACACTATATATATTAAAATGTGTGGCCCAAGTGTTTGTGGAAATGACTGAATGAATATGGAACTTGGATTCCTGCTTGCCATGACTATTCGTCGTGGGTGCTCGCGTGTTAACCATGGGGCAGCTCCCTAGTGAAAGGATTTGGCCTTATACCTATGTGATCAACATACGTCATGTATGTTGATGTATGTAGTTTAAAGTATTTGTTGAAATGTCTGAATGAGTAGTAGTTAGTAAATTATAATGTATAAGGATGTTGAGATAGGTTTCTCAACTACCTTAGTGATGTGTATGATTTCCTTCATGTAAGTTATTTAGTTTAATCACTTACTGTTTTATGAAACGTATGCGTTTGGATTTCCTGTTTGCATTGTGTTTTATAACATGCTTGTTAATATGTTTGAATTACTTGTTTATTTAATTCTGCTCTGATTACTTCACATGTTTAAATTGTATTCCATAAAATCCGTGAAGGGTGATGGGGGAGTGGTGCAACTAGTGCGTGTAACAACCTGACAGCCCTAAGTGGACAATATTGGATATTTGATTGTATGATTTGAAATCTTGATCAATTACTGCTTTAACTGTTCTATAATTGATTGTGTTTGGGGCTATTGTATAGTCCAGGCAATCGGCAACGAAACTGAATTCGTGGTTGAGATTCACTCGCCACGAGAGATGTGTCTGACGTACCCGAGTCGTACTTCAGTGGACGATAGTGGTTAGGCCACGTGAAATGCTTATGCACTTTATGTCATTCAGTTGATTGTACGCTCGAGCTAGTTAGGCTCGTCAAGTAACCTGTATGTCTAATGTATGTTCACTATATTTGGACGCTACTGCTTGAACCTAGGGTACCAAACTTACCAGTGAAATCTTGTTAACCCTGGTACCTCGATCCGCAAAGATTCATGAGCCGGGCATAGTGGTATGGGACACCGTGGTCGAGCTGTCGGCTTACGCTGGGGCCACGTGCCTCCCTGTAATGACCAGTGAGCAACCAGACTCGTGAGCCGATTATGGTGGTATGGGACACTATATTCGAGCTGTCGGCCTACACTGATTGGTGACGAGCCCTTTGTAGTGACCTCGAGCATACTCTGAATTTGCGGTGAGGCGACGAGTTTTGCCGCAGTGTATGGAGTATGAAGTAGGCCTGTATCAATTTAGTGATGAACCGTTAAAAGGTTGATGGGGGAGTGGTGTAACGAATACGTGTAACAACCTGACAGCCTTTGCAGCGATCTAGAAATACACTATCGTATGAGATTAACTAGGACTGACGACCCTAGAATGGATCATGTTTGGGAATGATACAAGGGAGGTACCTTAGTTTCTCAATACTGCTGTTTGAAATGGACTAATAACAACTCGGTAATTATGCTCATCATCGCATTGCATGTGCCTGGAAGATGTGGAGCACTGAGAAATGCAAGTATGCTGCGATCGTAAGATGGTGTCGAACGAGGGAGGGTGTGGTGAGGGCATACATCATGACTGCATTCATACTTGCATTAATAAGAGTAGTTAGGAGTGTTTGATTGTACTGCTTTATCATTACTGCTTGACTGTTTTGATAACATGTTAACCTATGCTTTCTTGTTCCACTGAGTTGATCACTCACTCCCAGGTTACGGGACGATGTTCCGAACACCCACCAGACTTTGTCTGATTGCAGATGGCAACGCTACTCCTGAGGCGGAGCCGGACCTTTATGATGACAATGATGCTTGTTCGTATATGCTGTATGCTGACGGCTTCACGTGAGCCGTGTCCTGATCGACGAGGTTACAGGAATGTTGACTAGATGACACTACACATTTGGTATAATTTGAATTGTACTTGTAATTCTTTAACCTGGTAACCTTATCACACTTTGAAGACTTACCATAGTTTTTATATTTTATATGTCTATCACAGTCTTCCGCTTGCAATTTAACTGTCTCTGGAGTATGATATGTTGTTTTGGCTTAATCTCACTCATGTTCAATGCACTAATATAGACAACATTCAATCATCATTCATTTTGTTGTATAAGTGATGCGTTGGAACTCAGGAGTTGAGTTTATGTTCGACCCCCGATTTTCAAGGCGTTACAAGATGGTATCAGAGCATGATTTGGATTAAACCGGACCTGGGTTATTGTCACACGATGCAGTCTGACATACTCTAACTTAGGAGGGAGCGACGGAATGTAGAAAATGACTTAGGATTTTTCAAATTCGCCGAACGGCGAAACCGACCGTTGAGATTGGGCCCGTACACACCCATGATCATGCGAAATGATCCCGAATTACTTCTCGGCTGTCATTCGACGGGTTTGAGTCATTCCCTAGAAATGAATGTCCTTAGGTTGTGGGTCAACCACAACACCAAAGCCTAAAACCCTTTTTTATCCAATTCCTTCACAATCTCTCCTTGCACCACTTCATTCTTTAAGTTTTTCTAAATCCTTTCATACCTGATATAAATTCTAACATATAAATGATGAAGAATAATAGTTAAATAAAAAGTTACTATGAATAGTAAATATATGTATAAATTGGACGTTTGACTATTTAAAATTTGGAATCTAACCAAATAAATGGGTTAGTTGGATAGATTAGCTCCTCCTACCCAAAAATCATATGCCACACATCACATAAACTCATTCTGGTTTATAAATTAGCTCCGAAAATGCCTCAAATGGAGACGGGGGCCACACTACGCAATCCGGAGGGACCCGGGACAGACCTGGGGTGCCATTGGCACTTTGGGAGGGTGGTGAACACCGCCCAACCGCGGCAGTGTCGCGGTTGGTCCGGTGGACCGCGGCAGAACCGCGGTCACCGCGGTCGACCGTAGTCATGTTGGGCCGGTGCTGGTCTTGGTCTGCCCGACCCCTAGGCACGTGTGGTACGTGCGAAATTGTGGGGGGACCCCTATTTCACGTCGTTTTACCCCCTCTCTCAAACACCCTTCCAAGCTCTCCTTTTCTCCAAAAGGTTCTGTTTTCTTTCTCAAACCTCCCTTCCATTCACTCGTTCTGTCATTTTCTGTCACAACCCATTCACATCCATTGTTCACAGCAGCACCTATTCTCTACCCTTTCCTTTTTCTCTCATTTGAACTCCTACACCCCCATTTGAAGCTCAAATTAGTGTAAGCTCTCTAACCCATCCATTTTCTTCCCTTCCCTTCTTCAAACCTTGCCTTTTGGGCCTTTACAATCCCTGTTGAGGCTCAAGTCCATGGAGAACCAAAAACTCCAGCCCCCGTTTTCCCTTATCCTCATTTTCCATGGCTCTTTCCGAGCTTGTACGACCATTTTCTTGGAGGCCTAATTATCCATACTGTTGTCTTGTAGTTTGCATGGGTTACCATTTTTAGATGTTTTTATTTTCATGTTGATGGGTGTAGTAGTTGGTAGAATGTTAAATGTTTGAAGCCTTGGTCATGCATCTTCTGTCATGTATGGAATGCTTGACAAGTTGGAGTTGTACTTGACAATTGCGAACTCCTTCCACCCTCCACCATTACATCTCTAAACCCATCTCTTACTCCTCTTGGCCTTACCATATCACACCCATATGGGCACAACGATCTACATTTTTGTGTCCCATAACCTTCACAAACCTCCAACTGTTAGCATGTTTAGGGCCCTTTCGGCCAGCTGCATAGGTGGATAGAATTGTAAAAGTAACAATAAATGTATGTGTAAGGTATGGCCCCTATATTAGGTGTATTCCATGTTTTCTGACACATGTTTAGAATGTACGCAATTAAAAGTAAATTCTGAGATTTCCTTTCAAATAACACTTATAAATTCATTATCCTGGGATTTGGAAATCCCATCTCACACTTTCCCACACAAGGCTCATTTTCCAAAGCCTATACCAATAATTTTAATTCCCACCCCCCTCCTACCAAACATGTCATTCCCAATCCTGAGGTAGGATTAGTAATGCAGTCCCATTTAGTACGACTTAAGACCACTGGCCAAATAGACCCTTAGAGTTTTGGACCTAGAGCGGTGCTCCTTGATTTCAACAGACCTGACAGTATAAGAAATCCAACAAATTAATAATGTGAACCCTAGGACCCTCTTAGCTGGTGTGAGCATGTGTGTAGTGCTCGAGTGTAGCTAAATTCAAGTTCGGGCAACTCAATTCCACTTAGACAACGTTTGACCCTATGCGATAAATAATTTCTTGTATTAGAAATGATCTGAAATCATCTAGTGTATAAGAATAGACTTTGGATTACACCTAGAGGATACCGCTACTCCTAAATTAAGACTAGGCTACTGATCACACTAGGAAATGTCAGAGACCGATAGACTTAGTTAGGTCGGCTAATACACCTCTTTGATCTGGGTGGCACAGCGAAAACGTGGTGGACCCTTGCCCCACTGGCCCAGGATCGAATGGAATTGATCCAGACTGTACGTAAAGATAGGTCACTAACTAGGATCTGAATCTTCCTTAGAATGTAAAGCAATTAAGGTTCAAGTATTAAACCAATTTGTATTAAAGAAAGGGTCAAATAATGAGTACGAGTTTAACTACTACCCTAGACATGAATTAAGATGAGGACTCTCTTAGACTAAGACCTAAAGGGCAACCTTAGAAATAAATAATTTTAGCCTTTCAATGATGGACATTCCCTACGGTTTTAGAGTGATCGGATATGGAGTTACTGAAATATAAACTGCGAAACATTCGTGGCTTGAACCAATTCTCAATCCTGGGCAACTACCAATGGACTCTCTGCTGACGAGCAGACGACCAAGATCCACTAGGATTCAGAAGGGATACGATGAGCTTTCTACCCTGGCCCGGTGGATGATCAATGTATCGGGACCAAGCCCACTATAACCATCTCTCCGTGTTGGTCAAACATTGAAAACAGCTATCTTACTCTAAATTGTTGGGAATTGTCGTCAAGACTCCAAATAAGTAAAGAAATAAATTGTAGCAAACCATCAGGGTATGAGAAATGGATAAAGAAATAAGTTTTAAGGGGGGTAGATTAAAATGAACCAAGCTAGTATATACCCTACCACGCGTAGGAACTCGAAATCAATAAAACTTAGGCAAAAGAAATAATTAAATCTTTCCTTATTACCCTCAGGTAATTTCGAGGACGAAATTTTGTTTTAAGGGGGGTAGATTGTAACATCCCGAATTTTTGCCAACCTAGATTTAGACGTTCTTAGGCAATGAGTTGCTCCTAACGCCTTATTAACTTGTCAGAACTCAATCCCACAGTCTAAAATCGCTTGTTAACCCATTTCTTCACAAATCTCACTTTCACTACCTTATCCTTCACAAAGTAACTAAGTGCTAAACTAGATTAGCTACCAAATCCGCTTGATCCACTTTAAATACAATCTGCAAGACCCAAAACTTGTAGAATCATTCACGCTAGGTTACCCTAAAATCTAGGATCAATCTCATTACCCGGTTGCTCTCGGGAGCATCTCGAAACTCCGTATCAGATCTGGACCGCACGTCGGAAGTCCGATTTACATGAAGTTAAGGAATTAGGACTGCCTTGCTGGGCTTGACAACCATCTCAGAAATCAAATCCAGATAGTGTCCTAGCGCTATTCGCTTGAGCTTGGAGCGGGGAGTGTGAGAAATGTGAAATTAATTCAAAATAAAATATAAATTTATGAAATCTGGCACCTCTCGCTTGCCGATCAGTATTAAGCAACTAGATCGTCAGAATCAGGCCAAATTACACCCTCGGATTAGGGATATTTGCCCAAACATATCCGTGTACTCGAAATTTTTGATCGAGATCCGCTGACCGTTGAACTGAAACTGGTCCGCCATTTGTGATCTGGATATCCCACTGGAACGAAAACATAATGGTACCTAGATCCGATGTTGGTGAGCTTAGGTCCGACCTTTGCCTCAAGGGGGCCCGCCAGAAGTCCTCCGTTGAGCTGAAACTGACCCACTTTGGCTATAACCCAAGTATACCTTGACCTAGAGTCTATTCTGGTAATGTTCTAGCCTATATAAGGACCTTAAAACCTCTCTCATTCAGCCCATACGAATTTGGGAGAAAACCTAAGAGAGAGAAGAGAGAAAAGAGAGAGAAAGTGTGAGAGAAGTGGGGGAATCTCCCTGCCACTTTACCCTGCCGCTACACAAGCTACACCACTCATTTCTAATCGCTTTCCCGGCGATTTCAGCTCCGTTTCTAGGTAAGAAACCCTAACCCTAATATGATTTGGGGCTTTGGTGGTTGTAAGTTATGAAATAACTGACCTAAATCATGTAATAGGTTGCTAGATCATCGTACGAGGAAGCCTAACCAGTCTAGCGAGTTTATTTCGTTTCTACGGCTTAAAGGTGCGGACTTTAGGTGTATAGGTTATGGTTTTCAACGCTTTCAATGTCAGATAATGATAGATTCATGATCTGTATACAATTGCACATGTACAAAGTGTTGTCTGTTTTCCGTTTCGATTAACGATGAAGAATATGGAATTTTACATACTCTAGGTATTTGTAGAAAGTACCGTATACGTATAAATTTTGGAAATGTGTTTGCCATGATTATTTGCTGTATTGATATATTATATATGGATAAAATACTTGTTTGGTGAAAGGACTTGCCCTAATACATGTTTTGCTAATCCACACTATGTATGTTGAAAAGAGTGTATTCTAAGTGTTTGTGAAAATGACTGAATGAGTATAGAATTCTCATTCGTGCTCGCCATGACTAATTGTCATGGATATATGATTATTGTATTAGCGATACCCCTTTGGCGAAAGGATTTGCCCTAAATCACGCCACGACCAATATACACTATATATATTAAAATGTGTGGCCCAAGTATTTGTGAAATGACTGAATGAATATGGAACTTGGATTCCTACTTGCCATGACTATCCATCATGGGTCCTCTCGTGTTATCTGTGGGGTAGCTCCCTAGTGAAAGGATTTGGCCTTATACCTATGTGATCAACATACGTCATGTATGTTGATGTATGTAGTTTAAAGTGTTTGTTGAAATGTCTGAATGTGTAGTAGTTAGTAAATTGTAATGTGTAAGGATGTTGATATAGGTTTCTCAACTACCTTAGTAATGTGTATGATTTCCTTCATGTAAGTTATTTAGTTTAATCACTTACTGTTTTATGAAACGTATGTGTTTGGATTTCCTGTTTGCATTGTATTTTAAAACATGCTTGCTAATATGTTTGAATTACTTGTTTATTTAATTCTGCTCTGATTACTTCACATGTTTAAGTTGTATTCCATAAAATCCGTGAAGGGTGATGGGGGAGTGGTGCAACAAGTGCGTGTAACAGCCCTGACAGCCCTAAGCAGACAATATTAGATATTTGATAGTATGATTTGAAATCTTGATCCATTACTGCTTTAACTGTTCTGTAATTGATTGTGTTTGGGGCTATTGTATAGTCCAGACAATCGGCAACGAAACTGAATTCGGGGTTGAGATTCAGTCGCCACAAGAGATGTGTCTGACGAACCCGAGTCGTACTTCGGTGGGCGACAGTGGTTAAGCCACGCGAAGTGCTTATGCACTTCATGTTGTTCAGTTGATTGTGCGCTCGAGCTAGTCAGGCTCGTCAAGTAACCCGATATGTCTAATGTATGTTTACCATGTTTGGACGTTACTGCTTGAACCTAGGGTACCAAACTTACCAGTGAAATCCTGTTAACCATGGTAGCTCGATCCGCTAAGACTCATAAGCCAGGCATGGTGGTATGGGACACCGTGGTCGAGCTGTCGGCCTACACTGGGGCCACGTGCCTCCCCGTAGTGACCAGTAACCAACCGGACTCGTGAACCGATTATGGTGGTATGAGACACTATATTCGAGCTGTCGGCCTACACTGATTGGTGACGAGCCATTTGTAGTGACCTCGAGCATACTCTGAATTTGCGGTGAGGCGACGAGTTTTGCCGCGGTGTATAGAGTATAAACTACGCCCGTATCAATTTAGTGATGAACCGTTAAAAGGGTGATGGGGGAGTAGTGTAACGAATGTGTGTAACAGCCCTGACAGCCTTTGCAATGACCTAGAAATGCACTATCGTGTGAGATTAACTAGGACTGACGACCTAGAATGGATCATGTTTGGGAATGATACAAGAGAGGTACCTTAGTTTTCCAATACTGCTGTTTGAAATGGACTAATAACAACTCAGTATTCATGCTCATCATCACATTGCATGTGCCTGGAAGATGTGGAGCACTGAGAAATGCAAGCATGCCGCGATCGTAAGATGGTGTCGCACGAGGGAGGGTGTGGTGAGGGCATACATCATGACTACATTCATACTTGCATTAATAAGAGTAGTTAGGAGTGTTTGATTGTACTGCTTTATCATTACTGCTTGACTGTTTTGATAACATGTTAACCTATGCTTTATTGTTCCACTGAGTTGATCACTCACTCCCAGGTTACGGGACGGTGTTCTGAACACCCACCAGACTTTATCTGATTGTAGTTGGCGACGCTCCTCCTGAGGCAGAGCCGGACCTTTATGATGACAATGATACTTGTTCGTATATGCTGTATGCTGACGGCTTCACGTGAGCCGTGTCCTGATCGACGGGGTTACAGGAATGTTGACTAGATGATACTACACATTTGGTATCATTTGAATTGTACTTGTAATTCTTTAACCTGGTAACCTTATCACACCCTGAAGACTTACCATAGTTTTTATATTTTATATATCTATCACAGTCTTCCGCTTGCAATTTAACTGTCTCTGGAGTATGATATGTTGTTTTGGCTTAATCTCACTCATGTTCAATGCACTAATACAGACAACGTTCAATCATCATTCATTTTGTTGCATAAGTGATGCGTTTGAACTCAGGAGTTGAGTTTATGCTCGACCCCCGATTTTCAGGGCGTTACACCTAATTAATGATCTACAGCACTGTTATGCAGATAATGACAAGTTGGAAAGAATCAACCTATCCCTAAAATCTAAATCATCTAAGCTTACCAAACAAATTGAATTATTAGAAGATGAAAATAGGCATTTCAAGAATGAGAATCACACACTCCGCTATGACTTAGAGAAATCTAGAAAATTTGCTGAAATAAACTATAAATTTTCTCAGAGTGGTGAAAAGCTTGAAAGGATGTTAGGGATGGGAAGACCCGGAAAAGACAAGAGTGGCCTAGGGTATGAAGAAAACTAAGAAGGAAACAGGAAATGCAGCACCAATAACTAAATCATCGGCTGCTTCGGGAAGCAATATAAGAATCTCTCCTATTTGTCATTTATGTAGTGACACGGGTCATTATGAGGCTGAATGCCTAACACCTAGACGGACTACACATAACTTTGGACAAAATCACATTGGTAAATTCAAACCGATCAGAGAAACACAGAATGTCAAGAGTCCGCCTAGGAGAAACACTCATCTATCACCACCTAAGATGAAGGACAGGATAAAGAAGTCTGTTTCAAAATGGGTAGAAAAAGAAAATCAAAAGTGCCTTTTGACTAATCTTCACATACCCTGAAATTCCAAACTTAAAAGGACAAGTCCAAGTCATGCATCTAGACTTGGATATTTGCTGAAATGATGCAAATTTTGTTGAGCCTTAAATGATACATCTGAGGTTCCTGACCTCAAATTTTTGTATATAAACATTCGTATGTTTATAATTTTGGTGTGTATACATAATTTTGTTAAGCATACTACTAATTCATAGAAATGCTAAAAGTATGCTTGAAGTGAGTGTCGTCTGGTGGCTAAATTCTGAAAAACTTTCATAACTGATTTCCTACTGATTTCTCATGTGTATTCTCGATTAAATCAATAAAATGTCGATATTATCGACATCTCATCAGAATTAGAAAAGTCACTTGATCGAGAATACTATCGGGGCTACTATCGATAACATCGACTGAGGATCATCGATAAAATCGAAAGAAAGTTCGATAAAATCGACAGATGGCGATCGATAAAAGTTAGCAAAGTGAAAAAGGGGATTTATTTTTCAAGGGTTTTCGGTCGTCTTCTCTGCTCAACTCTCCCAACCAAACTACTCGAAGCCACGTCGGATCACTCAAATCCTTCTACAAATCCGGTAACACCCTTCAAAACACACCACGCGTCCATCTCTTTTTTGGGTATTCGCCGCTTTTGTCAGTTATTTTTGTCATCTTTCCGAAGCCGTTCAAGGTCAATCCTACCACATGGGAAAAGATAAAGGGAGAGCATCCGGACAAGGGGAATCTTCGAAGACCTCCCGCCAAAAGGTGCTTGCCTCCAAGGCTAAAGCAAGTGCTTCCAAACCTGGGATCCCCACCAAGCCACGCTCAAAACAAGGTGGGTCCCAGTCAGAAGATCAGACTCCTCTACCAGTGCAAGTCAATCCCGTCTTAGCAAAGTTTGCAGGAAGGAAAGTCATTCCTGAAAGGAAAGTCGACAGAAGCTGCTTGACCCCATATAATCTGGAAACTCTTTTTGCTGTTGTAGATTGGTCACCAGTTCTCAACTTTGGAGGATCGTATCAACTTGAACGAACTTACCAATTCTTTTCTGCTTGCCATTCTCCGACATCTGATCCCCCCTCCATCTCCGTCACTGTAGATGGTGATGATGTGCTGATCACTCAAGGGTTTGTTGCAGGAATATTCAATCTCATCCTATCCCCTGTGGGAATCCCTAATATGGACATGGAAGATCCTGAAGTTCGGTCCAAGGTCACAAAATTTCTCTATCACGATCGTGATGACGAATGGTACCAAGGAAATGCTCGAAAAGTCAAATTCATGGAACCACGCTATCGAGTCCTGCATGGTATTCTTGCTTCAAATATCTACTCTAGAGGCTCCAACAGAGCTGATCTCACTGGCTTCATGACTATAATAATCTATTCAATCGCCTCTGGGGTCAAGATCTGTCTACCTACCCTGATTGTGTATCAATTGGTGTATACTTTTCATAGGGCTAGGGACATTCTCTTGCCATACCCCTGGATCATCAATACAATCTGTAATGTCATAGGATTCCAAACCACAAATGATCTAGTTCTTCAACAAAAGCAACATCCGAAGGATGGATCTGGTGTTTCACAAATATCCTGAGGAGCCCCTGGAGGAAGGAATCCAAGTTGAGGGAGAAGATAGGGCTGGAGACGCTCCTATGAGAGGGACCGGGATGACCGAAGAAGATGTCTCTAGACCGCACTATGCTCCATCAACATCAACATCTGGGCATGCAAAGAGGTTTAAGCTTCAGTCAGACAAGCTTGGCGCTATTTAGCATGATGTCTCTCAGCTCAGGGAGTCAATGAATGAGAGATTTACTATCCTGAAACGGATGGTGCTGAGTGTGCAGCAAACCGTCCAGCAGTTGGTGGACGTGATGACTTGTCGCCAGGACGACACGACTCCATCACATTCTGCACCATGATGATGATCATTACACACTATCACATACACTCCACTCATAATTCTGCTTATGAATATTAATATCTTTTTGAATATTCTATGCCTATCTGAGTGTATGTGATAACTAACTAGCCTGGTACATTTGTTTAAAAGTGTATATGTCCATGGTTGGATTGAACATTTTTTTTGGGAAAACTGGTTGATTACTATTGTCTGTGGCAGTATGTGTGGATATTTTGGTTGCATTTTGAGTATGGATGAATAGAATTCTTATCATTAATGCCATATTTTTTTTGCTCCCCTGGTTTATCAAGGTTTTGCTATGGAATGCATGTGATGACCTTAAATGCATATTTTTCTCTGCTCTATAACTGCTATATCTTATCCTACGTACATTTATGAATTCTGAAATTGATGTTTGATTAAATTGAGTTAACTCTTATACATCAATGCTCTGCTTCTACCTGCTTGGTTTACTCTTTAGTCAATATCACTTGCTATACCTTGCTATACCTTTGCCAATGACTGACTAAAAGGGGGAGAACAATTCAAAACACTCCGAGCAAAAAATTGTGTATCTATCTATGTTGTTGCAGGTGTTAGGGGGAGCAGTTGCACCAAGAAAATGAGAGTTTTGAAGTAAGGGGGAGCAGATACTTCTAGATTGTGTACATGGGGTAGAAAAATTGTAAAATTGTGTAAATGCATGTACACACAATTTAAGGTGTGTCTAGAAGTGTTATAGGGTGTTTTGGATATTTTGTCACGTAATTGACAAATGGGGAGATTGAAAGTGCACCTGCTAGTGCCCTGGTTTGTCAAGTTACGTGTGTGGTAAGTCAGACTAGTTGCAGAGCTCGATAAGAAGATTATCTCAAGCGTCTGCCTCAACCGGATGTGTGGAAGCTCGCAATGGGTAAATCATAGCCTCACATCCCGTGTCCTAAAACACCAGGTGATTAAAACCCTTAAAACAAGATAGACATCTTAGGGTTTTTAAAGTGAGAAAACTTTTTGCAAAATAGGAAAATCTCTAAGTTTTTCTCGCCTTGTCGATTTTATCAAAGCACCCTCGATATGATCGACCTGCACAGTCGATGTCCTCGACACCTTAACGATATTATCAATAAGATGACTAAAATGTCCAGCAACTAAATATTCATCTGGACGGATTTATCGATATATCGATACACCTATCGATATCATCGATAAAAGTACTAAATATGTCCAGCAACTTCACAATATATCTGGACGAATTATCGATGTATCGATACACATATCGATATCATCAATATTCAAATCTCGAGACCATCGAGAGTGGCTCGATAAAATCGACAGGCAGATTTTCGGCGCACCTATTTTTTAATGAAAATCTCAAAATTCTTCGATATATCGATGACCGTTCGATATAATCTGAATTCAAATATCGATAAGATCGGAGGTCCATCGATGATATCGACAGTGGGCGCACATTTCTTACAGCAGTTATTTCAGGTTGTTTTTTAACTATGATCGGGGGCCCTTCGATTTAATCGATATTCAAATATCGATGATATCGACACCAGATCGATTGCATCGAACAAAGTAATAAACTGTCCAGCAAGTTTAAAGATAAATCAACTAGATTTATCGATGCCTCGACTCTAATCTCGATATCATCGACATTCAAATTTGGTTCCACATGACCAGTCGTGAACAGGACTCGACCAGTCGTGGAGGCCACTCGACCGGTCAAGCAGACCCTACGACCAGTCGTTGAACGGCCTTATCTTACCGCGCCCAAATTTTAAAAGTTTGTTGATCCTACGACCAGTCGTGCCGACCTCAGGACCAGTCGAGAGTACGATTTCTGCAATTATAAATAGAGCATGATTTTCAGAATTTGATATTCAATTCAAGCAAAATCAATACGCCACTCAGAGAGATAAGTTAGTGATATTTGTAAGTTATTTAGTGCTCATTTTATATTCTCTTTAATCAACTTTCTTTGCATTTGATTTTGTATTCTGCATTCCAATTTTCTTTGAAAGTGGGATTGAAGTATTCCCATTTCTTGGAATCAAAATCAAATCAAGCTAGCCCAAGGTGATTTAATTTAAAATCAATCTAAAACCTAGAACCATTTCATAAGTGAGTGTGGACATTGAACTTCTACGTTGAACTTCTACTCCGATTTGGTTTTTCTAGGTTGCATCAAAAGGAGAATATCTAGGTATTTTACAGCTTTATAAATTCTTTATTTT
Organism: Magnolia officinalis; assembly: GCA_021015155.1. Taxonomy (NCBI): domain Eukaryota; kingdom Viridiplantae; phylum Streptophyta; class Magnoliopsida; order Magnoliales; family Magnoliaceae; genus Magnolia; species Magnolia officinalis. Next base: position 21,961,719 of record JAJHSJ010000013.1, on the reverse strand, counting down.
GGTTTCATAGAGATTGTGCCAGAAAAATCTCTTTGTTTTGGTTTGTCTGAGGTGATTCAGAAAACTCAGAGTGTGGGGTTTTTGAATTGTGTAAGCCCACTTGAAAGATACAATTGTGAGGGTTTTAGATGAACCTTGAAAATACTATTTTCATAGTGAACGCTAATATCCACTGTGTGAGGATATTAGGAGTGGAGTAGTTGTGTGTCTGTTGTTTAACAGTTGGTGTACACACAAGTGAACCACTATAATTCTTTGTGTTTGGTGGATTTGTGGTTTACTTTCTTTATCTTTTGTGATTTAAGATTGTGGGAAGTATTTGTGGATGTGAATGTTGCAATCTTTACATTTCAGCATTATGTGGTGAATATTGTAATAACTTAGTTATTTCCTTTGCTATTTATTTCTTTGATATCCTCTTTGGTTTGAGTTTTTTATACTCACCCACGTTCTAGTAAGGTTGCCCTGCCATAAACCATTGGTTTTTGGTGTCAGGTTGTCCTTAGAACCAAGTTTATATCAACCTCCCAATACTAGATTTCTGAGGTTGTATTTAATTTCAACATTGTGAGATTGTTTATTGTTATCGGTATTTATATTGGTTTAAATTTCGCTGTTAATTTTTTAATTTGACTCAGTCCTATTCACCCCCCCCCCTCTAGGACTTAATAACTCAGCCTTTTCAAATGGTTTCAAAGCCTAATAGCTCGTTTTAATTGTTATTTCTTTTGGATTAATTTCCTAAGCTAATCGATCTAAGCTTTTTAAGATGTCAAATTTTGATAGCCTATCAGTCACTAGGCCTCCACCATTTGATGGCTCCAATTATGCCTATTGGAAAGCCAGGATGAGAATTTTCTTAAAATTCATGGTTGAGAGCGTGTGGCAAGCCACAGTGACTAATTGGACCCCTCCTACCATTGAAGTAATTGGTACCAATGGGTCTAAAACTATGAAAGTCACACCTTATTTCTCTTGGACCACTCTTCAGAAAAGTGAGAGTAGTGTCAATGTAAAAGCACTAAATGCAATTACTTATGCACTATCACCGGATGAATTCAAAAGAATTATATCCTATGATACTACAAAGCAAGCCTGCGATATTTTAGAAACGACACACGAGGGAACAACAATTGTCAAGAAATCTAAAGTCCAAATCCTCCCAACCAAATTTGAGGAAATACGTATGGATGAAAGTGAAACTTTCATGGACTTTTATACTAGATTGAATGACATTATCAACTCTATGTGGGGTCTCGGTGATAAAATTCCAGAAAGGAAATTCTGTGCAAAGATACTATGCTCACTACCTGAACGGTTCAATTCAAAGGTGACTGCGATCAAGGAACTTTGTGATACGAATAATATGAGGGTGGAAGAATTAGTTAGCTCATTACAGACTTATGAGTTAAACTTTAAGGCTCCTAAAGTTAAATCCATCGCCCTTAAATCTTGTAAATGTTTTTCTCAAGAAAATAGTAGTAATTCTTCTTTAGAAAATTTTGAAGATGATATAGCTCTTTTAGCTAAAAAGTTTTATAAGATTTTCAAAAGTAAACAGAGGGTCGATTTTTAAAAACCTAATGAAAAGAAAAGATCTAAATCTAAAACTTGAAAATCTTTAAAAGACAGTCAATGTTACAACTGTCATGAATATGGGCACTTAGCAAAAAAATGTCTTAAAAAGGACAAACCTAAAAGGAAAGGTATGTTGGGTACTTGGGATGAATCTTTTGGCTCTGAAGCCTCTTCTGAATCGGAAGATTCTGAAACCGATTCGGGTAATGAAGTCAAAGCCCTTATGACTCTAGCCAAGTTCACTTTTTCAAATCATGATAATTCAACTAGTGAAGAAAATCTGAATAGTGATCATGAAAATGAAGAAGATCTTCAAGATGCTTATAATGCCCTTTATAAAGAGAGTTGTAAAATCATTGTTAAACTTAAACTTCAGAATGAGAAGTTTTTAAATCTTAAAGAAAATTTTGATTCTCTTGTTTTAGAAAAATCTCACATTTCAGACTGTTTTGAAAAAACTAAGGGCGACTTAGATTTCAAAACCTCCCAACTTGAAAACTTAAAATCTGAAAACAAAAACCTAAAACTTGAAATCTCTTCACTTTTGAGTTTAAAGGACACATGGAAGTATGCCCAAGGTGATCCTAAGTTAGAAAAACTATTATCCGGATCCAGAAAATGTGGCGATCGATCTGGATTGGGCTATGACAAAAGTATTCCTCCCAAATATAAGAATACTCCTCCTAAGTTTGTGAAAGGAGAGTCTTCAAACTCAAAAGGGAAAAGTCTAAATCAAAATTATCCTAAAAATGCTAAAACTTTTCAATTCTCAAAACCTAATAGCAACCATATCAACTATAAAAATCAAAATCGTAATCCTTTAGCTAAGAAAATTGTAGATTTACTTAAGGAGCTGTTAGAATCTAACTCAGTGGGTTTGTCTTATAATAACTACAAACATAAGAAGACCAACTATACTCCTAAACCTAAAACAGTAATGAAATGGGTTCCTAAGGTTACTTGCTTGGTTGCTCACACTGATTTCAAAGCTTCGAGCCATTCAAAGTGGTATCTAGACAGTGGATGCTCCAGACACATGATTGGTGACAAATGTCTGTTCACTAATTTCAAAGACATGACTGATGGTTCAATCACTTTCGGTGATGGTAGCAACTATAGAATTGTTCGCCAAGGTACGGTTCAACTCTTTAACCTCCCTTTATTTGAGAATGTTTTATACGTAGAAGGGTTAAAACACAACTTATTAAGCATCTCTCAAATATGCGATAATAATCGTAGTGTAAAATTTACCAACCTAGGGTGCGAAATTTTAAATAAAAATGGTTCTGTAATATTAACTGGTCGCAGAACTTCTGAAAACTGCTACATAGTAAGTGATTCAAGCTTATTTAAATTATCGTGTTACATGGTCCATACCGATGAGACCGAGTTATGGCATAAACGCTTTGGACATCTTCACTACCGCAACTTATATAGATTGGGCAAAAGAGAGTTAGTAAGACGCTTACCCAAAATACAGAAAATAGATAAAATATGTGGCGAATGCCAGATTGGCAAACAAACTAGGAGTTCTCACAAAAAAGTGGACTCCAATACCACATCTAAACCGCTCGAACTCCTCCAAATGGATCTTATTGGACCAACTAGAACGAAGAGTCGAGATGCCAAGAAGTACATACTGGTAATTGTAGATGACTTTACCAGATATACTTAGGTAGCTTCTTAAGACACAAATCAGAAACTCTTGATGAAGTTAAAAGTATACTTAGATGTATCCAAACTGGAGAAGAGTCTCAAGTCTATAAGATCCGTAGCGATCATTGATCGAAATTTGAGAATAGCGGTTTTGAGAAGTTTTGCACTGATCAGGGAATATCACATGAATTCTCTGTGTCCAAAACACCACAACAAAATGGTATAGTAGAAAGAAAAAATAGTGCTTAAAGAAATGACAAATGTAATGTTAAATAGTATGAAGCTCCCTAAAAATCTTTGGGCCAAAGCCGTAAATATTGCGTGTTATATAATTAACCGCATTTATAATAGAAAATCAAATAGTAAAACGGCTTATGAAATGTGGTTTGATAAGAGGCCTACTATCAAATACTTTCAAGTTTTTGGCAGCAAGTGCTACATTTTGAGTGACCGAGAAAATCTGGGTAAGTTTGGCACCAAAAGTGATGAAGGAGTATTTTTAGGGTATGCTCTGAATAGTCGAGCATATCGGGTTCTTAATAAGAGGACCAGTGTAATTCAAGAGTTTATTAATGTGGTTATTGACGATCACTTGAATACACCTGTCTCAAGTTTAGAAAATGATGAAGTACTTCTGATTGATAAACCAGATACTTCATCAAGTCGAAATAACTCTAAACTGAGGACTGTTAATGTAACATCCCGGATTTTTGCCAACCTGGGATTAGACGTCCTTAGGCATTGGGTCGATCCTAAGACCTTACCAACTTGTCAAAACTAAATCCCACAGTCAAAAATCGCTCCTTAACCCATTTCCTTCACAAATCCCACCCTTCACTACCTTGTGCTTTCAATTTTTCAAAGCACTTTCGCCCTAGACACTATCTTAAACTAGCTAAGTAGTAAAACTTGGATCACTTTATATACAAACTACAAAGGCCTAAGTACCATCTCAACCAGAAAATAATTAGGATTAAATCCTTTAGAAATTTAACAAAGTTAACTAAGTGCAAAACTCGATTAGCCATGAAATCCGTTGGGATCGCTTTAAATACGATCTGCAAGACCCAAAACTTGCAAAATCAGTGACTCTAGGTTTCCCTAAAGTTTAGAACCAAACTCATTTCCCGTCTGCCCTCGGGAATTAAACGAAACTTCGTATTAGGTCTAGACTGCACATCGGGAGTCCGATTAACACGAAGCTAAGGAACTAGGACCGCCTCACTGGGCTTGACAATCATCTTAAAAATCAGCTCCGACCGATGTCCCACGGTCATTTATTTCGATCCGGAGCGAGGGAGTGTGAAAAACACTATTTCCATCCTAATAAAAATATCAGGAATAGTGATCTGGCACCATTCGCTTGCGCATCAGTATTAAGCAACCTGACCGTCAGAATCGGACCAAATTACACCCTCGGATTAAGAAAAATTTCAGGAACATTTACATGTACTTGGAATTTCGGATCGTGGCCCACTGACCGTTGAACTGAAAGTGGCCCGCCACGTGCGATCTGGGAATCCGATTGAGTCAAAAACGTAATCCCTCATAGATCAATGTGTGGTGAGCTTAAGTCTGACGTTTGGCTCAAGGAGGGCCACCAGAACCTCTCTTTTGAGCTGGAAAAGTGACGAAATACCTATATTAGCAGTAACCTTTGAACAGGAGTCTATTTCGGTGAGTTTTGAGACTATATAAGGACCTTAAACCCTCTCTCATGGCAGCCATACGAATTTGGATTTGAGAGAGGGAAAAGAGAGAGAAAGTGTGGGAGATGTGGGAGAATCTCCCTGCCGTCCTTCCCTGCTACTATCCATGCTCCACCGCATCCTTCTTGACGCTTTTCCGGCGTTTCCGGCGTCGTTTCTAGGTAAGAAACCCTAACCCTAATCTGTTTTGGGGTTTAGACTGTTGTAGGTTGTGAAGTAGCTAACCTATTTCGTTCTATAGGTCGCCTAGTTGCCGTATACGGAAGCTTAGCAAACCTATCAACTCCATTACGATTCTACGACAAAAGGTGCGGACTTTAGGTGTATAGGTTACGTTTTTCAACGCTTTCGATGTCAGATAATGATAAATTCATGATCTGCATGCAATTGCACATGTACAAAGTGCTTTCCGTTTCCTGTTTCGATTAACATTGTAGAATATGGAATTTCACATACTCTAGATATACGTAGAAATACCGTATACGTATTTTTTTTGGAGAAGTGTTTGACATGTTTATTTAATGTATGATTATACTATATATGGATAAAATACTAGTTTGGCGAAAGGAATCGCCGTAATACATGTTCACTTGTAAATGCTACGTATGTTGAAATTGTGTATTCTAGAAATACTGTATACGTATAAATTTTGGAGATGTATGTATCATGATTATTTGCTGTAGTAATATATTATACATGGATAAAATACTAGCTTGGCTAAAGGATAACCCTAATACATGTTTTACTAACATACACCATGTATGTTGTAATAGTGTATTCTAAGTGTTTGTGGAAATGGCTGAATGAGTATAGAATTCTCATTCGTGCTCGCCATGACTAATTGTCATGGATTCATGATTGATGTATTGGCGATACCCCCCTTTGACGAAAGGATTTGCCCTAAGTCACGCCACGGCCAAAATACACTATATATGCTAAAATGTGTGGCCCAAGTGTTTGTGGAAATGACTGAATGAATATGGAACTCGGATTCCTGCTTGCCATGACTATCCATCGTGGGTGTACGCGTGTTATGATTGGGGCAACTCCCTAGTGAAAGGATTTGGCCTAATGCCTATGTGATCGACATATGTCGTGTATGTTGATGTATGTTTGTTTAAGTGTTTCTTGAAATGTCTGAATGAGTAGTAGTTAGCAAATTGTAAACTATGTGTATGATCTCCTTTGATAGTTGTGTGATTAGGAATTGAACATGTACAAACTCATGCTTGTGTTGTGATTCATAACATGCTCAACTGCTTTATGATTTTAACTATGTAATGTATATGCTTAAATTTATATCTACGTTGTATGATCCGTCATGGGTGATGGGGGAGCGGAGCAACGAGTGCGTGCAACAGCCCTGGCAGCCCTAAACGGATAATACCAGACTAATTGTATGATTTGAATCCTGATCTATTACTGCTTTATATCTCTGTAATTGATTGTGTTTGGGGCTATGATTATAGTCCAGGCAATCGGTAACGGGATTGAACTCGTGGCTGAGATTCATTTGCCACGTGGGATGTGTTCGACGAACTCGAGTCGTGCGTTGCCTGTCGGCAGTGGCTAGGCCACACGAAGTTGTTTATGCACTTCATGTCGTGCAGCTCAACGGGTGATCGTGCTAGTCGAGCTCATCAAGTAACCCGATCTGCCTTATGCATGTTCACCCTGTTTGGTCGCTACTGCTTGAACCTAGGGTACCAAACTTACCAGTGGCGATCCCCGTTTAACCATGGTACCTAGATCCGCTAAGTCGCATGAGCCGGGCATGGTGGTATGGGACACCGTGGTCGAGCTGTCGGCCTACGCTGGGGCCATGTGCCTCCCCGTAGTGACCATTGCGCAATCAACTCGTGAGCCAAATATGGTGGTATGGGACACTGTATTCGAGCTGTCGATACTTCGGCGAGAGCCGAGTACGGTGAGATCTGTGCTCGTGCTGACGGGCGACGAGTCCTCCGTGGTATCATCGAGTACACTCCAAGGGTCTGTGATTGGCCACGAGTCTTTCACAGTAACTAGAGTGTGAGTTGAGCCGAGTACGGTGAGACCTGTACTTGAGCTGACGGCTAGTGATTGAGCCGAGTACGGTGAGACCTGTACTCGAGCTGACAGCCAGCAATTGAGCCGCATACGGTGAGATCTGTATCCGCGCTGACGGGTGATGAGCCCTTTGCGATGCCTTCACTACGTTTCTCAAACCATAACATCGTATGAGAATAACTAGGATTGACGACCCTAGAATGGATCATGTTTGGGAATGATACAAGGGAGGTACCTTAGTTTCCCAATACTGCTGTTTGAAATGGACTAATAAAAACTTGGTAATCATGAGCATCATCGCACCGCATGTGCTTTGTAGATGTGGCGCACTGAGGGAGTAAGCATTCGCGAACGTAAGATGATGTCGCTTGAGGGTGGTTTGGCAAGGGCATACAGCATCATGTCATTTCATTCTTGCATTTAATAAGAGTAGTTAGAATTGTTTGATTTGTACTGCTTTATCATTACTGCTTGATTGAATTGATAACATGTTAACCTATGCTTTACTGTTCCACTGAGTTGATCACTCACTCCCACGTTACGGGACGGTGTTGTACACACCAACCAGATTTGTTGAGTTTCAGGTGGTGGCGATGCTTGTGAAGCAGAGTCGGACTACTTCTATGATGATAGGAGGAATTCTCCTATCTGTATCTCTCTGGCAGGTCGATGAAGACCTGATATTGTATTGACGGGGCTATGGTACATGGGATAGGAGGCATTACACTTCCTCACATTTAGTACATTTTAGAACTGCACTTGTATTTATTTAACCTGGTAATGTTATCACACTCTGGAGACTCATCATAAGTTATATATTTTATCTATCTATCACAGTCTTCCGCTTGCAAACTTAACTGTCTCTGGAGTATGATATGCTGTTTTGGCTTAATCTCACTCATGTTCAATGCACGAATACAGTCAACATTCAATCATCATTCATTTTGTTGCATAAGTGATGTTCTGGAACTCGGGAGTTGAGTTTATGCTCGACCCCCGATTTTCAGGGCGTTACAGTTAAAGATTACCCTACTAATCGAATTCTTGGAAACTCTCTCACTGGTGTGCGTACTTGTAAACAAGTAGAAGATATGTGTAATTACGTGTGCTTTACATCTTAGATAGAATCGACTAACGTAAAAGAAGCTCTTATTGACGAAAACTGGATAGTTGCGATACAAGAAGAGCTCAATCAATTTGTTAGAAATGATGTTTGGTACTTAGTTCCTATACTGAAAGATAAACATATTATCAGAGCAAAATGAATTTTCAAAAATAAGTCTGATGAACTTGGTAATATTATTAGAAATAAGGCTAGGCTGGTTGTACAAGGGTACACTCAAATTGAAGGCATTGATTATGATGAAACCTTTGCCTCAGTAACTCGTCTTGAATTAATCAGACTATTTATATCCATTGCATGCTTTAGAAAGTTCAAAATATACCAAATGGATGTAAAGAGTGCTTTTTTAAATGGCGATTTGCATGAAGAAGTGTATGTTGAATAACCAACGGGTTTTGAAGACCCTAAGAATGCTGATCATGTATATCGCCTAAAAAAGGCCCTTTATGGTTTAAAACAAGCTCCCAGGGCATGATACGAAAAGTTGACTAAGTTTCTACTAAGTCATAACTTTATAATGGGAAGTGTTGATAAGACATTGTTTGTAAAGAAACATAATGATCACATTTTAATAGTGCAAATTTATGTTGATGATATAATTTATGGATCTACCTGTGCTAACATGACTGTTGAGTTTGCAGATCTTATGAAATCTAAGTTCGAAATGAGCATGGTTGGAGAATTGAATTATTTTCTTAGGTTGCAAGTTAAACAACAACCTGATGGTTTCTTTATTTCTCAAACCAAATATGATCTGAACTTAGTTAAAAAGTTCAGATTTGAGAATGGGAAAACTTTTGATACTCATATGAGTACGACTTTAACACTCTCAAAGGACTCTACAGGTAAGAGAGTGGATCCTAAATTGTATCGCAGTATGATACGTAGTTTGTTGTATTTAACTGCGAGCCGACTTGATATTGCATTTAGAGTAGGAATTTGCGCTAGATATCAATCTGACCCTAAAGAGTCACATTTAATTGCTGTTAAACGCATTTTGCGATATGTCTCTAGTTTAACTAATCTTAGTCTTTGGTATTCATATGATACTAGTGTTCAATTAGTTGGTTATACGGATGCTGATTGGGTTGGTAACATTGATGACCGAAAGTCAACTAGTGGTGGTTGTGTTTATGTTGGGAACTATTTAGTTTCTTGGCAAAGTAAGAAATAAAGTTCCATATCGCTTTCAACTACTGAGGCTGAATACATTGCAGCAAGTAATGCATGTACTCAACTTGTATGGATAAAAAGGATGCTAAGTGATTACAGAATTGCACAAGATTCTATGGTTTTATATTGTGATAATTCCAGTGCAATTAAATATCAAAAAATCCAATCCAACATTCACGAACCAAGCACATTGACATTAGATATCACTACATTCGTGAATTAGTGGAAGACAAGATAATTTCCTTGGAATATATTCCAACCGAGAATCAACTAGTTACATATTCACAAAATCGCTCGACAAAAGTAGGTTTTCTAAATTAAAATTTGATCTTGGTATGTGCAATTTGAATTGATTATTCATGCATTTCTGTATCATAATGTATATATATTTGTTATTTTATATGTTTAAACTTTCAAATTTCAAGAAAATTGTATATTTTGGGCTGTGCACGACCAGTCGAGTGCATACTCGACCAGTCGTGGCACGACCGGTCGAGCATGTACTCGACCAGTCGTGTAGCGTGGGTTGGTGCTTTATTTGGGGGAAAATTCCTTTTTTCTTCATTTTTGGTTTCTTCTCCAACAGGTCCTAGGTCGACCGGTCGAACCCATCTCCTAGTTCTTCAAGGTTAGTGCTTTATTTCCATTTTCCTTGTAGATTCAAGTTCTTATCACTCTTTTTTTTTTTTTAATATCATTGGTGTGATTTATTTCTTGATTCATAGTGGTTTTTGGGATTTTCTTCTCTAAAATCTGATCTTGAGAAAACCCACTCTACATCTTTTGCAACCACTTGGTTCCTTGGTTTCCTAGTTGCAACTGGAAGGTAGAGCAAAAAATAAAAATTCTCGTGGTCCTTCAACTTCTAGATCGACACCTATCACAGTGCGCCACCTTCTATCACCCGAAGATGATCCCTCTTATGTGCGGGATATTATGTTGCTCAATGTTATAGATGAACGACCTGTTCATGTTGAACGTATAGCTCCGTTTAAAATCCTTCCTCTTCTCCAATCTGTAGGATGGGATAACATTGTACATTGGGGTGGGCCGGCATACTGGTCCATTGCACAAGCTATGTATGCATATATCTTTGATTTTTCTACTGAAAATCTTACATTTATTATTGCAACTAGAGAAGGTCCAGTTGAAGTAGACCGACATCTGATCTCTGGTCTAATGGACATACTTGTCAATGACGAAGGTATTCCCATTAGCACTCTAGTAGCTAAACCATCTGAATCTGAGAAGCGTATGCTTACTAGAGCTTTGTGTAATATAGATGCAGAATGGAATACTTCTGGAAATGCGATTGCTTAACGTATTTGTTACCCAGATACAGAATCCTTCATAGGATATTTATTTCGAATGTCTATTCTTGTTCTGGTAAAAAAACCGAACTCACTACTTTCATGGTTCTGATTCTTCATTCCATTGTTTCTGGAACCAACGTATGTCTTCCTTCTTTAATCTATAATTGTATCATTCAATTCCGTCTCTATCCTGGACACAATGATATTTCTTTTGCTTATCTTATGACTGTGTTGGCCTCCCATATTTTAGTGGCTATGCCTATTGGAGAGGCTCCCATTCAACACCTTATCTTCAATAACTCCAATATAAATAAAATGAATCTAAGGTTGGCCACAGGCCAAGTCAATGTGGGTATTGGAGGAGCTGCTACAGTGAATGAAGAAGAAGGTGATTTACCTCCAGATGACATTAACATGGACGATATTTTTATTGAGATCAAATCCGATTCAGCAGATGATCCTGATTATCAGCCATCTGATTTTGATGCGTGGTTGCGCTCTTTAGAGGAGAAGGTAGAAAACATGAATGTGTCCCATGATTTGCGATTCAAATATATGCGTAACTATCTTAGGCGCCTTAACAAGGGACTTCATAAACTTAATCCTACCATACCTGCTCCTTCATCGGGTTTTGATTAGTTTTTGCTTATCTTGGTTTGTAATAACTTTAATGATACTTGGATTTGTTTTGTCTTATGAGGTTGTACTTGGTTTCACATGGTTGGTTGATTATGCTTGAACATGACTTGCTTATGGAGTTAATATCTTGACTATCTTGATTATTTATTCCTCACTACTCTTCTTATTCTTCCTTATATATCTACTTCCACTTCTATTTATTGGTTCCTTCCTTTGTCATATTTTGACAAAAAGGGGGAGAAATTTGTCATGCTTGTGATATATGGCATGTGGTTTGTGGATGGATTGTGGATAGGTTGAGGTAGCCCATCTAATTTTATTTTTTTTGTGGTAAGGGGGAGTATTGTTGGTGGAATTGATTCGATTTGTTTTGACCTATTTATAACTGGTGCATGATTCTTTAACCAGGTTGTACTAGTTTCTTTTGATAACTGTTTTTTTTTTTTTGTTTAACTGGTGCACGATTCTTTGTGAGTATAGGTTGTTATTATGAAGTGTGTTTTGTCACAAATTTAACAAAGGGAGAGATTGTAAGTGCTGTGGTTTCTAGCTCCTATAATTGTCAAATTTCGTAATGCCGAAAAATCTTGGACTCTGTGTCTTGTGTAGCGCATCGATATATTCAAGACAGTGCAAGGACAATGGTCTTTACTTCAAGAACTTCAAATGCAAGATTACATGTTCATGTTCGAGTACAACTTCAAGTGTGAATTCAATGTTTCAAGATTCATAGTTCAAAGCTTCAAGTCAAGCAAAGTTCCTATACTTTGAATCTCAAGCTCAAGCTTCAATGTTAGTCAAATTCAAGCTTCAAAAGGTCTTAAGTTCAAGCTTCTATATATGTCAAGATCCCAAGCTTCATGAACTTCAAAGAACATCTATCAACTGAAGCAAAAGAAGATTCAATGTTCATACATTACATATAAGGTATGAATGACCTTAGATTGACCATAGGTTAGGTCATTTTGAATACATAATTTAAATTGGATCATTTTATAAGTGCATTGATTGTTTCTCGACTAGTCTTGGACTATGTTCGACTAGTCCTAGCACTGGGTCGACCAGTCCAAGAATTCCTCGACCAGTATTAAGTTTGTTACTGATTTTTAGGAATTTTTGTTAAAGCCTTGACCAGTCCTGGAGATTGCTCGATCGGTTGTGTGAACAGTGATCGACCTGTGCTCGACCAGTCCTGCAGGCTCAACTCAAAGTCCAGCAACTAAATTAGGTTCCACACGAACAGTCGTGAACAGGACTCGACCAATCATGGAGGCTACTAGACCGGTCGAGCAGATCCTACGACCAGTCATGGAGGCCACTTGACCGGTCGAGCAGACCCTACTACCAGTCATGGAACGGCCTTATCTTATCGTGATCAAATTTTAAAAGTTTGTTGATCCTACGACTAGTCGTGCATGCTGACCTTAGGACCAGTCGAGAGTGCGATTTCTACAATTATAAATAAAGCACGATTTTTAGAGTTTGATATTCAATTCAAGCAAAATCAATACGCCACTTTGAGAGAGAAGTTAGTGATATTGTTAAACTATTTAGTGCTCATTTAAATTCTCTTTAATTAGCTTTCTTTGCATTTAATTTTGTATTCTACATTCCAATTTTATTTGAAAGAGGGATTGAAGTATTCCCATTTCTTCGAATCAAAATTAAATCAAGTTAGCCCAAGGCGCTTTAAATCTAAAATCTATCTGGACCTTAGAACCATTTCATAAGTGAGTGTAGACATTAAACTTCTACTCCGATTTGGTTCTTCCGGGCTACATCTCAAGGAGAATATCCAGGTATTTTACATTATTGTAAATTTCTATCTTTTGGTTTCAATGAAATTGTGCCAGAAAAATCTCTCTGTTTTGGTTTGTCTGAGGTAATCCAGAAAACTCAGTGTGGGGTTTTTTGAATTGTGTAAGCCCACTTGAAAGACAGAATTGTGAGGGTTTTAGGTGAACTTTGGAAAACCTATTTTCATAGTGAACGTTAATATCCACTGTGTGAGGATATTAGGAGTGGAGTAGTTGTGTGGCTGTTGTTTAACAGTTGGTGTACACACAAGTGAACCACTATAATTCTTTGTGTTTGGTGGATTTGTGGTTTACTTTCTTTATCTTTTATGATTTAAGATTGTGGGATGTATTTGTGGATGTGAATGTTGTAATCTTTATATTTCAGCATTATGTGGTGAATGTTGTAATAGCTTAGTTATTTCCTTTGCTATTTATTTCTTTGATATCCTCTTTAGTTTAAGTTTTTGATACTCACCCACGTTCTAGTAAGGTTGTCCTGCCATAAACCATCGGTTTTTGGTGTCAGGTTGTCCTTAGAACCAAGTTTGTATCAACCTCTCAATACTAGATTTTTGAGGTTGTATTTAATTTCAACATTGTGAGACTGTTTATTGTTATCAGTATTTATATTGGTTTAAATTCCGCTATTAATTTTTTAATTTGACTCAGTCTTATTCACCCCCCTCTAGGACTTAATAGCTTGGACTTTTTAGAATATTGCACGTCTCGCACTTGGCGGATCGATTGACGGGGCACCTCCCCTGAGCGATAGCCATACGGATCCTAGTTTGGGCCTGGATATTGAGACAATGCTGAATTCACAGCCGGCCACTGACCCTACAAATGGGCCAACCCCAAATGCACCACCGGTTCTGGGATAGAACTGTGCGTCTTCATCGACGCCACACATGCCCCAGGCGGCTCCTCCTCCTGATAGGTTGGAGCAGATGATGTTCCTAATGCAGCAACAACAACAAGTCTTGGCCACTATAGCAGGGGCCATTGCCCAAAACATGAATATGGTTCCGCATGTACCACCTGTTGTAACAGCTCGAATTTTTTCCAACCTGGGATTAGACGTCCTTAGGCGATGGGTCAATCCTAACACCGGTTTAACTTCTCAAACACTCAATTAAAGCCTTAAATCCCTTTTCAAACCATTTTCTTCACAAATCTCACCTTTCACTACCTCGTTCCTTAAATCCTTCTAAGTACTTTCACATTAGACACTATCTTAAAGTTTAGGTGATGAAGAATAATACTTAAACTAAACATTGCTACAAAGGTCTAAGTACCACCTCAGATCGAAATCACTCAGGACTAAATCCTTTAGAAATTAGGCGAGATTTAGCTAGTGTTAAACTAGAGTGCCTGTGAAATTAGCACCAATCACTTTAAATACGATCTGCAAGACCCAAAACTTGTAGAATCATTGACGCTAGGTTACCCTAAAATCTAGGATCAATCTCATTACCCGGCTGCTCTCGGGAGCATCTTGAAACTCCGTATCAGATCTGGACCGCACGTCGGAAGTCCGATTAACACGAAGTTAAGGAATTAGGACCGCCTTGCTGGGCTTGACAACCATCTCGGAAATCAAATCCAGATAGTGTCCCAGTGTAATTTGCTTGAGTCCGGAGCGAGGAGTGTGAAAACACTTGATTTTCTTTAAAAATAAATATCTCAAATAGTAATCTGGCACCTCTCGCTTGCGGATCAGTATTACGCAACTAGACCGTCAGAATCAGACCAAATTACATCCTCGGATCAGGAGAAATTTCATACACATATCCAGGTACTCGGAATCTCCGATCGAGATCCGCTGACCGTTAAACTGAAACTGGTCCGCCACGCGTGATCTGGAATCCTGACTGAAATGACAACTTAACTAAACGTAGATCCGGTGTCGGTGAGCTTATGTAACAACCCGAATTTTTAGGACCCGAGTACACGGCCCGTTTCCCAAAAATCCGAGTGTTAACCTTAAAGGATGGTCAAATATATATATATATATATATATATATATATATATATATATATATATATATATTTTTCTTCTTTTATCAAAGTAAGCAGATGAGCGTAGAATGGACAAGTAAGCATAAAAGAAATTTTCATTATCATTTAGAATATACAAGAGAGCGCCCATAATGACTTATACAAACCAATGTCTCGAATATAACAAATACAAGAATCCACATCATCTAGTATAAGAAAATAACATAAGAATGTAAACATAAGCCGCAAGACTGCGCAACTCCTCGAGGTAGATGTAGTCATGCAACCTTGGCACTTATACCCGGCTCCTCATCAGCCTGAACCTGAAAGTCACTTAAGACATCTGTTCTACCTGTACGGTTATATATTTGATGGATGAGTGACCAACTCAGTGTGAACTCCCCTCAAGATTACACACCACCGCATTAGGTAAGCATAGTTATAAAATAAAGCATACAAAACAGTATATGATGCAGATCTGATTATGTGCATGGATGTATGGAATGCGTTCACGCCCCGGGGATGCTCATTCGTGCGGACAGGGCCGCCGCCCATGCAATCATCGAACCTGGGAAACATCAACCAGTCGGAATCATCGAACCTGGGAAATATCAACCAGTCGGAAATAATACGTAGCCCACGTACGATAGCAATAGATGCTGGTCTATGCGATGTATGCATGATTAGCCAGTCCATTATTAATTCAATTACACTCAGCAGGTTTAATAAGCTCATAGGTCACTACGGGGAGCTCAGAGCCCAGCGTAGGCCGACAGCTCAGGCATAGTGTCTCATTCCACCATCCCTGGCTCATGAGACTACCACCTTAGGATGTTTAATGGAAACTCATCGATTAGTGGCCAATCATATTACAGTATGTGGGCTTACCATCGCATAGTTGTACAGTATAAAACATTCAACCCATCTAGGGAAAATACTAGAACAAAGCCACATAGGGCGATATCAAAGTAGGCCACATAGGGCGAGTATCAGAACCATGCGATAAAAGACCATCCTTGAAAACCATTAGACACCACAACCCTGGATGGTAGGCCCACATCAATGATCCATCTAGACCACACTCAGTAACCGCCAAGTTGAAGGTCCATTACGGTCACAACTAGTCAAGTTACATCCCAAGTATGGGTGTACATTCATATGTGGGAATTTCCCACTAATGTACCAGTTTAAGTTCCATAAACAATCCACAAAAATAAATCCACAAGCATGAACAATTATACAGGATAATCGTAAAGCATGTAATACAGTAATTCAATTTTCACTAGCTAACACATGTGATTATAAAGAGAGATATCAATTATGAATTTAAATAAAAACTATAACTTAAGCTAATGAGAAGATGGAAAGCTCAAGGGGAAGAATCATCACCTTATACTTTGAACTGCCTACCAATGTCGCTAAGTGCTGGCGCCCTTAGAAATATATCCTACCACAAATCATGAACTTGTATAATTAGGTCCAAGTTCTAATAACTACCTAGGGTTTAAGATCATAACCTAGGGTTTGAGTTATCTATCTTAGGGTTTTAATGTAGAATTACGGTTTTCACCTTAGGGTTTAGTTATAGGCTTTAGGTTCTAGGATTTGAATCCTAGTTTATCATTATTATTATTATGGTACAATGGATCAATTATTATTCATGATAGGAGTATTTATTCAGCAATATTAATGATGGTCCGTGAGTTCATGTTCATGTACCGACATTACCTAATACTGATAATCTCTCAAATAATTCATAACAATAGAATATTTACTACTGATACTATAATAGGGATTAATACTCAATAATTATGTTAACGAGTGATATACCAATCCCAAAAGGACAATGATAAATAGTTTCTAGTGCTAGTAGCCTTGGGCTATCCACAGTGAGTCTAGTCGTGATAGTAAGTATTATGGTCTATCATGAATTACGAGCTTCCATAACTAGATCCAGACCTAACACTCTATCTAGGTTCAGGGTTTGAAATCTAACTTATATAATTAATTGTAATAATATTAAAATGAAGTAAAATAATTCAGTAATTATCCACTTATATATACTAGCAATACTAACATTATAATCAATAACGATAATTGTTAATATCAAGCTTTTGTAATAATTATTATTAGCAAGGTTATCCTACTAGTGGTTAATCATATTGCAATAATTGTAGTAATGCTAGTGGAGATGATAAATCATGGAACTTACTTAGGGAGAGGGAGTTTACTCACATAGATTGACTTGGCAATTCAACTCATCCTCCATTCGAGCCATAGACCCACTCCGTGACTCGACTCAGCTGAGTCGACCCAACTCGACCTCAGCCAGGCCTGGACTAGGCCCAAGCATTAGCTGGCCCAGCTGAACTCAGCCCTGACTCGGTTCCAACCGAGTTGACTCGGCCCTTCTTCAAGTTTCTCATCTTTCCTCTCTCTTTTTCTTCTTCTTCCCTACCCTTTCTTTTCCTGCTTTCTTCTTCCATCACTGGGAATGCCCAGCAACTAGCCTAGACTGAACCAGACCCAAGCCAACTTGGCTCAGCAGCGAGTCGGGTTGCTACCCGAACTCACCATCTCCCTCTCACGTTCTCTTTTTTCTTTCTTCTTCTCCTTTCTTCTTCCTCTCTCTTTCTTCTTCTCCTTGCTGGGATGTCCAGCAGTGAGTCCAGGTGGACTAAACCCAGCCTGACTCGGTCCAACCTCGACTTAGTTCGAGCAGCAACAAGGTGCAGCTGCACCACGTCAACCCTCTCTCTCCCTTCTTCCTTCTCATTCTTCTCCCTTCTTTCTTCTATTTCTTTCGTTGGAGCTCCTGCAAGGCCTGGAGTAGACCCGAACCGACAGAGTCAGTCCGACTCGGCCTGAGCTCGAGTGGGAGTGCGGCAGCGACACCCACCACCATCGTTTTCCTTCTCCTCTCTCTCTCTCTCAAGTTCTTCTCTTGTCTCTTTTCTTCACTATTCTCTCCCAACGCCATCACTAGATGGTGAAAGCCTGAAAATGGCATCACAAACAGAGCTGGCCCGGTTTTGAGCGGTGGGGAAGATAACGACCATTAATGGTGTATCTGAAAATAGTGCTTCTCCCTCCAATCTGCTTCTTGTAGATGGTCCTAATGGTCTCTATGAAGCTCCTAGAAGGGGTTTTTCAGAGCTTGGGGAAGATTTAAGTGGTGGGTTCAGAGCTAGGAAGAAACGACGGATTTTTCGGTCATGGCCGCTAGAACTGGAGGGAGACCTAATGATCTGATTTAAATGGATCCCTAAGCTCACTCAGAGACGTCGGATGGGATTGGAAGGCCAGGATTGAATCCTGCAGTTGTTTGGTTTTCTCAAAACTATGGGAAGGAACGAAACCGGATGTGGTTTTACTTGGGAAAGCCCTAAACGAATGGAACGGCCGAGATTTCTAGTAGAGGGACGGCTAGGATTGACGGGTGTAGGAGGACGCGGATCGTTGAGCTGGCGTGTAGACAGTTTCTATTTTGGGAAGAATGTGCTAGTAGGTCCTGATTGCACTGGCGTTTGTGTGCACGTGTGGTTGTATGAGTGCATATGGAATACATGGTTTTGCTCAGAATGAGCTTCTCAACATGATGGACGGTTCAGATCGGACTTTTGATCACAGGTGGTGGGCCGTTTACAATTCACACGGACGGTGTCCGTTTCAAACGAAGCTGCAGCGGGAGAGAGCTGTCTCTCTTTCTGTGGAAACCGCGGGTCAGACCCGTGTTGACCGGCTTGGTGGTCCGGTGCACCTCAAGTGCACCACCTATGGTGTACACGAAATGGCTGTGGGGCCCACCGTGATGTTTTGTGAGAAATCCACTCCGTCCAATCAATCCGGGGGGCCCTAATCAGTGTCCCTGATCGAATATCATGCAGGTACAACGCCTAGGTGGGGCCCACAACTTGATTTGGGTCATGGCAGTGGGTTTCTCGTCAATCTAGTGGTCGGATGATTCTGAAGTTGGACGTCAATGGTTAAAAGATCTTAAAGGGCCCGTTGTGAGGCTTTTGTCATATATTACTAACCAATACTAATATAAATATAATTTTTACTATTTTTGTATATTACTTATAATTTAAATAATTAGAATCTCATACACATATATTCATATAATTTTAATATTAACATAGCAATATATGCATGCCATTGATCTCCTATTTATTAATATATAATTCATAATATACAGTCTCATATTATACATACATATGAATCGCAAATTGTACAATACCCTATTTGAAATTACATCGTTAATAATATGTAAAATTTTATTCTAACATCTAATAATTTTTGGTGTACAGGTTTATAGAAATATTCAATACTACATTAATATCTATAATTCAATTAAAATTATTATTCATTATGTTCAATTAATACAATACTATTTTCATAATATTTTACATACATTAAATATATATATATATACTAATATACTTTCATACACTTCTACATGATAAGTAATTTATCAAGATACATCTATAATTTTTCTGATCTATGTTTGAGTAGCACTTATATATAATAAATAAATGAATAAGGATGATTATGTAGTTGTTAAATATCATAGGATGGTTTGATTCGTCTATCGAGGTGATCGAAGTCCTAGCAATGGGTTGCATTAATGACATGATGGTTCGTCTTGAAGATTTACGGTTGGATAGCTTGGTACATAGGTGCGGACTGTTTTTCAACGGTCAGATTTAAACTAGGATAAACGTGAATGTTCACATAGGTCAGGCTTGTATTTATACTAAGTTTAGTTATATGGTAACACCCGAGTACTGGAAAGTACGGGGTGTTACAGCTTAATTCCGACCTTTGGCTCAAGGAGGCCAGCCAGAAGTCCCCCGTTGAGCTGAAACTGACTCGCTTTGGTTATAACCTAAGTATACTTTGACCTGGAGTCTATTTCGGTTAGTTTTTAGGCTATATAAGGACCTTAAACCCTCTCTCATTACAGCCATACGAATTTGAGAGAAACCCTAGAGAGAGGAGAGAGAAAAGAGAGAGAAAGTGTGGGAGACGTGGGAGCATCTCCCTGCCTTGCTTCCCTGCTGCTATCCATGCTTAACCGCTCCGTTCTTATCGCTTTCCCGTTGATTCCGGATCCGTTTCTAGGTAAGAAACCCTAACCCTAATATGTTTTGGGGTTTTGATAGTTGTAGGTTATGAAATAACTAACCTATTTCGTTTTATAGGTTGCCAAACTGCCGAATACGGAAGCTTAGCAAACCTATCGGATCCGTTACGATTCTATGACAAAAGGTGTAGACTTTAGGTGTATAGGTTATGGTTTTCAACGCTTCCAATGTCAGATAATGATAGATTCATGATCTACATGCAATTGCACATGTACAAAGTGCTGTCTGTTTTCTGTTTCGATTAAAGATGAAAAATATGGAATTCTACATACGCTAGGTATTTGTAGAAAGTACCGTATACGTACAAATTTTGGAAATGTGTTTGACATGATTAATTGTTGTATGAATATATTATATGTGGATAAAGTACTTGTTTGGCGAAAGGACTCGCCCTATACATGTTTTGCTTATATACACTATGTATGTTGAAATTGTGTATTCTAGAAAGTACCGTATACGTATAAATTTTGGAGATGTATTTGCCATGATTATTTGTTGTATGAATATGTTATACATGGATAAAATACTTGCTTGGCGAAGGGATAGCCCTACTACATGTTTTGCTAACATACACTATGTATGTTGTAATGGTGTATTCTAAGTGTTTGTGAATATGACTGAATGAGTATAGAATTCTCATTCGTGCTCGCCATGACTAATTGTCATGGATATATGATTGTTGTATTGGCGATATCCCCTTTGACGAAAGGATTTGCCCTGAATCACGCCACGACCACTATACGCTACGTATGTTGAAATGTGTAGCCCAAGTGTTTGTGAAAATGTTCAAATGAATATGGAACTTGGATTCCTACTCTCCATGACTATCCGTCGTGGGTGTACACATGTTATGATTGGGGCAACTCCCTAGTGAAAGGATTTGGCCTAATGCCTATGTGATCAACATATGTCAAGTATGTTGATGTATGTATTATAAAATGTTTGTTGAAATGTCTGAATGAGTAGTAGTTAGTAAATTGTAATGTATAAGGGTGTTGAGCGGTGATTCTCAACTTCTTTAACTATGTGTATGATTTCTTTAGATATCTGTGTGATTAGGAATTGAATATGTACAAACTCATGCTTGTGTTGTGCTTCATAACATGCTCAACTGATTGTATGATTTTATCTATGTAATGCATCTGTTTAAATTCATGTTTACGTTGTATGATCCGTCATGGGTGATGGGGGAGTGGTGTAACGATTCCGTGCAACAGCCCTGGCAGCCCTAAACGGTTAATATCAGACTTTGATTGTATGATTTGAAATCTTGATCCATTACTGCCTTAACTGTTCTGTAATTGATTGTGTTTGGGGCTATGATTATAGTCCAGTTAATCGGTAACGGGATTGAATTCGTGGCTGAGATTCATTTGCCATGTGAGATGTGTTCGACGAACCCGAGTCGTACTTCGGTTGGCGATAGTGGTTGGCGACACGATGTACTTATGCGCTTCATATCGTTCAACTTGTTGTGCGCTCGAGCTAGCCGAGCTCGTCAAGTAACTCGATCTGTCTAATGTACGTTCACCATGTTTGGTCACCACTGCTTGAACCTAGGGTACCAAACTTACCAGTGAAATCTCTTTTAACCATGGTACCTCGAGCCGCTAAGACTCATGAGCTGGGCATGGTGGTGGGACACCGTGGTCGAGCTATCGGCCTACGCTGGGGCCACGTGCCTCCCCGTAGTGACCAGTGAGCAACCAGACTCGTGAGCCGATTATGGTGGTATGGGACACTATATTCATGCTGTCAGCCTACATTGATAAGGTGATGGGGGAGTGGTGCAACGATTCCGTGTAATAGCCCTGACAGCCCTTTGTAGTGACCTCGAGCATACTCTGAATTGCAGTGAGGCGACGAGTTTTGCCGCAGTATATAGAGTATGAACTAGGCCTGTATCTGTATAGTGATGAACCGTTAAAAGGGTGATGGGGGAGTGGTGTAACGATTCCGTGTAATAGCCCTGGCAGCCCTTGCAGTGACCTAGAAATACACCATTGTATGAGCTTGTCTAGGACTGACGACCCTAGAATGGATCATATTTGGGAATGATATAAGGGAGGTACCTTAGTTTTCCAATAATGCCGTTTGAAATGGACTAATAACTACTCGGTAATCATGCTCATCATCGCATTGTATGTGCCTGGTAGATGTGGAGCACTGAGGGATGAACGCATTCGCGAATGTAAGATGGTGTCGCATGAGGGTGGTTTGGCAAGGGCATTCATCATGTCATTTCATACTTGCATTTAATAAGAGTAGTTAGGATTGTTTGATTGTATTGCTTTATCATTACTGCTTGACTGAATTGATAACATGTTAACCTATGCTTTATTGTTCCACTGAGTTGATCACTCACTCCCACGTTACGGGACGGTGTTGTACACACCAACTAGATTTGTTGAGTTTCAGGTGATGGCGATGCTTATGAAGCAGAGCCGGACTGCTACTATGATGTTGAGGAGTTCTCCTACATGTAATCTTTGACAGGTCTTTGAAGACCTGGTATTGTATTGACGGGGCTATGATACTTGGGATAGAAGACATTACACTTCCTCACATTTGGTATATTTTAGAACTGTACTTGTAATTATTTAACCTGGTAACATTATCACACTCTGGAGACCCACCACTGTTTTTATATTTTATATATCTATCACAGTCTTCCTCTTGCAATTTAACTGTCTCTAGAGTATGATATGCTGTTTTGGCTTAATCTCACTCATGTTCAATATACTAATACCGACAACATTCAATCATCATTCATTTTGTTGCATAAGTGATGCGTTGGAACTCGGGAGTTGAGTTTATGCTCGACCCCCGATTTTCAGGGTGTTACACCTGTGTAGCCTGCTGGAACTATGGCTACGAGTGGCTTATTCGAGCACTTTCAGCGGTTTTGTCCTCCTACCTTCGCTGGTACTCACAGACTCGAGGAGGCTGAGTATTGGTTGGATTGTATATCCAAGATGCTGAAGTTGTTGCACTATACTGAGGCAAAGCAATTGGAGCTTGTTACTTATATCTTTAAGAAGGAGACTAGTCTTTGGTGGGACAACATCCTACGAACTATTCCCACAGGATACGTGTGGACGTGGGACGCATTCGAAGTTTATTTTCAAGGAAAGTACTTCCCCCTCACTTTCCGTAATGAAAAGGAGGGGAATTTCTTCACCTCCAATAAGGGGGAGTGACCGTAGACGAATAAGAGAACCGTTTTATGGAGCTGGTCAGATATGCTCACTAATCCTAACGAACGAGCCGATGAGAATGCGATGATTTTCAGAGGGTCTACGTCCTTGTATCCACACTAAGATGTATTGCGCTAGCATTCCCAATTATGTTGAGGTAGTGAACATGTCCCTGCCAGCTGAGCAGGATGGTGAAAGAGTGTCTCAGACACGTATACCAATGGGCCCGAGGCCTCGACCCGAATTGCCGAACCGACCATTCCTCGGCAAGAGGCCGCATGCAGATTTGCGTCACAGGCTAATGGCTCCACCGACCCAGCAGAGGAAATCAGATCTTTGGTGTGCCTACTGTAAGAAGACAGGCCATAACGAGCCCATTTGCTTTACTAAGATGAGGGACAATGGTTTTACGCCACCTCAGAAGATCAACCGCTAGCCACCACAAGTCATATTAGCTCCACCTCTACGATCAGCACTGCTAGCATAGCCATTTTACCGACCTCCTGTATCCAGAAATGGGCCGCCTCAATGACCTATGGCAGCGCAACCCAATCGTCCTCAACAAGCGCGTGTACATGCACTTGCCGCTAAAGCATCTGAATTAGCAACTGTAGTGCATTCGTCCTTTGAAGTCACTGCCCACATTTAAGGTACACCTGTATTTCTGTTGGTGGAGACCGGGTCCACTATTTCAATGATATTATGCTCTATGGTCAAACGGTTAGGGTTGAATAGTACCTCTATGGTTGGGGTGAGAGTTATTGTAGTAGCAAGAACTTTTACTGATGCCACTAAGCTATGTAAGGGTTGCATGATAGACTTAAGAAGCAGGGTGGCGTCTATTGACCTAATTGTCACATCACTAAATCATTACGACGTCATCCTCGATATGGATTGGCTCACCAAAATGAAGGCCGAGATTGACTGCTATACCAGATTGGTGACGGCGCATGGGCCCAGGAACATGACCTTCAGTTTTCCCGTTCAGGTCAGTTGTCTTTACCACATTCGTTGTTACGCATCTCTGTTGGAAGATTTTGATAGTACGACGATTGGGAACACGCCAGTAGTCTGAGATTTCACGGACATGTTTAAAGCGATCCCTAGACTACCTCCTCAGCGTGAGATCGACTTTACTATCGACCTTGTGTTAGGCGAGACACTTATTTCTTTACTGACATACCGCATTCCTCCATGTGAAATGGAGGAATTGAGGAAGAAGATAGATGATCTATTGGATTCAGGTTTTATACGGCCTAGCGTGTCGCCTTGGGGAGTGCCTGTGTTGTTTGTAAAGAAGAAGGACGGATCGCTAAGGTTATATATAGATTATCGCAGGTTGAACCACGTAATAGTGAAGAACAAGTATCCTCTGCCCAGGATAGACGACCTGTTTGATCAATTGAAGGGAGCACAATATTTTTCTAAGATCGACTTACAGTCCGAGTATCATCAGTTGCGCGTCACGAATAAAGACGTTTAGAAAACGACATTCAGAACCAGTTTTGGGCACTACGAGTTCCTCGTGATGCCATTTGGTCTTACAAATGCACCGGCCATGTTCATGTACCTCATGAACCGGGTGTTCCGGCTGTATCTGTACCTATTCGTCATCGTATTTATAGATGTCATCCTGATATATTCAAAGAGCCGAAAGGAGCATGAAGAACACCTACGAGCAATCCTCTATACTCTCAGGAAGAACCAGTTATTTGAAAAGTACCGAAAATGCAACTTTTGGAAGGAAGAAGTCAAGTTTCTGGGACACGTGGTGTCCAAGGAAGGAATTGTCGTGGACCTTGCCAAGGTGACCGTAGTACAGGACTGGGAGCAGCCTGGCCTCGTTATAGAAGTGAGGAGTTTCCTCGAACTTGCTTGTTACTATCGCCAATTCATTAAAGATTTTTCCATGATAGCTAGACCGTTGTCTCAACTCACTCAGAAAGATCTTAAGTTTGCCTGGAACGAGAAAGCAAAAACAACCTTTTAGGAATTAAAGGACAAGTTGATGTCCGCACTCGTGCTAGTACTATCAGAGCAAGGGGTCAAATATACTATATACATTGACGCCTCTCATGTTGGTTGGGCTGTGTACTTATGCAAAAGGATAGGGTGATCGCTTATGCCTCGCGACAGTTGAGGAAACACGACGAAAACTACCCCACTCACGACCTGTAGTTGGCAGTAGTCATCTTTGTATTAAAGCTCTGGAGACATTACCTCTATGGAGAGGAGTTCGAGCTTTTCTGCGACCACAAAAGCCTCAAGTACATCTTTACTCAGAGAGACCTGAACATGAGGCAACGACATTGGATGGAAACCTTGAAAGACTTCAAGTTTGAGGTCTCCTACCATCCTCGCAAGGCCAACCTGGTGGCCGATGCATTGAGCCGTAAGAAGACAATAGAATTTACAGCTCCGCTGATGATAGAAGAGTGGAATATGGTGGAGTTTGTGTGGGATTTCGAACAGAAGCTTAAGTAGGGGAGCCGTTCGAGAGTGTCGCACATTTCCATGTGCAACCGTTTATTGATGACCGAATCATTGCAACACAAAAAGAAGATGAGCTGTTGGTGAAAATGAGGGAACATGCAAGTGACAGCGAAGAATCCGAATGGAGGGTTGGCACGGACTGAAGTTTACGATATCATGGCCGCCTATGCGTCCCGAATCTCCATGACTTGAGAAGGGAAGTCCTGGAAGCCGCTCACAATTCAAGGATTGCGATGCATCCGGGCAGTACAAAAATGTATATAGATATGAAACGTTCGTACTGGTTGGACAACATGAAGGCCCACATAGCAGACTTCGTGTCCCGTTGTCTCACGTGCCAGCAGGTTAAGGCCAAATATCGCCGACCCCCAGGTTTACTTTAGCCCATGCCCATAACCTAGTGCAAGTGAGATTTCATATCGATGGATTTCATTTCCGGGTTACCAAAGACGAGAAAGGGGCATGACTCCATTTGGGTGATTGTGGACCGGTTGACAAAATCGGCTCATTTCCTCCTGATTAGAATTTCTAACTCGGTAGATGACCTAACCAAGCTATACATTAAAGTGTAACGTCTCGAAAATTTCCATACAAAGACCCGAGTACCACCTCAAGCAGAAATCACTTAGGATCAAATCTTTTAGAAATTAGACAAAGTTAACTAAGTGCTAAACTAGATCACATACGAAATCCGTACTAATCACTTTAAATACGATCTGCAAGACCCAAAACTTGTAGAATCATTGACGCTAGGTTACCTTAAAATTTAGGATCAATCTCATTACCCGGCTGCTCTCGGGAGCATCATGAAACTCCGTATCAGATCTTGACCGCACATCGAAGGTCCGAATAATACGAAGTTAAACGATTGGGACCGCCTTGCTGGGCTTGACAACCTTCTCGGAAGTCAAAACCAGATAGTGTCCCTGGGCTATTCGCTTGAGCCCGGAGCGAGGAGTGTGAGAAAACATGGTTTTCTTTAGAAATTAAATCTAATATAAGTAATCTAAGACTTGTCGTTTGTGGGCCAAATATAAACAATCAGACCGTCGGAATCTGACTCAAATATGACCTCAGATCAGGGAACATTTCCCATACATGTCCGTGTACTTATAACCCTGATTGAGTTTCAGTGACCGTTGAACTGAAACTGGTCCGCCACGTGTGACCTGGGAACCCGACTGGAACGAAAACTTAACTCGACCTAGATCCAAGGTCGGTGAGCTTAAGTCCAACCTTTGGCTCAAGGGGGGGCTCTAGAAGTGCTCCATTGAGACGGAACAGATCTACTTTGGCTATAACCTAAGTATTTCTTGACCTTGAGTCTAATTTGGAGTGTTTTGAGCCTATATAAGGACCTTAAACCCTCACTCTCTCATCCCATACGAATTTGAGATAACCTAGGAGAGAGAAGATAGAAAAGAGAGAGAAAGTGTGAGAAGAGTGAGAGATTCTTCCTGATACTCTACCCTGCTATCCTACGTGCTTAACCATCATGATCTAATCGCTTTTCCGGCGATTCCGGCTTTATTTCTATGTAAGAAAACCTAACCCCAACCTGTCTTAGAGGTCCATGTAGTGTGAGTTGTGAAATAACTAATCTGAGTCATGTTGTAGGTTGCCAAATCACTGTAGACAAAGGCTTATCGATTCTATCGAGTTCTTTACGCTTCTACGGCGTAAGGTGCGGACTTTAGACGTATAGGTTATGGTTTTTAAGGCTTTCAATATCGGTTAATGATTTATAACTAACAAGGGTGCTATTACACATGCAAAATGCGTCGTCAGTTTCGTTATACGAGTTTACATGAACTATGTAGAATATAGTGTATTCTATGCATATGTTGGAATGTTTGAGTATGTTTGGAATTTGGATTTGTGCTTAACATGTTTATTTGTCATGAATATATGCCTAATACATGTGCGACAACTCCATAGCGAAAGGACTTGCCCAAAATCACGTCACAACAAATATACGTTATATGTGACTAAGTGTGTAGCCCAAGTGTTTGTAGAAATGTTTGAATGAACATGGAGCTCGGATTCATGCACGCCATGGTTATCCGTCGTGGATATATGCACATGGTATGTGGGGCAACTCCCTAGTGAAAGGATTTGGCCTAACACATGTGTAATCCTCATACATCATGTAAGGTGATGTATGTAGTCTATGTGTTTGTGAAAATGTCTGAATGTGCTAGTGATCACCTAGAATACTTTGTAGGAGGATCGAGATACAAATCTTGATTACCTTAATTATGTGTATAATTTTCTACATGTATGTTACATTGTAATGTCTGTTTTATTTCATGAAGTGAATGTGTGTGAAATCTTGTTTGTGTTGTATTTCATAACATGCTTCTTTGATTGTAAGAATTGAATTACTTGTTTATCCTTGCTTTAACTATCTCATATGATTCTTGATGAAATAAAATGAAGTTGAGACTATGATTTAGTCGAGGCAGTCGGTAACAGGATTGAATTCGTGGCTGAGATTCATTTGCCACGTAAGACGTGTTTGATGAACCTGAGCCGTACTTCAGTTGGCGACAGTGGTTAGGTCACGCGAAGGGCTTATGCACTTCATGTCGTTCAACTTGTCGTGTGCTCGTGCTAGTCGAGCTCGTCAAATAACCTGATTTGTCTAATGTATGTTCACAAAGTTTGGACGCTACTGCTTGAACCTAATGTACTAAACTTACCAGTGTAACCTCGTTAACCTTGGTACCTCGATCCGCTAAGACTCATGAGCCGGGCATGGTGGTATGGGACACCGTGGTCGAGCTGTTGGCCTACGCTGGGGCCACGAGCCTCCCCATAGTGACCAGTGAGCAACCCAAACTCGTGAGCCGAATATGGTAGTATGAGACACTGTATTCGAGCTGTCGGCCTACACTGATAAGGTGATGGGGGAGTGGTGTAATGATTGCGTGTAACAGCCCTGATAGCCCTTTGTAGTGACCTCATGCATACTCTAAATCTGCGGAGAGGCGACAAGCCTTCCCGTGGTAAACAAAGTATAAACTAGGCCTGTATTGATAAGGTGATGGGGGAGCGGTGCAACGAGTGCGTGTAACAGCCCTGATAGCCCTTTACAGCGACCTAGAACCGCATCATCGTATGAGATTATCTAGGACTGACGACCCTAGAATGGATCATTGCTCGGGATTGATATAAGGGAGGTACCTTAGTTTTCCAATACTGCTGTATGAAAGGGACTAATAATAACTCGGTAATCACGCTCATAACATAACATTGCATGTGCCTGGAAGATGTGGAGCACTGAGGGATGAACGCATACCGCGGACATAAGATGGTGTCGCACGAGGGAGTATTGGAGAGGGCATGCATCATGACTGCATTCCATACTTGCATTAATAAGAGTATTTAGGAGTGTTTGACTGAACTGCTTTATCATTACTGCTTGACTGAATTGATAACATGTTAACCTATGCTTTATTGTTCCACTGAGTTAGCTACTCACTCCCACGTTACGGGACGGTGTTCTGGACACCCACCAGACCCTGTCTTAGATGCAGGTATCGGCAAGACGCAGGAGGCTGAGCCTGATTACTATGATGATCAGGTGAGTTCTCACACATGCAGTTCTCTGGAGGCTTCGCATAGGTCATTCAGATGACGGGGCTACAAGGTTTACCATTATAGTTGTACCACTTTTTTTGGCATTTTGATTTTGAAACTAATATATGTATATGGTGACTCAGTAGGGTGTTCATACTCTGGAGACCGATTGTGACCGTTTCTCACTTTATATACATTTATATACATCTTTTAATCTTCCGCTTGCGTTTTATAACTTGATCTGGAGTATGAATTAGTGTTTTGGTATAATCCGACTCATGATTAATGCACTAACACAGACAACATTCAATCATAAGCATTTATGTTGCATAAGTGATGTTTTGGGTGTTGAGTTGCTACCGACCCCTGATTTTCAGGGTGTTACATAAAGAGATAGTGCGATTGCATGGAGTTCCTATGGAGATTGTGTCGGATCAAGACACACGATTCACGTCCATTTTGTGGACTTGAATCCAAGAAGCAATGGGAGTGAAACTGAAGTTCAGTATAACGTTCCACCCACAGACTGATGGGCAGACGAAACGGGTAAATGAGATACTTGAGGACATGATACGAGCGTGCTTACTCGACTTCAAGGACAGCTGGGATGATTGTCTCCCTTATGCCGAGTTTGCTTATAACAATAGCTTCCAAGTAAGCATTGGCATGACTCCTTACGACGCCTTGTATGGACGCCAATGTCGAGCTCCACATTATTGGGCAGAAGTTAGCGAGAAGAGCTTGGTTCGCCCAGACTTGGTTCAGGCAACCTAAAAAAAATTTGATATTATCAGGCATCGACTCCTTGCAGGTCAGAGTAGACAGAAGAGTTACGCCGATACAAGAAGGAGACGGCTAGAATTCAAGGTTGGAGACCATGTATTCTGAAAGTTTCCCCAATGTAGGGAGTCCTTCAATTTAGCAAAAAAGGGAAACTCACGCTGAGATTCATTGGCCCATTCCAGATTCTAGACCGAGTGGGTGTGGTGGTATACCGTCTCGCCTTGCCCGCACCACTCGTCCCAGTGCACAATGTATTTCATGTATCGATGTTGAAGAAATATATTCCTGACCCTACCCATATTATTAAATGGGAGCAAGTACAGCTGAGTGAAGATGCTACCTATGTATTGCGACCAACGCGTGTTCTCGATAGGAGGGAATAAGTGCTACGCAATAAAGTTATCCCACTTGTGAAGGTATTGTGGATGCACCACACAGAGGAAGAGGCTACTTGGGAAATGGAAGCAGAAGTTCATAAGAACTACCCACAGATCCGCAAGGAGTACGAAAAGGTACTAAATTCGGGGATGAGATTTTTTAAAGGGGGGTAGATTGTAACGTCTCGAAAAAATCCGTACAAAGACCCGAGTACCACCTCAGGCAGAAATCCCTAAGGAACGTATTCTGTAGAAATTAGAGGAAGATTAATTAAGTACTAAACCAAATTAATCGTGGATTTAGCTTGAAGTACCATTTACACAAATGGCAAGACCCAAAACCATTAATATCATTGACTTAACACTAAATAAAAACCTAGGAAAAATCCCAAAAGCTTGTTGTTCTTGGGAGCACATTGAAACTCTGTATCGGACTTGGACCGCACGTCGAAAGTCTGATGACCGTGAAACTATAGGGATATATCCGTCCTACTGGGTTTGACAAGCATCACGGGAATTGAGCCCAAACAGTGTCTAGAAACGCACAACTTGAGCCCCGAGTGAAGTGTGTGGAAAACACGAATATCTTTATAAAATGCAATGGAACTTAAGTGAATTGGGCCATTCACTCAAAGGCGAAATAGAAAATTTTCAACCGTCAATTTCTGACCAAACTTCACCCAGGGGAAAATGAAATTTCATTGTTCAAATCCGTATAACTGTGGCCCCGATCGAATAAGTATGACCGTTGATTTGACACGGGTCCTCCCTGGTCGATCAGCTAATCCGATCGCACCACAAATATAGTCCTAACATAGATCCAATGTTAGGGAGCTTACCCTGTGGTGTAGGTGAGTATTGGACCTTCCTATGAGCCCTGTTTGTCAAAAACAGCAGCCCAAAGGATACAACATATGTATGTAGTGGCTCTGAGGCCATTTGCATCACTCCTGAGCCTATATAAAGCCCTTAAACTACCCCACTTCCATTCCATACGAATTTCTCTAACCCTTGGTGAGAGAAGAGAGAAAAGAAGATAAAAGAGTAGGGAGAGAAGGGAGAAACAGGGAGATCGTTACTAGGATTCTTTCCCACGACTCCACGCCACGGATTCACCTCTCCACCTCACTACACAATCGTCTTCGGATACGATTTGGGTAAGAAATCCTAACCCTAATCTTGATTTAGAAATCCAAATAGAGTAATCGAGGAAATAGCTAACCTATTTCATTGTTTAGGTGTCGTCGTTCCATTTTTGGGAACGTTGTGTTGGAACCGAGTTCAAATCGGGTATTCCGACGAAAGGTGCAGACTATAAATGTTTAGGTTATGGTTTTCAATGCCTTCAATGTCAACTAATGATTTATGTCTGACTTAATTGTTACCATATCATCTTAGACACGTCGATTTCGATGTATTACACATATATGAACTATGTCGTCTAACTATGCATCCTATGCGTTTGTGGAAATGTTTAAATGAACATGTAAACATGATTTGTGCTTGTTATGACTACTAAGTTAGGATTCATGATTGTTATTTGCATGATGACATCCTTGTGGAAGGAATTGCTAAAATACTTGTCGTAACTAGCCTAGTTTATGTATTTGCTTATGTGTAGCCTAAGTGTTTGATAAATTGGCTGAATGAGAAAATGTTGATGATTTGTGTTTATTAGGAGTATTAAGATAGTATTCTTATTTACCTTACTTGTATGTACTGTTTCCTTCATGTAATCATATTTGCTGTTACAAAATTTATGGACAAAATGCAAGTGTTTTGGTAACATGTTCAATGTGTTTGATAAAATGCTCAAATGAGGAATTCACCTAAATTTATCATTGAATGTTGAGGCGATTATCACATGTGCCTATTTACTGCATTTGAGTAAGATTGGGGCTACGGTGTGGCCCAGGCAATCGATAACGGTTCATGTACAGGTGGCTGAATTAGTCTCGCCACATTGGGTAACTCGACGAATCCGGGTCGCACGATGATTGTTGACAGTGGTTAGGCCACACGGGGTGCTTATGCGCTCCATGTCAATTACCTCAATGTGTGATCGTACCAATCGAACTTGCCAAACAAACCGATCGGCCTATTGTGTGTTTACTATGTATGGAAATCACTGCTTGAATCTAAGGTACCACTTACCATTGTAAAAGCCCGTTTTAACCATGGTACCACGATCCGCTAAGACTCATGAGCCAGGCATGGTGGTATGGGACACCATGGTCGAGCTGTCGGCCTACGCTTGGGTGACGAGTCTCCCCGTATGACTAGTGAGTAACCCAAACTCGTGAGCCGGGCATGGTGGTATGGGACATCGTGTTCGAGCTGTCGGCCTCCGCTAAGGTGACGAGCCTTCTCGTAGTGACCGCGAGTATAAACTTTTAATTTGCCTATCGACTACTATTTCTTTAGGGGTGATGCCCTACAACTTGCCTATCGTATGTGGTTAACTAGGATTGACGACCCTAGATGGATCATTTGTTTGGGGTAATGATATAAAGGGAGGTACCTCAACTTCCCGAACCTGCATTATGAATAAGCTTAACTAAGAACTTGGCTAACACGACCATGCACCGCATTACATGTGCTTTGGCGAGGAAGTTGTACTTTAGGGAGGTTGTCATGCGCGAACTTGGTTGTCGGTGTTGCTTGTGAGGGAGCTTTGTGTGAGGGCATACATCATTACTGCACTCCATTCTTGCATTAACAAGAGTATTTAAGAAGTGATTGCTGTATTGCTTTATCATTACTGCTTGATTGACTTGATATCATGTTAACCTTTGCCTTATAGTACCACTGAGTTGATCACTCACTCCCACCTTGGGACGGTGTTTTAAAACACCAACCAGACTCTGTTATAGATGCAAGTAATGACGATGTAGCTTACGCCACAGAGCCAGACTTCATGGATGAGGAGGAAGAATTCTCTTACGTGCAACTCTCAAGCAGGTCTGTGTAGACCTTGAACTGATTCGACGGGATTACAGGGAGACATGGATTAGTTGGGCACTTACATTTTGATATTTTGTCTATTTTGAAACAATACATGTACATATTCAATCCGGCTACATAATCATACTCCGGAGGTTGTAAAACATTTACCTGTTCAGATACATATATGTTTCAGTCTTCCACTTGCTCAATTTAATTACATCTGTAGTATGATATGTTGTTTTAGTATAATCCCACTCATGTTTAGTGCATTGATATGAACATCATCTAAACATCATTATCCATGTTGCATAAGTGATGCGTTGGATCTTGGGAGTAGAGCTTTGCTCGACCCTTGAAATCCGCGGTGTTATAAAAACAAAAAAAAAAGTGCATGTACAAAGGAAGCCGAGGAGACAAGCAAGGCGAAGAGGTGCAAGGAAAGATACAATTTCGGACCAATGTTCTGTCAGACTCTGCCTAAGTCCAAGAGGCATGATCCTGATATGCGCTACCATCAAGGAACCAGGATCTCTAGTATACAACTCAGACTACCGAACTCAACGTGGGCCAAGCCTAATATTCTGATCCCAATCATCTAAAGCACAAATCTAAACACACAAAAAATACTTACAAAGCTATGACACAAACAAAAATTATCATTCCTTTCAAAAGCTTTTATAAGTGCATTGTTTCTCTATAAAAACCAAAAAGAACAAAAAGAGATATGCATGTACAAGGTGGCAGCTAACAGAGTCAGAAACTGCCAGGTAACCCTCATTCCCTCCCTCGTACATCGACAAATGCTACTTAAGTTTGTCCACCTCTATGTGCAGGTAGAAGACTTCATCTCTCTCCAGACGGTGGGACACAATCATACTCTCATCATACCACCGCCCCACCGCCAAACGACGGGCCATGTCCTCGCGAGCATGACGGAGCACCGAAAGCTCAGATATAAGATGGTCGTGCGTGGGTAGCAAAAATAAAGGATCAAGGAAGGGTCTCTCCTCGAAAGCTTCAAAGGAGTCTTCAACCCTGAAGAATGTCCCGATCACCTTCATCGTCAATTAGGTGCCAGCCGGGAACCTGACGATAAAGCGATTGCTCCATCACCCATCGCTGATATGGCACCATCGCCAGAGGAGGAGCCTAGGACTTGAACTTCAAAGCCGCCGCATCCAAACAGCCTTGCCACGAAGACCAAACTCGCTAACAAAGAGCCGGCATACGTAGAGGAAGGGGAGCGTGCCCGAATCCCGAAAAGGAAAAATCGGGGATGTCCTGCCAAAAGCCAAACTACCGAAGGAACCGCACTGGATGGTAAGAGTAGTACCCTCAAAAGCCCAGCAGCAGAAGAGGAGTACGAGCCGCACTGTAAATCAACGTCGTACGACAGAGCCACGGAGCCTCCCAGCTGAACTCCCATCCATGGAGTTGAGAGAACATGCAACGATAAAGGGACTCTGTAGCCTTAACACCTAGACAGAGTCCATCCAGTAGTAAAGACAACACATCAACGCGACAGGAGTCCAACCATGAAAGGAGAGGGGTCATGTAAAAATGCTCCCACAACCATACTTAAGAAATACAAGACTATACATGAGAGGTGCACAGGGCAAGAGCAAAAAAAGAAAAAGAGTGATGAAGATACCTGAAGGAAGGAGCAGCACCCCCTGAGAATGCGAGTCTGCCCAAGCGAACACTCGGACAAGCCTAGAAAGAGCTCCACCGCACCACTGAGACTATGCTCCGGCGAGAAAGGACATAACAGAAAGCATCAAACAGAACCGTCAGAGATGACCGCCTCCACCTGGAAAAGAGAAGCTCAGTCAAAACGTTGAATATCAGTGCATTCAAGCACTGGAGCTGGCGGTCAGATCCCTCGCTCCCTCGAGCAGTGGAACATCGATCATATAAGGGCTTAAGGGAGAACTCATCAACTCTATCATCAACTGACGGAAGAATAACCGAGAATCCGAACCATGACTCCAAATCCGAAGGGCGAACCGACAAAGACGAAGGGATATATGGCTCATGAGAGAGAGCAAGTCCAGACAAGCGAGCAAACTCCTCCAAGGATGGAGCCAGCTCCAGATCATTGAAGGAGAAAAAGTTCAACGGTGGGACCCAGTCATAGGATGCCGCGCTCAACAGCCGCCAATCCAGGTGAACCTGGTGGAAATGGAGGACCTCCATGAAGCCCAAAGAATCCAACTCGAAAAATCTCAGAAGTTGTCAGACTCTCTATCCAAACATCCAATCTCTCCGCGCAAGTATCGCGTGGCTGCAGATGATAGGTACTGATTGACACACCCTCGACAACCTGGAAGCTTAAATCAGCCGGCGAATCATAAAAAAATGAGCATCCTCTCGTCCAAAAAGTCAATCTCATGATGACGAAAGAAGCCCGACTCTCCTATGGCCTCACGAAGCGTGTCCTGAAAGACGACGACAAGCGGACCAGAATCACCAACTACTATCACATCGGGAGCTGTCTAGAAGTTACCTGCCCCAGGTCCCACAATACCCGAGCTAATCCAGTGACCAACAAGGGCATCACCTCGATCCCCGACATCAGCTGCACCTCTCATCACAGCCTCGTAATCCGCATAAAAAATCAGGCCTAAACCATCAACAGAGGGATCGTCACCCGCCTCATCCAGACCACCCATCATGCTCAAACCATCGAGATGGGACACACCATCCATCATGGCTCCATTTGTCCTATCCAAACCATCCAACCCGATCAGACCACCATCTCCACCATTAAAACCTATGACATTAATCATCATGAGATCTGGGCCATCCACCACCATCATAGCCTCGTCCACACCATCCAATGCCATACTCATACCCAAACCTCCAAAGGCTAACCCATCCACCGATGGTCCACCAAATGCAGGCCCATCCTTGCCACCTAATCCCCATTTATCTCCCAAGTTCCTTCCAAACACACCATCACCACCCATCCCGCTATCAAGGGTAGTAGGAGCCACACCATAAATGACATTTACCTCCTAAAGTGGCCCTACCAAACCACCATTAATACCCACCAACCCATCATCAAACCCATCCATAAATGTGTCCCTACCCACCATCTCATTATAAAAAGTGGAAGGAGGGGTGTCTTTTACCTCAATAAGAAAATCCATGCTCCCATCATTATTGAACCCACCAAGATTCTCTCCATTTCCAGCCATTAAAAAGGGACACCAAGAAGAAGACAAGAGAGAAGAGAGGACATAAGAGGGGATAAAGAGGGAAGAAAAGAAGGCAAAAAGTAAGATTCGGGCAAAAGAATAAAGAGAATATCAGAAGAAGATAGCAGTTGTGCACGAACAGAGAAGAGCGGACCTTACTGGAATAAAAGACGAGTGGGGGCAGTAATCAGATTACCGCTGCATGCTGTCTCTGCTCCTGCAACCTGACATATCAGAGCCTAGACAGAACCAAGTGCAAAGGTCAATGGGTGGTATTCAGACTACTGCCCAGGCCTGAATTTCATGAAAATCAAGGTGGGGTCCACCCATGGAAAATGTGGGACCCAAATCTTCTACAAACAGAACATCAATGGCTCCGAAAGCAATGAAAAAGGGAAACACCGGGCATACAAGCTTCTATATATGGAAGAATGTACACAGATGATACACAAGCAACAAAGACATACAAGCACTACTCATCAGGTACATGATCGTCCGTATCTTTCGGATGAACTTCGGGCCCCAAAAGGTCTCCTCCGGCAAAGCGTGCACCACCGCCTGGGGCATAAACATTTTGAAGGATTGGACCGATACCGTACTGTTCTCACAAGGAGTTGTACTCCCTCGATGGATCAACAAAAGCACCAGCCTCGTAGCCCTCCAAAGCAGCTGTCAACTCCCGTTCAGGTGCTGACCTCCAATTTGTCAGAAAAGTCTCTCACCCAGGTACCATTTCGTCACCCGAGGATCCTCTAGAATGCGGCACTGACGTGAGGCCTAGAAAACCTCCTGAGCAGCAGGAGTAGGGCCTGGTGCGGAACTGACAAGAACAAGAGAATCAAAGATAAAAGGCAAGCAAAAAAGATACCAAAGGGCAGTCACTCACGTCATCAAGAACAAGGGCGTCCACGTTCGACCTCTGGGAAAAACCAGAAAACAGGCAAGTACGGCTACGATTATCCTTATACCACAGTATCATGCACAGGAAAGGAGGCATGCAGTCAGTCAGAGTGGGCCCTAGATGAGGAAAATGATAAAAAAGCAGACCTACGTAAGAACCGTAATTAGAAAATACATCGACCATCCAAAGGAACGGTATGAGAAGAGGATCCGACACGCACCTCAATGACTAGGTAAAATTCTATCAAAGATCTACTGCTGCAGCGGCTGGCCTTGTTCAACCCATCGTAGAAATGAGCCAGAAGTTCTCTATTCCAGTTGTACAGCGTAGGGAAAGTGATGTCTGCCACGAGCGACAATAGACGGGAGCTCACCAGCTCATTTCCATGGTAGAAGATCATAGCTCCCATGGTGTACAAGATCAGGGCGCGGGCCTTCACAATGGCCTTGGCCTCAGTCTGAGGAATGCGTTGAGAGAAGTTAGTGGACAACCAAAGAAGTTTAAACTGTGGTCCTGAAAAATCTGAAGGTTTCGGCATCATCCCTAATAAACTCATCCAATCATCAGGGGAAGGGATGAGGAGATCCTCCTCAAATGGGATGGATCCTCCCTTATACCGAAGGCGCAACTTGTAACACCGGCCTAATCAGAACAGTGTTCTGAGGCATCCACGTGCGAATTGACGCAGGACCGTACGATTCGATCGCACGTGTGGATTTATTACTGATAAATTAATCCGGATTAAGCCATTATTGTGATTGAATCCAATTATGTTCGGGCCAAACACGAGCCGTAGAGCCGGTCAGCTCAATTGTACTCGGCAACTGCATGTACGAGCCATGCACCACCCAAGGAAGGATAGAAAATTCTGAAACTTGGGGAGGCCATGGGCCTCACTGGGCGTTTGGTCCATCGCAGATGACAGACTCGGACGACACCCGAAAATGAAAGAATCATGTCGTCCAGTCGGCACTTATAAAGTGCAAGTCGTATTAACTTTGGATTTAAATCTGGAATTTTAAATCAAATGGCCCTGCTACTTGAGTTAGTGATTTAGGGCATTTCAGTGGTCGGATTTCTTCCAAACTTATGCCAAAGGCTGAAGATATTTCCCTACACTTGTCCATAAAAATCTGACCCTTGATCGAAATCGGTGACCATTGATCGTAAACTGGACCATTGCAATAAAACCCCGCATCCGTTTGCCGTCAAACTTTACCCAGCCCTTCATCGGGCCATTGGGCACCTGTCCCATGAATTAGATGGGCCAGGGGACCATCATGGCAGCCCCAACAGCCAGAAATGGGCCCCACAAGGCCGTTTGAAGTAATTAACAGAACCTGTGCCCAATGTTTTAATTCCAGGGTATAAAACTCATAAACTGTAACACCCCATACTTTTTAGTACTTGGGTGTTATCATTTAAGTCAAATTTGGCATTAACACATGTTAAAACACACATAACCTGTAACTCGCACCATTCTTAATTACCCTTGATTGACCCCTTTTCAGTACTAGAGCGTTACTATGAAGACCTAACATAATATAAACACAAGTCTAACCTACTTAGACATTCAATTTCGCTAGCCTAGATCTAACCGTCTGACTGTTTAATTATAAATCGAGCTAGATACCTACCTATATAAGATTTAGGACAATTAAAACCAAGGGGAATCGATCTTAAGACAATTTTATAGTAGGACTTCAAGATCCGGTCATCAAATTATCAATTAATCAAGGGGTTTGAGATTGGTTATTAGAATTAGACCTCACATTATTCGATAAAGGGTCTGGCCATTAAAACCAATCGTTAGATTTATCCAAATGCTTTAAAGGACTCTTGGACCATAGAAGATCTATTCTGAACTAATCTAATCGTCTAAACTCGGGGTTGCCCATTTAATCAGGTTGTAAAGTTGCCAAATCTACTCTAAAGTAGACTACGAACCCTAATGACAGTTGATGATCTATTATGAAACAATCTAACCATTCAAACTCACTACAGTTCATGCACTTGAGATGTAAGGTCATCTAATTATAAATATATATATATATATATATATATATATATATATATATATAAAAGAAATTTAAACAACAGCTAAATTTCCCTAAATTAGATTAAAAACCTTATAATCGTTAGTGATTAATACAATTACACCATTGATGGACCATTTAAAAATAATTCAGCCATTAGACGTTGAAATCGTCCATTAAATCTTAAGAGTAACTGTTAGTGTAGATTATGAGCCTATTTTACCACAAGAATGGCTATTTAACTATCCAATATGGACCATGAAATGTCTTGACCATTGGAACAACTCCTTGGGACTTTTTGTGATCATTGAAGAAAATATTAAAATCAACCCGACCGTTAGATTACTAATAATCAACACGTAATACAAGATTGCTTGGTATGGCCCACCTGAGCTTTGGATTTGCCCCATCTCTGGATAGATGTCCTAATACGACAAGTGGAATCACATGGACGGACTGGATTATCAAGATCATCACTATGGGCTCCACATTTGTGGTGTGTGTGCACTGAGTGTGTGCACACTAGCTGTGCACCAGATCATGAATAAGGCCAGGATAGGCGCTGACCCGAAACATTCTGAAAAAGGAAGCTTTCTTCCTTCCTTTCCAGTTTCCGCCATCGACGAACATCATCGGTTCGTTTGAATTGTGGCCCACCACCTATAATCATTTCAATGATCTAAACTGTCTATCTTGTAGAACGGTTGAATCTGTCTAAAACCTAACTCGTTCCATTCCGCTGAAATGTATGTATATGCACATGATTTTCGGTGTAAATAAGGTGTGTGTATGGTCGTTTCTGGAAATGAAAATCCATTTCAGTTCCACGTTGGGAATCTAAGTGAGAGAGTTTTCTCTCATCTTAGTTGTTGATAAGGGAGATCTCAGCCCTCCATTTCAAAAGAGCAGACTGCCACCTGTACAACCTAACAAACGAATCAGTTTGAGGAGAGAGAATGCACAAGTAGGAAACCCTAGGTTGAATATAGACCATGCATTCTTTTCATCCAATGGTCTGAAATAGTTAGGGCAACGATATAAATGAGATAGGGATCGAATGTAATGGTTATTCTTTTCGTCTTTTACAGGAACGAGAGTAATCTGCCGTTTTTCTTCCAAGCTCGAATCCACCAGCCAAACCTCCTCCAAGCTTCAAAAATCCTCTTTCCTAAGACTCATATAATCAATCAGAATCATCCAGAAGAACTAGATCGATGAGATTGCCTTACATTTGGAAAACCCTATTGGGGCTCCATCATCTTCCTCGGCAAGCTGCAATGTCGGTGGATCTTCATATGGCCAACAATTTCAGATCTGATATGTTTATCGAGTGGGCCCATTCGATCATATCAGCATTCAAAAAAAAAAAAAGAGAAAGAAAGATCAAAAGCAGAAGAAAGAAGAGAGGGTGAGGGCGAACGTAGGGTGCTGCCGAGTTCAAATTGACCCAACTGAGTCGGACTGGCACGGGTTGAGTCCGTGGGTCCAATGTCCATCCCTGGACATGGCTGGTTGAGAGGTAAAAGAAAGAAAAGAAAGAAGAAAGTAAAGGAGAAGAAAAACTCGATTCAGCCATGCCGCACTGAGTCAACTCAGTTAAGCCCAAGCTGTCGAGTCGAATGCTACTGTACTGAGCTCTGACTCAGTCTGAGTCCTTTCAGGAAGAAAGGGAAGAAAGAGGAAGGAGAAAAGAGAAGTGAGGGAACGAGAGAGAGGAGGGCTGATCGGGGGCTGTGGCATTTAGTCGGGTTGAGTCACGGTTGAGTTGAGTCGTTGGACTACTTTAACTCACTGAGTTGGGCAAGTTTCGAGACCTGCTTGAGTTCAAAAAAAAATGTGGCTGGCACCTTAGCATAGAAGGAAAGAAGAAAGAGAAGAAACAAGAAGAAGAAGAATAAGAAGAAGAAAGCAGTGTAATACATAGAGTACTACCAAGTCAGATTCGAGTTTAGCCAAGTCGACTTAGTGACTACCGAGTTCGATCAAGTTGTGTTAGGCTTGGTCCAGATCTAGGTGCTGGGGATGAAATTCATAGGTGGAGTTTAAGCTCGGACCCAGGTGTAGCGGGCGTGATGTTTTAGCATGTTGATCGAGTTGAGGTTGTGTTGAAAATGAGTCGACTCAGATTTGAGGTAAGTTAAAATCTAAATCTCAAATTAGGCTATTAATTAGAGTAAAGTTCATGACTAATAAGGGCCATTAAATGCACATTTTATTAGTGATGTAGGGATATATTTTCCTAATTAGTCTTTATGCGATTTCGTATTGTTCGCCCTAATTAATGTCAGGTGCCTATCAATCAAGTTGGTTGCATCTTGAGGACTTCATTTCTTCATATATTCCCACATTTAGAGTTTATCGATTCAAGGGAACCTCTCTTGAAAGGTGAGGATTACCTTCAAGCTTTTCTCCATCATGATAATTATCTTAGTTTATTTCATTCAGCAATTGCTTAATTTATTATTCAGTCAAATTAATGATGAATGTTAGTTTCATTAGAGTAATCTTTTATAAATCCAACATGTTTAGATTTAAATTTAAGTAATTTAGCATGCTATAGATCTCTAGTATCCTTATTTTAATTTAAGATGCGCACTTTATATACATAAGTGCTAATGACATTGTATGTGGCTTGTTCTACCACTTGTGCTTGCTTGATGGTGTTTCTAAGAAATCCTCAAACTTGTGGCTACCTGTGTAATGAATTAAATAAATTTATGTCGTAGACTTACCGCCTTGAGGATCATTTGTGCCTATGTGGCTCTTGGGAAATAACCCCTTTTTATCCCACCATTAGGTGGAATATTTAGCCCTTGCGGCTTTTATGGAATAATTGCCCCATGTGGCTTTAATGAATTATTTTATATAACTTTATGGTGGTAAGTTTCACTTTTGGACAATGATTGGTCACTAGTTGAAGAGGTTTCCCTTAAAACATTATATTTGTTAGTCTCATGAGCTAGGGATGGTGGAATGGGACACTATGCCTGAGCTGTCGGCCTATGCTGGGTAACAAACCCCTCATAGTGACCTTTGACCTTTCCTAAATTGATTGTTTGAAATTGGAATAATAATGGTTGGGCTAATCATGCATTTTCATGGCATGCGGTCTTTTCCAGGTGACTAGTTCTCCTTGGGTGTACCTTGAGTACTTTTTCGGGTGGCTAGATTTTCTTTGGCGATCTACATATTATTATGGTCTTTTCCGGGTGACTAGTTCTCCTTGGGCGTACCTTAAGTACTTTTTCGAGTGGCTAGATTTCCTTGGGTGATCTATATATTATTATGGTCTTTTCCGGGTGGTTAGTTCTCCTTGAGCGTACATTTGTGTATTTTTCCGGGTGGCTAATTCTCCCTGGGTGACTTTTTACCAGCTGGATGTGCATCACCAGGTCTGTGAGCATGTGCATGCATCCATGCATTTAAACAAGATTATCTTGTGTGATTTATTAATGAATGCGTTGGACTACCCGAGACGTTGTTCTCAAGCCATGTAGTTTGTGGTTCGTCTTGTTGGGGCAGATTAGTCCACCGGTTGGTCATCCTTGTATGTTAACCATGATTATACACGCCTACTAGGACCCGAGGCACCTTGTAACCCTTACGCCCACTGATAATCATGATTTATGGCCCACAAGACTCATGAGCCGGGGATGGTGGTATGGGACACAATACCCGTGCTGCCGGCCTACGTTGGGGTGACGAGCCTCCCCATAGTGACCAGTGAGCACCAAAGACTTGTGAGTCAGAGATGGTGGTATAAGACACTATACCCGAGTTGTCGGT
Organism: Magnolia officinalis; assembly: GCA_021015155.1. Lineage (NCBI taxonomy): Eukaryota > Viridiplantae > Streptophyta > Magnoliopsida > Magnoliales > Magnoliaceae > Magnolia > Magnolia officinalis. The sequence continues at coordinate 21,918,234 of JAJHSJ010000013.1, read as the reverse complement.
CTATGCTGGGGTGACGACCTCCCCGTTAGTGACCGCGAGCAGGACTCTTAAGTCCTAACTATTTTCATATGAGCTTAAAAATTATGAGAACTACGAACCCACAAGGGCTAAGGATCGCAAGATCCATACGACCACGACCATTAGAGCCGTGCGATCGGATGAGGGCAATGTTCCGTCGGGGAATCTTAGTTTCCCCAACCTGCTGGATGAATGAACCTAACTAATCAACTCAGCTAATATGTGCATTACATGCATTGGTTACTTTTGCGATTTGGCAATCGTGGTCGCTTGCGGGAGTGTTGGTTCGTGAACGTTAGATGGTGTCGTAAGAGGGAGTGTTGTGGTGAGAGGCATGCATCATTTCATTATATCATGCATTGCATTAACCAGAGTATCTAGGGTTTTGTGAATGTATGTTTTTCACTAAATTTACTCTTGTGTATGATAATTCGTGTAACTTATTGTTAATGGTACCACTGAGTTAGCTACTCATTCCCATTTTGGGATAGTGTTTTAAAACACCAACCAGAACTTGTCATAGATGCAGGGGCAATGAAGCAAGATGCGATGGAGGATGCCGGTGAAATGGCGGTGAAGACCGCACTAGTAGAAGTCAGAATATGCCAATATGTCCTAGAGGGGGTGAATAGGAATTAAATTTTTTTTTTTTTGGTTTATTTAAAATCCTATTTCACTAATCCTTTTAAATATGCAATTATCAGGATTACTCAAATGTAACTCTACTGGCTTCCAAGCCTAGTAGAGGATCCAATCACAAACTGCTTAAGAAGTAAACAATAAGCAACCTAGTTCATGATGGATATGAATGTGTAGTTGTGTAAGATGTGATTAGATATTCAGATATGGAAGTATTAACACAAATCACACAATCAAAATAACAATCTCAAACACAGTCATTTTTATAATGGTTCGACGATAAGTCTACTCCACTCCCGGTAACCGCACTCAACCTTTGAGTGTACCGGATTTCACTAAGGAGGTTTCGTATGGTTCACCTCTAACCTAAGGTTTTAAATCAGGTTCACCTTCAACCTTTACAACCTACACTGAGGCTGATTGTTCATGCTCTCATGAGCAAGGGTCAACACAACGCACCCACTTTTAGGCACACTGGCCAAGGATCTTCCATAAGACCCTACTGGAGGTTTCTACATGGTTGACCTCTAACCCTAAGGTTTTACCCGGTTCACCTAAAACCCAGAGTGTTACTGGTTCACTCCAAACTAGATGTTTATACTCTCCAAAGAGCAAGGGTCCACACAACGCACCCACCACGTACACTCCCGCCGAAGGCCTCCTTGAGGACTTCAAAGGGTGAGAACCACTTAGGACCCAATCCTAAAAAGAAATGATCACAAGTGTCCTCTTGGACTCTGGATACTTACAAATAAGCTGATGTGTCCCGTTTAGCACAATGCCGAAGATCTCCTCCTTGTTGATGAAGAGTCTTCTGCTCCCTTGATACGTAACACAAGATAGTATACCAATACTCGGCTTCGAGTTGGGTCAAGGTTATGATGGAATCCTACTCTTTAAAGGTTTTCGTATAAGGAATATAGAGTAGTTCTAATCATCTAGGCATTCAAGGCATCCCAGCTTAATGATTTGTCATTAAGGTAGTAGCTGAAGGATCCTTGAATGCGGAAGTTCATTCCCTAATCTACTCTATTGAATGTCAATGGTGAGGGTGGATTGGAGGATGAACTCCCTTGAGAGAAAGGGCTTTAGATATAAGATATAAGTTGAAACACTCAAAAGCTCTCTCTTCTGTCTCTCACAGCAACAAAAGACAAGTCCTTTATATATAGGCAAAAAGTTCCAATGGATATAAAACGGTCACATTTATGATAGAGTTCGATATCATCAAGGGTATACTTTCTATAGCATCGATGGTCTGCTCGATGACTCAGACTCAGTGTCATACGTTATTGAAACTCTTTGCCAATTGGTCGATGAATCGAAACTATTGTCGATGTCATCAGATTTTGAACTCCGATTCCATCGATGACTAGATCGATCCATCGACATTTGAAAAATGAGAGAGACTTGACTTTGAAATATTTCAGGATTTCAAGATTGATCGGGGAACCATCGAGATCATCGGAATTTGAATGTTGATGATATCGAGATCAGAGTCGATGCATCAATAAATCCAGCAGATTTGACTTTAAGCTTGTTGGACGATTTATGTCTTTGTTCGATGCAATCGACCTGGTGTCAATATCATCGATATTTGAATATCGATTCTATCGAAGGCCCCCGATCATAGTTAAAAATGACCTGAAATATCTGCTGTAAGAAATGCGCGCCCTCGATCGATATCATCGATGGACCTTTGATCTTATCGATATTTGAATTCAGATCATATCGGAAGGTTATCGATATATCGATGGAATTTGAGATTTTTATTAAAAAATAGGGGCGCCGAAAATCTGCCTGTCGATCTTATCGAGTCAATCTCAATGGACTCGAGTTTTGAATATCAATGATATCGATACATCGATAATTCATCCAGATATGTTGTGAAGTTGTTGGACATATTTAGTGCTTATATCAATGATATCGATAGGTGTATCGATACATAGATAAATCCGTCCAGATGAATATTTAGTTGCAGGACACTTTTGGTCCTCATATCGATAATATCGTTAAGGTATTGAGGACATCAAAGTGCAGGTTGATCATATCGAGGGTGCTTCGATAAAATCGACAAGGCGAGAAAAACTTAGAGATTTTCCTATTTTGAAAAAAAAAGTTTTCTCACCTTAAAACCCTATGATTTCTAACTTATTTTTAAAGGTTTTTCTTTACCTGGTGTTTTGGGTCATGGGATGTGAGGCTTTAGATTCACCTGTGACGAGCTTGCACACATCCTGTTAAGGCAGACACTTGAATTGATCTTCCTATCGAGCTCTGTAGACAGTCTGACCTACCACTCACGTAGCTTGGCAAACCAGGGCACTTTCAATCTCCCCCTTTGTCAATTACGTGACGAAACCCCCAAAACACCCTAGAATGTTCTAGACAAACACACCCTAAATTGTGTGTACATGCTTTTACACAATTTTACAATTTTTAACCCATATACATAACCCAATATTTGCTCCCCCTTACTTCAAAAACTCCCCCTTTCTTGATGCAGCTGCTCTCCCTAACACCTGCAACAACATCTAACAGATACACAATTTTCCATACGGGGTGTTTGTAAATGTTCTCCCCCTTTTTGTCAGTCCTTGACAAAGATAGATTAGGTGATATTGACTGAAGAGTGAATTGCTTGGGAGAACCGAACAGAAGGCGAGTCAGATCAATTGATGTATAATATAGGTAATGCAATTTAAGCAATCATCAATTTAAGAACTTGTGTATGCATATTGAATAAGATAGAACAGTTATATAGCAGTGAAAAATATTCATTAAGGACATCACATGCATTCCAGAACTTGATAAACCAGGGGGAACTCAAAACATAATTATGACATTAAAGATATGAATTCTACACAACCATATTCAAAATGAAACCAAAGTTATAAAATTATCCAAAACAGACTACCCAAGATTGGCAGCAAATTAACAGTTATCGTAGTAAAAACACCAAGCCCACCAAAAAAAATGATATTCAATTACCACAACCAGGTTCTACTATCTTCTCGAGTCACCACGTGTGAGTAAATCAACTACTTGCTGATTTGTTTGTTGGAGAGAATTGACTTTTTCTTCAATCACGGTGAGACGTCTCTCACAATTGTGAAGTCACTCCTCCATGCTCGCCATACCGTTCAGTAGGTGACGTTCAAGATGATGAGTTTGGAGATTTGTGATCGACTCCGGACTCAGTAATGGCATTCGGTTGGATCCCCATGGATATGACGGAGGAGCATATGGAGCAGCCGACTGCAGGGGAGCACTGTTCTCGGGAAGAACTGAAGGAAGACAGAGTTGTTGTGCCACCTGAGCTGAATCACTGTCAAACCATTTCTCTGGATAGACTCTATCAGATGAGGCAGGAATACCAACATGATGAACTAATTTATAGATGAGTACCGGAAAAGCTAGTGTATCCTGATGATTTCCTTGAATGACCCGAATTAGCTGTTTAAGAAGAAGTGTTGGAAGGCACACCTGGACTTCCTGATATACATCATACAACACATTTAACACAAAGGGAGACAGATGATTACCATTCACATCACAAGGATAAACATTGGACACAAAAATGTCATGAAGGATTTTAAAGGTGGGTCCAAGATGATTAATATGAAAGGGAATTATCATCGTTCCGAGAAATAGTAGTTCCCTGACATAGTGCACGAGTTATCTTGCCCCAAACACCAAGACCATTTAGATTCCGACTAGTAACAGGAATGCGAGTGACTTGCAGATCTAAAAGGTGACTCAAGGTGATAGGAGTGATGTGCTTGGAGTAATGCAACAATTCTACTTGAACACAGGGTGGATCGTCACAAATAACATGACTTTTACTAAGGAAGTCATGGATCACTCCAATTTGATAGGTACCACTAAGATTCAAAATATTTTATCATCCTATTACTTCCAGAAGAAGGTCTACGCCAAAAGACTCAATGACACTGTTGAGAACCAGACGTTCAACAACACTGGCTGGATGTCTCACCAATGGAGTGAATTGATGCAAACTGGGTTGTTGCGCTTTCCCTTTTGAAGACTGAGAAAGAGACTTACCTTTCCCTTTGTTCATGACTTTTCAGTGTAAGAGACAAGCAAAGGGAAGGATGGTCAATAAAAAAAAATACCCGACCAAAAGCGAAGTTAGACTCTGGAGTGGAAGAAATGGAAAGATAATACCCGTTTCTTATGAAGCTTCTAGGATCCGTGTATGGTCCTCTGGCCAAGGACTCGAGCAGAAAGCAAAGCAGAAAATTTTCTAGAGAAATAAGATTTTTCTGCTCAATCGTCTTTTATCGGGCGGGAGTCTTCGATTTCATCGAACTTACTTTCGATTATATCGATGATCCACATCCGATGTTATTGGCAATTGCTTCGATAGTAGTCTCGATCATGTGACTTTCCACATTCTGAAAAGATGTCGATGATATCGACCCATGATCGATTAATCGGGAATGACAGATCGATAGGCATATTTAAGAGGAATATTTTTCTTTTTCGTCCCTTCAAGTATACTTTTAGTATTTCTGTGAATCAATAGCATACTTCAGTAAAATTATGTACAATTATTGTACATATCAAAAAATTATATACATTAAATGTTCATACACAAAAGATTGAGGTGATGAATCTTAAATATATCATTTGACGTTTGGCAAAATTGCATCATGTTGGCAAATATCCAGATATAGATGCATGATCTGAACTTGTTCTTTTTATGCTCAGGACTTCTAGGCATCAGTTCTCTCAATGCCTTTGATAATGTAGCAGTGGTTACTTGTGCGATGACCCTTCATTACTGATTTTCCTGATTGGTCTAGGATTTCACACTCTTGTTTGTTAAATTTAACCACATGCCCATTATCACAGATTTGAGATATGCTTAGGAGATTATGTGTCAAGCCTTTTATGCAGAAAGCTTTTTCATTTTCAAACAACTGAATTCCTTTTATGATTCCATGTCCAATTACTTTTGCAGTGGTTCCGTCTCCATAGGTGACTATCCCATCATGAAGATTCTTATAGTTTGAAAGAAGGGACATGTCACCCGTTACATGTCTTGAGCAAGCACTGTCAAGGTACCACTTAGTGTCATTGCCTGTTAAGTGATTTGAATGTGTAGCAAGACAATTCTTCTTTTCTTTAATTATCCACTTTGTAACAGGGTTCTTACTTGTTGTAGATTTAATTTTCTTATCTGATTCAACTACATGATTAGTCTTTGTGTTGCTACTGGAGGTGTTAGATTTTTCAAGTATATGTGTTCCATACCCAGTTTTAGCTCTGACTTCCTTATATCCTAAGCCTTTTTTGTCACTTCCAGATTTTCCCTTACCTAAGAGTTTTTCTAACTTCTCACCACTCTGGGAAAACATACAGTTCTGCTTGGCAATTTTTCTGGACTCTTCTAGATTAAATATGAGTGTATGATTTTCATTTTGAAGGAGCATATTCTTGTCTTTTAATTGCTCAGCCTGTTTACTTAGTTTTTCAGTCTCAGATTTAAGGAAGGTGTTAATTCTCTGAAGTCTATCATTATCAGAGTGATGTTGCTGTAAATCATTGATCAGATGTGTATTGATATCTACAGTTTTGTCCAAATCTTTTTGCAGCAATTGGTTTTTATTCTTAGATATTCTCAGTTTCTTAGTTACTTTGATGCTATGGATATAAAGCTAATTGTAAGCATCTTGTGGTTTATCCTTTTCTTCTTCTTCTTCATTTCCGTCAGATTCCTCATTATTAGATGGAAATGATTTCGTGGCTTGCTGTTATTTCTCGTTTTCAGACTCAGTGGGAATGATTGAAGCAGTGGAGACCATGAGTATTTTCAATGATTTCTGATCTCCATTGCTTTCAGAGTCAATAGATTCTGAATTTGACTCATCTGTATCATCCCACGTGGCAGTCATAGCCTTGCCCTTAGTTTTTCTATTTGGGCATTCAGTAGACAGGTGTCCATACTCATGACAGGCATAGCATTGTGGTTCTTTAGTTCTTTTACCAAATTTTCCTGCAGAAGGTTTATAGTTCACCTTTCTCCCTTTAGAAGGACGGCCGTGATTCTTCTGAAAGAATCTTCTTAATTTTTGTGCCAGTAAAGCCACTTCTTCATCTTCATCTTCCTTTTCACTTTCATTGTCCTCATGAATTGTTTTCTTTGAGGTTTTTAGAACAGTGTTTTTGGATTTTTGGAGTTGTGTGAGGTGTAGTTCAAAAGTTTGTAGGGAACCTACTAGTTCTTCTATTTTCATTTCATCTATGTTCCTGCACTCCTCAATTGTTGTAACCTTGGGATTAAATCGTTCCGGTAGGGATCTTAGAATTTTCCTACAAATTTTTGGTACCGAAACTTTTTCTCTCAATCCACCCATGGAGTTGCAAATTATATTTAACTTTGTGAAAAACTCCATAAATGTCTCATGCTCTTTCATTCTGAGACTTTCGAATTGTGAAGTAAGGAATTGAAGTTTGGATCGCTTCACAGTGCTTGTGCCTTCATGGGTTGTTTCTAATAAATCCCATGCTACCTTGGATGTCCCACACATACTTATCTGATTGAATATATCCTGGGACACGACACAGTAGATAACATTCATAGCCTTGGCTTTAGATGTTTGTCTTTCTTTGTCGAATGTTGTCCACTTTTCTTTGGATTTGGGTTTTGTGATGGTTGTGCCACTATCAATTACAATTTGCTCAGTAGGTGGCACATATCCACTTTCAACTATATCCCAAACGTCATGATCCAAAGATCTCATAAAGTAGTGCATCCTAGCCTTCCAGTATGCATAGTTTGAGCCGTCAAATCCTGGAGGTTAGTGACTGATGAGCCCTCTCCTTTGGCCATATTCCTAACTTCAGTCAAGATCACTCTCTAGGCGGTGAAGCCCTTAAAGAGAGACCCGCTCTGATACCAATTGAAATGGCTGTGAAGACCGCACTAGTAGAAGTCAGAATATGCCAATATGTCCTAGAGGGGGGTAAATAGGACTTTTAAAAGTTTTTATGGTTTATTTAAAATACTATTTCACTAATCCTTTTAAATATGAAATTATCAGGATTACTCAAATGTAACTCTACTGGCTTCCAAGCCTGGTAGAGGATTCAATCACAAACTGCTTAAGAAGTAAACAATAAGTAACCTAGTTCATGATGGATATGACTGTGTAGGTGTGTGAGATGTGATTAGATATTCAGATATGGAAGTATTAACCCAAATCACACAATTAAAACAACAATCTCAAACACAATCATTTTTATAGTAGTTCGACGATAAGTCTACTCCACTCCTGGTAACCGCACTCAACCCTTGAGTGTACCGGATTTCACTAAGGAGGTTTCACATGGTTCACCTCTAACCTAAGGTTTTAAATCAGGTTCACCTTCAACCTTTACAACTTACACTGAGGATGACCGTTTATGCTCTCACGAGCAAGGGTCAACACAATGCACCCACTTTTAGGCACACTGGCCAAGGATCTTCCATAAGACCCTACTGGAGGTTTCTACACGGTTGACCTCTAACCCTAAGGTTTGACCCGGTTCACCTAAAACCCAGAGTTTTACTGGTTCACTCCAAACCAGATGTTCATGCTCTCCACAGAGCAAGGGTCCACACAACGTACCCACCACGTATACTCCCACCGGAGGCCTCCTTGAGGACTTCAAAGGGTGAGAACCACTTAGGACCCAATCCTAGAAAGGAATGATCACAAGTGTCCTCTTGGACTCTGGATACTTACAAATAAGCTGATGAGTCCCGTTTAGCATAATGCCGACGATCTCCTCCTCCTTGTTGACGAAGAGTCTTCTGTTCCCTTGATCCATAACCCAAGATAGTATACCAATACTCGGCTTCGGGTTGGGTCAAAGTTATGATGGAATCCTACTCTTTAAAGGTTTTCGTATAAGGAATATAGAGTAGTTCCAATCATCTAGGCATTCAAGGCATCCCAGCTTAATGATTTGTCATTAAGGTAGTAGCTGGAGGATCCTTGAATGCGGAAGTTCATTTCCCAATCCACTCTATTAAATGTCAATGGTCAGGGTGGATTGGAGGATGAACTCCCTTGAGAGAAAGGGTTTTACATATAAGATATAAGTTGAAACACTCAAAAGCTCTCTCTTCTTTCTCTCACAGCAACAAAAGACAAGTCCTCTCTATATAGGCAAAAAGTTTCAACGGATATAAAATGGTCACATTTATGACAGAGTTTGATATCATCGAGCGTATACTCTCGATAGCATCGATGGTCTGCTTGATGACTCAGACTCAATGTCATATGCTTTTGAAACTCTTTGCCAATTGGTCGATGAATCGGAACTATTGTCAATGTCATCGGATTTCGAACTCCGATTCCATCGATGACTGGATCGATCTATTGACATTTGAAAAATGAGAGAGACTTGACTTTAAAATATTTCAGGATTTCAAGATTGATCGGGGAACCATCGAGATCATCAGAATTTGAATGTCGATGATATCGAGATCAGAGTCGATGCATCGATAAATCCAGCGGATTTGATTTTAAGCTTGTTGGACAATTTATGTCTTTGTTCGATGCAATCGACCTGGTGTCGATATCATCGATATTTGAATATCGATTCTATCGAAGGCCCCCCGATCATAGTTAAAAACGACCTGAAATATCTGTTGTAAGAAATGCGCGCCCTCGATCGATATCATCGATGGACCTCCGATCTTATCAATATTTGAATTCAGATCATATCGAACGGTCATCGATATATCGAAGGAATTTAAGATTTTCATTTAAAAACAGGGGCACCGAAAATCTGCCTGTCGATCTTATCGAGTCACTCTCGATGGACTCGAGTTTTGAATATTGATGATATTGATATGTATATCGATACATCGATAATTCGTCCAGATATGTTGTCAAGTTGTTCGACATATTTAGTGCTTATATCGATGATATCGATAGGTGTATCGATACATCGATAAATCCGTCTAGATGAATATTTAGTTGCTGGACACTTTTGGTCCTCATATCGATAATATCGTTTAGGTATCGAGGACATCGACAGTGCAGGTCGATCATATTGAGGGTGCTTCGATAAAATCGACAAGGCGAGAAAAACTTAAAGATTTTCCTATTTTGAAAAAAAAGTTTTCTCACCTTAAAACCCTATGATTTCTAACTTTTTTTTAAGGGTTTTTCTTTACCTGGTGTTTTGGGTCATGGGATGTGAGGCTTTAGATTCACCTATGACGAGCTTGAACACATCCGGTTAAGGCAGACGCTTGAATTGATCTTCTTATCGAGCTCTGTAGACAGTCTGACCTACCACTCACATAGCTTGACAAACCAGGGCACTTTCAGCCAGTATGGACGACGAGGAGGAGCGAGCATTTCTAGACTTCGGCGGGTCTTTCTAGTTCAGGTTTGGAGATAGCGGGATTGGGCCAGGGCCCTAGTCATTTTGGGTTATATGTATAGATGGGACTAGATCCCTGATCGGATATTATTTTGGATATTTTGGACTTATGTTTGGATGTTTACTTGATTAGTAATACTTGAAATTTTTGCATGATATATTGTTACTCTAAGCTTGGTTTAATTCTTCATCGCCCACAAGATACTTTGTATACAATTGCATACGAGGCCCATTAGGGCATACGTGGCACCCGAGAATTTGGGAGCCGAGTTCCTACTCGGTCCTTAAATTTCGGGGCGTACACAACTACAAGTAGATATCGTAGGGAGTGATCCCCTACTCCCCAAAGGGCAGATGAAATGTGTGGGTCTCATCGCGCCACCTCTCGGTCAACGCGGACAACAGAGCCATGTTCGTCTTACTCAGACGAACCCTAAACAAGCTGAATAAAGGAGTGTGCGCTCCAACACCTGCAAGAACAGAGGCTATGGATCCTTGAACCAGTCTGGCAAATGGGTGCGGACTCCCCGACCTCTCAAGACCGCAGGAGCTCCTCCCTCCCGAGCCACATCAGAAAGGTGCCGACCTTCTCGAGGCTCATAACAAGGATCAACGGACTAATGAGAAGGACCAGCCTCGTTCCTGTCGTGACAGGGCATGCTGCATGATCAAACGTTCACATGTAAGTATCCCTCTCACCTCCATAAAGTGGACATTCTATAAGAAGGATACCTATTATGAATGGGCTACTGAAGGCCCACGTCAAAAAAGCCCATGTCAAGGCCCACATAAAAAGCCCATGTCAGGGTTCACATCAAAAAGCCCATGTCAGGGCCCATATCCAAAACCCACTTCAAGGCCCATTTCAAAACCCACTACAAGGCCCATTGTTCAAAGCCCATATCTCCAAGTCCAAAGGCCCATGTTCCTAAATCCATGATCCAAGGCCCATTGGGAAAATCCAACCCTCACATAGGGCCAAAAATCAAGCCAAAGAGTGTCATCCACTCCACAAGTGATGGCCCACCATCAAAATCCATGCTATTTGGAGATCCGAGTGGGCCTCGAATCATCCATCCTAGCCCACCATCTTTGATCATGATCATCTTCTTCTTCAAAAAAAAAAAAAAAAAAAAAAAAAAAAAACAACAAAACGGCCACACCCAAAATAAAGAGTGGGGCCCCTTTTCTTATCATACCCCACTCAATCAAAATTGCAAAAAAAAATAGATCTAGAATGGCCAAATAAAATTTCTAGCAAGATCCAATGGCTGGAATTCCATGTAAAACCCTCCAAAACCGAGATCAATAGTCTCCTTTGTCCAAAAGGAAGATCCAATGCTACAAATGAATATTTCAAAAACTCCACAAGCATGGATACTAAAACCCAACAAACAGAGCAATCAGAGCCACCTGAAAGAAGGAGAATCAAGAAGGGGCTGGAAGCAATAAGGAATTAGCAACAGAGGAGAACAAGAGCTTGGGCAGAGCAAAAAACGGTGTCCCTGGATGGAACAGATCAAGAGAAGAAATAGGGAGGAGAACACCTAGCCCGAACCAGCGCCAGCGTTCGACCAGTGGACAAATGGGTGCCAGGTGGTAGTCGGACTGCCGCCCGCCGCCCAACGTGCATGGGTTAGCATGCCTATCCCTCTTGAGTTAATGGTATGGTGGGTAATGGACGAAAAAGGAGAAAAAAGGAATCTTCTCATGGGGTGACCCAATATCTCACGAGAAATTGCAAAACCTCGTGAGAAATTGGGAATCTTGATAAAATGAAGTGATAAATTACAGGAAAATACAAAAAAAAAAAAGGAAAAGAAAATGCAAAAAAAAAAAAATCATGGTAAAAGCCCCACTAAATCTATTAGTGGAGGCAACACGACTATTTGAGGTTAGTTTACAATTCGCAAATAAAAATCGAACGATGACGCCATCCCCCGAGATCGAACGGATCTTTTCGAAAATCTCAAAAATATTTACAATAAAGTCTCTAAGGACACTGCGTCAGTTTACCATAACCTAAATGTTTGTAGTCCGTACCTTTCGTTGGTTTACTCATTACGAACTCGGTTCGTACACTGTGTCTTTGTCTACGGCACAACGACTACCTAAACATTGAAATAGGTTAGCTATTTCGTTGATTCCTCTGTTTGGATTTCAAGAACGAGATTAGGGTTAGGATTACTTACCCAAAAATGGATTTGGATTCGACGGTGTAGTGACACGGGAGAGATGATTCGGCACGTGAAGTGATGGGAATGAATCCCAACAACAAACCACAGATCTCTCACACTTCTCCTCACTCTTTCCTCCTCTTTTCTCTATTCTCTCTCCTAGGGTTTTAGGAAATTCGTATAGAATGAGAGAGGGGTGAGTTTAGGGCATTATATAGGCCCAGAAGTAATGTCAATGGCCCTAGGGCCACGGTATACTTAGGATATAGCCAAAAGGCATCTGTTTCGAGCTAACGGAGCTCATCTAGAGGTTCATTACCTGCATACGGTCCGGAGAAAGTTTCCTGATAATGGATCTATGTCAGGTTAAGATTTCGGTCCGATCGGATTTGTAGATCGACCGTGGAGGACCAGTTTCAGTTCAACGGCTATCGTCACTCGATCAGCGCCACAAGTACACTGACATGTGTAAGAAAATTTTCTTGATCCAAGGGTGTAGTTGGGTCAGAATCTGACGGTCCAAAATGTTAAATTTGGCCTGTAAGTGAACATCCCAAATCACATAAGTTTGAGTTCATTGTCTAAAGATATTCGCGTTTCTCACACACTTCGCTATAGGCTCAAGTTGTACGTTTCTAGATATTATTTGGACTCGATTCTCGCGATGGTTGTCAAGCCCAGTAAGGTGGTCATAACCTTATAATTTCGCGGTCATCAGACTTTCAACGCGCAGTACAGGTCCGATACAGAGTTTCAATATGCTCCTGAGAACAACTGGGTTTTGAGATTGATCCTAGGTTTCTAGCTAATGTTAAGTTATTGATTCTAATGGCTTTGGGTCTTACAGTTCGTATAGAAAGTGGTTCGAGCTAATTCGCCGATTAATTCAGTTTAGTACTTAATTATTTTTTGTCTAAATTCTAAAGGATTCGGTCTTTAGTGATTTCTGCTTGAGGTGGTACTCGGGTCTTTGTACGGATTTTTCCTAGACGTTACAATCAAGCCCCCTTAAAGAAAAATTTCATCCTCGAAATTAGTACCTTTTTATATTCCTCAAGAATTTAAGGATAGTTCTTACGAGCCTCGGCTTCTGTTTCCGAAGTAGCCTCTTCCTCAGTGTGGTGTGTCCACAGTAGCTTCATAAGTGGAATCACTTTACTACGCAACACTTGTTCCTTTCTGTCTAGAATATGTGTCGGTCGCAGTACATAAGTAGCATCTTCACTCAACTATACCTTCTCCCATTTGATAATGTGGGAAGGATTAGGAAAGTATTTCTTTTGCATCGATACGTGAAACACGTCGTGCACCCCTGCGAGTGGTGTGGGCAAAGGAAGACGGTACGCTATCACACCCACTCGGTCTAGAATCTGTAACAGACCAATAAATCGAGGTATGAGTTTTCCCTTCTTACCAAATCGAAGGACTCCCTTCATGGGGGAAACCTTAAGAAACACATGGTCCTCGACCTCGAACTCTAGCTGTCGTCGTCTCGTATCAGCATAACTCTTATGTCGACTCTGTGCTGCAAGAAGTCGACGCCTAATAATGTCGATCTTCTCTGAGGTCGCCTGTACTAACTCTAGGCCAATCAAACTCTTCTTGCTAACCTCTGCCCAGCAATGCAGTGCTCTACATGGGCGCCCATACAATACTTCGTAGGGAGCCATGATAATGCTCACCTGAAAGCTATTGTTATAAGCGAACTCAACATAGGGAAGACAGTCATCCCAACTGTCTTTAAAATCAAGCACACATGCCCGCAACATGTCTTCCGACACCTGATTTACCCATTCCGTCTACCCATCGGTCTGTGGGTGGAAAGCGGTACTGAACTTCAGTTTCACACCCATTGCTTCCTGGAAGCTAGTCCAGAAGATAGATGTGAATCGCGTGTCTCGATCTGACATAATCTTTATAGGCATTTCGTGCAGACGTACTATCTCTTTGATGTACAACCTGGCCAAACTGTCTGCTTAGTTTGAGACTCTAATCGGAAGGAAATGAGCTAATTTCGTTAATCGGCCCACAATCACCCAAATGGAGTCATGTCCCTTCCTCATCTTTGGTAACCCTGAAATGAAATCCATAGAGATAAAATCTCATTTCCATTTAGCTATGGGCATGGGCTGAAGTAAACCAGGAGGTCGGCGATGCTCGGCCTTGACCTGCTAGCACTTGAGACAATGAGATACATAGTCTGCTATCTGGGCCTTCATGTTGTCACACTAGTACGAACGCTTCATATCTCGATACATCTTATTACCAGGATGCATCGCCATCTTCAAATTGTGAGCAGCTTCTACAACTTTCCTTCTCAATTCATGAAGATTTAGGACGCATAGGCGGCCAAGATCACGTAAACCCCCATCCGTACCAACTCTCCATTCAGAGTCTTCATCGTCGCTAGCTCGCTTCCTCAACTCTACCAACCCTTCATCTTCCCTCTGAGCCACAATGATTCGGTCGTCGATAAGTGGCTGTACACGAATATGTGCGACGCTCTCGAATGACTCCTCTACTGTAAGCCTCTACTCAAAATCTCGCACAAATTCTACCATATTCCATTCCCCTATCATCAACGGAGCTGTAAATGCTATCGTCTTCTTATGGATCAACGCATCTACCACAAGGTTGGCCTTACCAGGATAGTAGGAGACCTCAAACTTGAAGTCTTACAAGGTTTCCATCTATCGTTGTTGCCTCATATTCAAGTCTCTCTGTGTGAATATGTACTTGAGGCTCTTGTGGTCGCAAAAGAGCTCGAACTCCTCTCCGTAGAGGTAATGTCTCCAGAGCTTTAATGCAAAGATGACTTCCGCCAATTCCAGGTCGTGCGTAGGGTAGTTTTCCTCGTGTTTCCTCAACTGTCGCGATGCATAGGAATTTACCATGTCCTTCTGCATAAGAACACAACCTAAACCAACGTGAGAGGTGTCAGTGTATATGATATATTTGACCCTTTGCTCTTGCAATACTAGTACAGGGGCGAACGTTAACTTGTCCTTTAGTTCCTGAAAGGCTACTTCTGCCTTCTCATTCCAGGCAAACTTAAGATCCTTCCAAGTGAGCTGAGACAATGGTCTGGCTATCTTTAAAAAGTCCCTAATGAATCGACAATAGTAACCTGTCAGGCCAAGGAAACTCCTCACTTTAGTAACCGAACCAGGCTGCTCCCAGTCCTGAACTGCGGTCACCTTAGCAAGGTCCACAACTATTCCTTCCTTGGACACCACATGTTTCAGGAACTTGACTTCTTCTTTCCAGAAGTCACACTTCTTGTACTAAGCAAACAACTGGTTCTTCCCGTGAGTATTAAAGACTGCTCGCAGGTGCTCCTCGTGATCCTTCTGACTCTTAGTGTATATTAGGATGCCATCTATAAATATGATGATGAATCAGTACAGATACGACCGAAACACCCGATTCATCAGGTTCATGAACATGGCGGGTGCGTTTGTGAGTCCAAATGACATCACAAGGAAGTCGTAGTGTCCAAAGCTGGTTCTGAACGCTGTCTTCTGCACGTCCTCATCCCTGACGCGCAACTGGTGATACCCTGACTGCAAGTCGATCTTAGTGAAATAATGCACCCCTTTCAACTGATCGAACAGATCATCTATCCTGGGCAAATGATACTTGTTCTCCACTGTCACTTGGTTCAATCTGTGATAATCAATACACAATCGCAGCGATCCGTCCTTCTTCTTCACAAACAACACGGGTGCTCCCCAAGAAGATACACTCAGTTGTATGAAGCCAGCATCCAACAGATCATTGATCTATCTCCTCAGTTCTCCATCTCACATGGAGGTATACGATACGTCGGTAGAGATATAGGTGTCGCACTAGGCACTAGGTCGATGGTATAATCGATCGCGTATTGAGGAAGTATCCAGGTATCTTTCTGAACACGTCCGCGAAATCCTGAGCTACTGGCGTGTTCCCAAGTGTCGGACCATCAACATTCTCTAGCAAGGTAACATAACAACTAATGCGGTAGTATTAACTGACCTGAACTGGGAAAGTAAAGGTCGTGCCCTTAGGTCCATGGGCTGTCACCACTTTAGTATCGCAATCGATCTTTACCTTCATCTCAGTGAGCCAATTCAGACCGAGAATGACATCGTAATGACACAGCGGACAATAATCAGTTCAACGAGTATTGTTCTGCTTCCTAAGTCATCGAGCAACCCTTACAAATCTTGGTAGTGTCTGAGAAGGTCCCTGTGGCGGTAAGGAGTCTCAAGCCAACCATAGGAGTAGTTTCCAATACCAATCGCTTGACTGCTGCGCATGATATTATCGAAATAGTGGACCCGGTATCCAATAATAGGAAGACTGGTGTACTTTGGATATGTGTCGTGATTTCGAAAGCCAATGGTGTTGCAGTCGCTGTTTCGGATGCCTCAGCTAAAAGTGAGTGCACACGATCTTGTTGAGGACGATTTGGCTGCGATACCATAGGTCGTTGAGGCGGCCTACTACGAGGTACATTAGGCCTATAGAAAGGCTGTGCTGATAATATTGAACGTAGAGGTGGAGCCGAGATAGCTTGAGGAAGCCGACGATTGATCTTCTAAGGCGGCGAGAAGCCATTATCCCTCATATTGGTGAAGTAGTAAGTATCTGCATGGCCCGACCTCTTACAGAAGGTGCATCACAAGTCTGCTCGCCTCAATTGGGTCGGTGGAACAGTAAACCGCGTAGGTGAATCTGCATGTGGCCTCTTGTCGAGGAATGGTCTGCTCGGCAGATCTGGTCGAGGCCTCTGACCCATGAGTACTCGTAAATGGGATAGTCTGTTTCCGTCCTTCTTAGCTCGCAGAGACATGTTCACTAGCTCAGCATAGTTGGGTATGCTAGCATAACACATCTTCGTGTAGATATCTGGCCACAAACTGTTAGAGAAACGCCGCATCTTCATCGGCTCATTCGATAGGATCAAAGGAGCGTATCTGGCTATAATACCCCAAATTTAAGGGTCAAGCAAAGGCCCAACTCTCGAGATCCATCGCATCACTTATGCAACACAGATAATGATGATTAAATGTTGTCCATATTTATGCATTAAATAGAGTGGGATTATACCAAATCAGCATATCATACTCCAAAGATGATCAAATTTAGCAAGAGGAAGAATGTGATAGATATATAAAGTACAGAAGCATTCCATAAATCCCCAGAGTATGATCATGTTGTCAGGTTGAATAAATATATGTTTATTCCAAAATTTAGAAAATGACAAGGTGCAATGTCCAACTAATTCGTATCCCTGTAATCCCATCGATTAGTACATGGTCTACATAGACCCGCCTGATAGCTGCATATAGGAGAACTCCTCATCGTCGTAGAAGACCGACTCCAGCTTGTAAGCCTCGCCATCATCCGAAACTAAAGCAGGGTCTGGTTGGTGTTTTAAAACACTGTCCCAGAGTGGGAGTGAGTGATCAACTCAATGGAGCTATAAGGCAAAGGTTAACATGTTATCAATTCAGTCAAGCAGTAATGATAAAGCAATACAACAAGCGTCCCTAAGTACTCTGGTTAATGCAAGGGTGATATGTATTAATGATGCATGCCCTCGCCTGCACTCCCTCAGCGACATCATCTCACAGTCGCGCATGCTAAACTCCCACTGTGCTCAACACCTACGCCAACGCACATGCAATGCGGTGCATGGTCATATTAGACAAGTTCTTAATTAGACCTATTTATACAGCAAATTCGGGAAGCTAAGGTACCTCCTTTTATATCATGTACCCTAACAAAGATCCATCCAGGGTCATCAATCATAGTTAATCACATACGATAGGCAAGTTCGCGAGTTCACACTATAGGTCATTAAGGGAGGCTCGTCACCTCAGCGTAGTCTTAATTCACACTTGAGGTAACTATGAGAGGCTCGTCACCTCAGCGTAGGCCTATTTTATACTTGAGATCACTACGGGAAGGCTCGTCACTTAGCGTAGGCCGACAGCTCGAATAAAGTGTCCCATACCACCGTATTCGGCTTACGAATTTGGGTTGCTCACTGGTCACTACGGGGAGGCTCGTCACCCCAGCATAGGCCGACAGCTTGACCACGGCGTCCCATACCACCATGCCCGGCTCATGAGTCTTAGCGGATCGTGGTACCAAGGTTAAACAGGTTTTTCACTGGTAAGTGGTACCTTAGATTCAACCAGTAGCATCCATATATGGTGAACATACATTAGGCCAATCGAGTTACTTGACAAGCTCGACTGGTACGAATGCACATTAAATTAATCGACATAGAGCGCATATGCACTCCTCATGGTCTAACCACTGTCGACAATCCCCATACGGCTCGGATTCATCGAATGCATCCGTTGTGGCGAAACTAGTTCGGCCACTGATCGTAAACTGTTACCGATTGCCTGTACTACGTATTAGTCCCAATCATACTTAAATACAACAAGCATTCATGTGTGATATTCAAAACAGCATTTAACAGCCAATCCAAATATAAATCTCAGTTGAGCATTTTAAACACACACATAGTGCACATGTTTATCATACATAGGCATTTCATACATAAATCATGTAGCCGAATGTAACTTACATGAAAGAATCTATTTGTATAGATAAGGTAATTGAGAATTTTATCTCAACACCTTTAATAAATGCATTTCATCAACCATTTACTCATTCAGACATTTTATCAAACACTTAGGCTACACATTAAATATACATGTAAGAAATTAGTTATAACATATAATACGACAAATCCTTTCACTAAGGAGTTGTCACACATACAACAATCATGAATCCTCAATTAGTTATCATCGCAAAGACAGATCTTCATTTCCATATTCATTCAAACATTTCAACAAACACATGGAATGCATCATATTCAACATAGTTCATATATATGTGTAATACACGGAAGACATCGTATCTTAGCACAGGTGACAGCAATCAAGTCCATCATAAATCATTAATTAACATTGAAAGCCTTAAAAACCATATCCTAAACGTTTATAGTCCATACCTTTCGTCGGTACGCTAATTACGAACTTGGTTCATACACTACGCCTTTGTTTACGGCACAATAGCAACCTATAGTATGAAATAAGTTAGTTATTTCACCGATGTAACAGCCCACGCCCACACTGTATGATATTGTCAGCTTTGGGCAGAGCCCGTACGATTTTGTTCTCGGGGTTTTCCCTAAAATGCCTCATACAGTATAGGGTGACAACTCCACATATAACCATCACAATTTCAGACAACTCTTCCGATGTGGAACAAGTTATGCTACAGTCAACTGCAACAAGTAGCTCGCCCAGCACGGTAGCTCGCCCAAGCCCTCAGGCCCCGCCTACATCATGCCCGTCCACATTGAAGCAGTAACCGGGGCGTCACATTATCCCCCACCGAGGGCAGAGCCATCCTCGGCTCTGATACTATTTGTAACAGCCCACGCCTACACTGTATGATATTGTCCACTCTGGGTACAGCCTGCATGGTTTTGTTCTCGAGATTTTCCCTAAAAGGCCAAATACAGCATAGGGTGACAACTCCACATATAACCACCACAACTTCAGACAACTCTTCCGATGTGGGACAAGTTATGCTACAGTCAATTGCAACAGTAGCTCACCCAGCACGGTAGCTCGTCCAGGCCCTCAGGTCGCGCCCACATCGCGCCCACCCACATTGAAGTAGTGACCGAGGCGTCACAACTGATCTACCTATTTGGATACCTAAAACAGATTAGGGTTAGGATTCCTTACCCAAAAATGGAGTCGAAATCGTCGATATAGCGACACGGAGTCGAAGGGATTCAACATGTGGAGTGGCGGGAACGAATCCCAGCAACAAACCATAACTCTCTCTCACTTCACCTCACTTTCTCCTTCCCTTTTCTCTCTTCTCTCACCTAGGGTTTAGGAAATTCGTATGGCATGAGAGGGGTGAGTTTAAGGCATTATATAGGCCCAGAAGTTATGTCAATGGCCCCAAGGCCATGGTATACTTAGGATACAGCCAAAAGTTGGTTGTTTCGGGCCGACGGAGCTCATCTAGAGGTCCATTGCCAGTATACGGTCTAGAGAAAATTCCTTGATGATGGATCTACGTCAGGTTAAGATTTTGGTCTGATCGGATTAATGGATTGACCGTGGAGGACTAGTTTCAGTTCAACGGTCATCGTCTCTCGATCAGGGCCACAAGTACACTGACCTGTGTAGAAAAATTTCTCTAATCCAAGGGTGTAGCTGGGTTAGAATCTGACGGTTTGAAACCTTAAATTTGGCCTATAAACGAACGGCCCAATTCACTTAAATTTGAGTTCATTTTCTAAAGATATTCGTGTTTCCCACACACTTTACTCATGGCTCTAGTTGTGCGTTTCTAGATATTATTCAGGCTCGATTCCCGCGATGGTTGTCAAACCCAGTAAGGAGGTCATAACCGTATAGTTTCGTGGTAATTGGACTTTCAACATGCGGCCCAAGTCCGATACAGAGTTTCAATGTGCTCCCATGAGCAGCTGGGTTTAGAGATTGCTCCAAGGTTTTTTTTAAAGGTAATGTAGAGTTAGCGATTCTACTGGTTTTGGGTCGTGCAGTTCGTATAGAAAGCGGTTCAGGCTAATCTACTAATTAATTCAGTTTAACACTTAATTAATTTTTATCTAATTTCTACATAATTTGACCCTTAGTGATTTCTGCCTGAAGTGGTACTCGGGTCTTTGTACGGATTTTTCCAAGACGTTACAATCTACCCCCCCTTAAAGAAAAATTTCATCCTTGAAATTAGTACCTTTTCATACTCCTCGAGAATCTGAGGGTAGTTCTTACGGACCTCGGCTTCTGTTTCCCAAGTAACTTCTTCCTCAGTGTGATGCGTCCACAGTACCTTCACAAGCGGGATAACTTTACTGTGCAGCACCTGCTCCTTCCTGTCTAGAATACGTGTCGGTCGCAGTACATAAGTAGCATCTTCACTCAACTGTACCCGCTCCCATCTGATAATGTGGGAAGGATCAGGAACGTATTTATTCAGCATCGATACGTGAAATGCATTGTGCACGCTTGCGAGTGGTGTGGGCAAAGCGAGGCAGTATGCTACCACACCCACTCAATCTAAAATCTGGAACCGACCAATAAACAGTGGCATGAGCTTCCCCTTCTTGCCGAATCAAAGGACTCCATTCATTGTGAAAACCTTTAGGAATACATGGTCCCCAACCTCAAACTCTAGTTGTCGCCGTCTCGTATCGGCGTAACTCTTCTGTCTGCTCTGTGTTGTAAGAAGTCGACGCCTGATAATGTTAATCTTCTCTGAGGTCGCATACACTAACTCTGGGCCCATTAGACTCTTCTCGCCAACCTCTACCCAGCAATGCAGTGCTCGACACAGACGCCCATACAACGCCTCATAGGGAGTCATGCCAATGCTCTCCTGAAAGCTTTCGTTATAAGTGAACTCAGCATAAGGAAGATAGTCATCCCAACAGTCCTTTAAATCTAGCACACAAGGTCGCAACATATCATCTAACACCTGATTTACCCGTTTCGTCTACCCGTCAGTCTGTGGGTGGAACGCGGTGCTGAACTTCAGTTTCACACCTATTGCTTCTTGGATACGAGTCCGGAAGATAGATGTGAATCGCGTGTCTCGGTCCGACACGATTTCCATAGGCACTTCACGCAGATGTACTATCTCCTTGATGTACAACCTGGCCAAATCGTCTGTTGAGTTTGAAACTCTAATAGGGAGAAAATGAGCCGATTTCGTCAATCAGTCCACAATCACCCAAATGGAGTCATGCCCCTTCCTTGTTTTCAGCAATCCTCAAGTGAAGTCCATAGCGATGAAATCCCATTTCCATTCAGCTATGGGCATGGGCTGAAGTAAACCAGGAGGTCGGCGATGTTCGGCCTTGACCTGCTGGTACGTGAAACAACGTGATGCATAGTCTGCAATGTGGGCCTTCATGTTGTCCCACCAGTACCATCGCTTCATATCTCGATACATCTTCGTACTACCAGGATGCATCACCATCTTCGAATTGTAAGTAGCTTCGAGAACTTTCCTTCTCAAGTCATGAAGATTTGGGACGCATAGGTGGCCACGATAATGTAAACCCCCATCTGTACCAACTCTCCATTCTGAGTCTTCACTGTTGCTCACCTGCTCTCTCAATTTTGCCAATAGTTCATCATCTTTCTGAGCCGCAATAATCCTATCATCAATGAGTGGCTGCACATGAATGTGTGCGACGCTCTCGAATGGCTCCTCTGCCGTAAGCTTCTTCTTGAAGTCTCGCACAAATTCTACCATGTTCTACTCGTCTATCATTAGTAGAGCCACAAATGTAATTGTCTTCTTGTGGCTCAACGCGTCTGCCACAAGGTTAGCCTTGTCAGGATGGTAGGAGACCTCGAATTTGAAGTCTTTTAAGGTTTTCATCCATCGCTGCTACCTTATATTCAAGTCCCTCTATGTAAATATGTACCTGAGGCTCTTGTGGTTGCAAAAGATCTCGAACTCCTCTCCATAGAGGTAATGTATCCAGAGCTTTAATGCAAAGATGACGGCCACTAACTCCAGGTCTTGCATAGGGTAGTTTTCCTTGTGTTTTCTCAACTGTCGCGATGCATAGGCAATCACCCTGTCCTTCTACATAAGAACACACCCCAAACCAACACAAGAAGCGTCAGTGTATATGGTATGCTTGACCTCTTGCTCTGGTAATACTAGCACAAGGGTGGACATCAACTTGTCCTTCAGTTCCTGAAAAGCTGTTTCTGCCTTGTCATTCCAGGCAAACTTAATATCCTTCTGGGTCAGCTGAGACAACGGTCTGACTATCTTGGAAAAGTCCCTAATGAATCGACGGTAGTAGCCTGCCAGGCCAAGGAAGCTCCTCACTTCAGTAACCGAACCGGACTGCTCCCAGTCCTGAATTGCCGTCACCTTAGCAAGGTCTGCAATTATTCTTTCCTTAGACACCACATGTCGCAGGAACTTGACTTCTTCTTTCCAGAAGTCACACTTCTTGTACTAAGCAAACAATTGGTTCTCCCTGAGCGTATCAAAGATTACTCACAAGTACTGCTCGTGATCCTTCCGACTCTTGGAGTATATCAGAATGTCATATATAAATACGATGATGAATCGGTACAGATACAACCGAAACACCCGGTTCATCAGGTCCATGAATACGGAAGGTGGTTTGTGAGTCTAAATGAGATCATAAGGAACTCGTAGTGCCCAAAGCTGGTTCTGAATGCTGTCTTCTGAACGTCCTCATCCCTGACGTGCAACTGGTGATACCGTGAATGTAAGTCGATCTTAGTGAAGTACCGTGCACCTTTCAACTGATCGAACAGGTCATCTATCCTGGGCAAACGATACTTGTTCTTCACCGACACTTGGTTCAACCTGCGATAATCGATACACAATCGCAACGATCCATCTTTCTTCTTCACAAACAACACAGGTGTTCCCCAAGGAGATACACTTGGTCGTATGAAGCCTGCATCCAACAAATCATCGATCTGTCTCCTCAGTTCCTCCATCTCATATGGAGTGTAACGACTCGAAAAATCCCGTACAAAGGCCCGAGTACCACCTCAGGCAGAAATCACTCAGGACAAAATCCTTTAGAAATTAGACGAAGATTAACTAGTGTTAAACTAGATTGCATACGAAATCCGCACTAATCACTTTAAATACGATCTGTAAGATCCAAACTTGAGGAATCGTTGATGCTACATTACCCAAAAATATAGGATCAATCTCATTACCTGACTGCTCTCGAGAGCATCACGAAACTTCGTATCAGATCTGGGCCGCACATCAAAAGTCCGAATAATACGAGGTTATAGAATTAGGACCGCCTTGGTGGGCTTGACAACCATCTCGGAAGTCAAAACCAGATAGTGTCCAAGGGCTATTCACTTGAGTCCGGAGCGAGGAGTGTGAGAAAACATGGTTTTCTTTAGAAATTAAATTAAATTTAAGTAATCTGAGACTTGTCGCTTGCGGGCCAAATATAAGCAATCAGTCCGTCGAAATCTGACCCAAATACACCCTCAGATCAGGGAACATTTCCCATACATGTTCGTGTACTTGTAACCCTGATCGAGTTTCAGTGACCGTTGAATTGAAACTTGTCCGCCACGTGTGATCTGGGAACTCGACTGGAACGAAAACTTAACTCGACCTAGATCCAAGGTCAGTGAGCTTAAGTCCGACCTTTGGCTCAAGGGGGGCTCCAGAAGTGCTCCATTGAGACGGAATAGTCCGTATTTGGACATAACCTAAGTATACCATGGCCCTGAGTCTAATTTGGTGAGTTTTGAGCCTATATAAGGACTTTAAACCTCACTCTCTCATCCCATATGAATTTGAGAAAAACCCTAGGAGAGAGAAGAGAGAAGAGAGAAAAGAGAGAGAAAGTGTGAGAAGAGTGAAAGATTCTTCCTGATACTCTACCTTGCTATCCTACGTGCTTAACCATCACGATCTAATTGCTTTTTCGGCGATTTCGACTTCATTCCTAGGTAAGAAAAATCTAACCCTAATCTGTTCTAATGTTTTCAATGTTACAAATAGCGAAATAGCTGACTCAACTCGTGATTTAGGTCGTCATATCAACCTCGACGAAGACTTAGCACTTCTGTCAAGTTCGTTACGCTTCTACGGCGTAAGGTGCGGAATTTAGACGTATAGGTTATGGTTTTCAAGGCTTTCAATGTCGGTTAATGATTCATAACTGACAAGGGTACTATTACACATGCAAAATGCGTCGTCTGTTTCGTTATACGAGTTTACATGAACTATGTAGAATATACTGTATTCTATGCATATGTTGGAATGTTTGAATATGTTTGGAATTTGGATTTGTTCTTAACATGTTTATTTGTCGTGAATATATGCCTAATACATGTGCGACAACTCCTTAGCGAAATGACTTGTCCAAAATCACGTCACGGCAAATATACGTTATATGTGACTTAGTGTGTAGCCCAAGTGTTTGTAGAAATGTGTGAATGAACATGGAGCTTGGATTCATGCACACCATGGTTATCCGTCGTGGGGATATGCACGTGGTATGCAGGGCAACTCCCTAGTGAAAGGATTTGGCCTAACACATGTGTAATCCTCATACATCATGTAAGGTGATGTATGTAGTCTATGTGTTTGTGAAAATGTCTGAATGTGCTAGTGATCACCTAGAATACTTTGTAGGAGGATCGAGATACGAATCTCGGTTACGTCAATTATGTGTATGATTTTCTACATGTACGTTACATTATTATGTCTGTTTTAATTCATAAAGTGAATGTGTGTGAAATCTTGTTTGTGTTGTATTTCATAACATGCTTCTTTGATTGTAAGAATTGAATTACTTGTTTATTCCTGCTTTAACTATCTCATATGATTCTTGATGAAATAAAATGAAGTTGGGACTATGATTTAGTCCAGACAGTCAGTAACAGGATTGAATTCGTGGTTGAGATTCATTCGCCACGTAGGATATATTTGAGGAACCCGAGTCGTACTTCGGTTGGCGACAGTGGTTAGGCCACGCGAAGTGCTTATGCACTTCATGTCATTCAACTTGTCGTGTGCTCGTGCTAGTCGAGCTCGCCAAGTAACCCAATCTGTTTAATGTAGGTTCACCATGTTTGGACGCTACTGCTTGAACCTAAGGTACCAAACTTACCAGTGTAGCCCCATTAACCTTGGTACCTCGATCCGCTAAGACTCATGAGCCAGGCATGGTGGTATGGGACACCGTGGTCGAGCTGTCGGCCTACGCTGGGGCCACGAGCCTCCCCGTAGTGACCAGTGAGCAACCCAGATTCGTGAGCTGAATATGGTAGTATGGGACACTGTATTCGAGCTATCGGCCTACACTGATAAGGTGATGGGGGACCGGTGTAACGAGTGCGTGTAACAGCCCTGACAACCCTTTGTAGTGATCTCGAGCATACTCTGAATCTGCAGAGAGGCGACGAGCCTTCCCATAGTAAACAGAGTATAAACTAGGCCTGTATTGATAAGGTGATGGGCGAACGGTGCAATGAGTGCGTGTAACAGCCCTGACAGCCCTTTACAGCGACGTAAAACCGCATCATCGTATGAGATTATCTAGGACTGATGACCCTAGAATGGATCATTGTTTGGGAATGATATAAGGGTGGTACCTTAGTTTCCCAATACTGCTGTATGAAAATGACTAATAACAACTCGATAATCACGCTTATAATATAGCACTGCATGTGCCTGGCATTGTGGAGAACTGAGGGATGAACGCATGCCACGGACGTAAGATGATGTCGTACGAGGGAGCATTGGCGAGGGCATGCATCATTACTGCATTCCATACTTGCATCAATAAGAGTATTTAGGAGTGTTTGATTGTACTGCTTTATCATTACTGCTTGACTGAATTGATAACATGTTAACTTATGTTTTATTGTTCCACTGAGTTAGCTACTCACTCCCACGTTACGGGACGGTGTTCTGGACACCCACCAGACTCCGTCTTAGATGCATGTGTTGACGAGACGCAGGAGGCTGAGCCTGACTACTTCGATGATCAGGATGAGTTCTCCTACATGCAGTTCTCTGTAGGCTTCGCTTAGGCCATTCAGATAACGGGGTTACAGGGTTACCATTATAGTTGTACCACTTTTTTTGGCATTTTGATTTTGAAACTAATACATGTATAAGGTAACTCAGTAAGGTGTTCATACTCTGGAGACCGATTGTGACCGTTTCTGACTTTATATACATTTATATACATCTTTCAGTCATCCGCTTGCATTTTATAAATTAATCTGGAGTATGAATTACTATTTTGGTATAATCCCACTCATGATTAATGCACTAACACAGACAACATTCAATCATAAGCATTTATGTTGCATAAGTGATGTTTTAGAACTCGGGTGTTGAGTTGCTACTTGACCCCCGATTTTCAGGGCGTTACAAGTTGGTATCAGACGCTGACGCATTTCGACATAGGAGGGTGCGAGAAAATGTAGAAACAGTCATAGGTGTCCCAGTTTCGCCAATCGGCGAAGTTCACTGAAATTGGTCATTTTGTTTGAGTCTGTACTCAACCGTGATCGCATGAGTCGACCCCAAAAGACTTCTAGACCATCAAATGACGGGTTTAGACCACAACTCACCCCATCACAGCTGTTAAAAGTTGGTAAATACAAGTATGTATCAGAAACTTCCCAAAACGTCCCAAAACTACTCAAAACGGAGTCGTGGGCCTACCACGCTAATCCAGAGGGACCCAGGGTGGGACCCAGACCTTTTTGGGGCCTAGGAGGCACGAGGACCTCGCCCAAGTAGCGAGGCATCGCCACTTTATCCAGAGAGTGGAGAGGCCCTCGCCGAGTTGGCGAGGCCTCGCTGGTTAATGGGCCCGGCCGGGCAAGCCGTTCTGGCCGATGGTCTTTGGGGCCTAGGGTGACCCCCTGAGGTGTGGGTCGTAGCTTAAAACCCTCCCAAACACCTACCTCCTTCACAAACCACACCCCCAACTCCCTTTTCTCTTCCAAGTTCCTGATTTTTGACAAAAATCGCCCCACCAATCGATCCCTCTCCCATTTTCGTGCATCCTCTCCATCACCTTGCTGTAAACCCTCCTTCATTACTGCTTACCCTCTCCATTCTCTCTCATTTGAGCCCTTACATCTCCCATTCGTGGCTCAAAATCATGTAAGTTCTCTAACCCATCTCATTTCTTCCTTTTCTTTCTTTAATCCTTGTCATTTGGGCCTGTACGACCTCTGTTGAGGCTCAAATTCATGGAGAACCAGAAACTCCATCCCTATTCCCCATTTTCTTCACTTTTCATAGCCTTCTTCGAGTTCATTGCAGCCATTTTCTCGATTTTCACCGTCCTTTCTCTCATGGGAAAGATAAAGGGAGTCGTGGATGAGGCCAGGCCTAGTCGCCCTACACGTTCAAGGAGGCCGAGAGGCGCCGCTGCAATCATAAGCACCAATCGGGAGTTTCGAAGGAAGTGGAATCTTGATCCCCGGGCTCCTACTGGAAGGGCTCTGTTGGCGGAGTTGTCTCATGGAGTTTATGACGACCGTAGGGTCTTTTTTGAAGCTTAGGTGGATGGGCGACTCTTTAAAGAATATCTGTTGTTCGAATTCCTGGAAGGGGCCCATTGGGGTCCGCTATTTGATGGCGGATCTCACGCCAATGCGAACACTATCCGAGCTTTCTATGCCAACATTCATGAGCCTACGCTTGAACCCTTGCAGTTCCAGATCCCATGTGGAAGGGATCGGTTGGCCACAGTTGATGTCAGATTAATATCTCAGCTTCTGAATGTGCCCCTTGGCGAGGTGCATGCTAGCGAGCTGAATCTGAGGAGTGCACGTAAAAGGGATCGCCGCACACATTTCCTTTGTAGCCGACTGGTCCAGTGGCAGCCAAACAAAAGTCTTCTAGCAGCCAATATGTGTAACGACTTCCGTTTACTCCATCACATCTTCACATTCAACGTCTACCCTAGCTGGAGCAATTGCAGCGAGTGTACGCGCCTCATGGTAGACTTCTTGTATCAAGTGGGGCAGAGAGCGAACCTGTGCATGCCTACGTTTGTGTTACGACAGATAATTAATATTGCACGCTCCACTAGAAGGACTGATTCGCTCCCCTTCGGCCGACTCATATGCAAGATTGCACGTGAGTTTGGCTACAATCTTGGGGCAGAGATGTCAGTGCCGGTTCATCACATCGACGAGGCTACCCTCAATCAGATGAAGATCGGGCCACGACAACGCTAAGCTCGACTTGAGGAGAGCGATGATGAGACGGAGAGTGAGAAAGAAGAGAGTGAGGAAGAAGATGGAGCTGAGATAGAAGAGGAGGAACAGGAAGAAGAAGAAGAGGAAGAGGTGGCCCAAGATATAAAGGAGAGCTCTCCGCCTACGCCACCAGTGTAGGACACCGATCGGGCAGCTAGAGATGCTCGTATAGCTCGACTGGAGGAGGATCATATTGCCCTACGACAGGGTCAGGTTGTCCCACGTTAGGACATTATGGATCTTCCGGGCCTCGTGAAACATTAGTACAAGAAGGTGACTCGCACCTTGAAGTCTATCCTGTGCTACTTATAGGATAAGGGTGCCCCTCCTCCATCGCCAGACTCGGATGCTTAGTCATCCATGCCGGCGTCTTGTAACTCATTTTAGTTACTGCTTTAGGATATGTTTATGTTTTTATGTTAATAGACATAGTAGTGTAGTAGTAAAAGAATGTTTTCAGTGTTTGAAGCTTTGGTTGTATTAGCTCACGTGCATCTTCTGTCATGATTCATGTAACTCTATATTCCATGTATTGTGACAATTTTGGTAAATGAAATACATGCAGCCTCTTTTGCTATGAAGTGTGTGGAATGCTTAAGTGATTGTGTATTGTATTGTTATGCTTCATCTTATATGCGTTACACCCTATGTTGTATAGGGCATACCATGTAAATATACGCGGAGCACGGCACACCTCACACTCACTGATACGATGGACTAGGCGCCTTCCCACAGAGATGGTCGTACGGACCCTGGTTTGGGCCTGGATCGTGAGACTATACCTGCGTCTCAGCCTTCCACTGGTCCTACAGCTGGACTACCACCTTATACACCACCGGTTCACGAGCAGAACCGTGCGTCTTCCTCGACGCAGTACGTGCCTCAGCCTGCCCCACCTACTAATAGGTTTGAGCTGATGATGATGTTGATGCAGCAGCAGCACCAGCAGCTCTTAGCCACTATTGTAGGGTCCTTATCTCAAGGTGGGAGTGCGACTCCACCTTCACCATCTGTACGTCCTGCTGAGACTACAGAGCCTTCTGCTCAGGCTGGGATGTGCCTCCGCCTGCACCTGCTGCATACCCTACGGGGAATTTGGGTACTAGTGGCCTTCTCGAGCGATTCCAACGCTTGAGGCCTCCTACTTTTACAAGTTACCACAGACCCAAGGAGGCTGAATATTGGCTAGACCGCATCTCCAAGATGCTAAGGATGCTGCATTGTACCGAGTCAGAGCAGGTTGAGTTGGCCACCTTTATGTTTGAGAAGGAGGTCAGTATGCGGTGGGATAATATCCTACGGACAGTCGCAGTTGGCTACGTATGGACTTGGGCAGCTTTCGAGTTTCGTTTCCATGAAAAGTATTACCATCAGACCTACCGACATGAGGGGGAGAATGAGTTCTTACGCCTCAAGCAGGGAGGCATGACAGTTATCGAGTACGAGCATCGATTTACTGAGTTGGGTAGAAACGTCCCTACGATAGTTGCTGACGAGCAGATGCGGATACGAGGTTTTTCTAAGGGCTTGCGACCTGACATTTGGTCGAAGATGTGCTGTGTTAGCATACCCTCTTATGCCGAGCTGATACATATGTCTACGCGGGCAGAGCAAGATGTTGAGCGACTGACACGCTCTCGTGGCCCTATGGTTACTAGGCCACGACCAGATATCCACAGCAGGTCATTCCTTAGCAAGAGGCCTCGTATTGACTCTCCTCCCAGGATTGTGGCGCCAGTAGTTCCGATGAGGCCTCCAGGTGTGACCTGTTCTTACTGCGGGAAACCGGGTCACCCTGCAGAGAGTTGCTTTGCATTGATGAGAGACAGTGGGTTTTCACCACCGCAGAGGATTGATCGTTCTCGCCCTCAGGCTTTATCGGCTCCAACACTACGGACAACACCTGTACATCCATCCTTCAGACCACCTGCACCTCATTTTAGGCAGCCACAATGACCTATGGTGCCTCAGCCCAACCGACTTCAGCAGGCACGCATTCATGCACTTACAGCGGAGGAGCCAGAGACAGCACCTTCAGCACTTATGGCCTTCGAGGTCACTGCATACGTCCAAGGTACTCCTGTCTTCTTACTGGTGGACACTGGGTCCACTACCTCCATCATTTCATGTGCGGCAGTGAAGCGTCTGGCTTTACATACTACTCCCATGAGGGGAGTGAAACTCACTACTGCTACTAGGATTTTTTCGGATGTCACACGGACGTGTGAGGGTTGCTCAGTAGACTTGGGTAGCAGAACAGTATTTGTTGATCTCATTGTCGCCCCACTATGGCACTACGACATTATCCTCGGTATGGACTGGCTCACCGAGATGAAGGCAGAGATTGATTGCGACAATCGGGTCATGATAGCTAACGGACCTGACGGCACGGTCTTTACTTTTCTAGTGCAGGTTAGTTGGCCATGTCGTGTTGGATGTTACGCCGCTTTACTAGAGCATGTTGATGGACCGACGTTAGGGAACATGCCAGTGGTTCGGGAATTTAAGGATGTGTTCAGGACGATCCCTGGATTACCTCCTCGGCGCGAGATCGATTTTACTATTGATCTTGTGCCTGGTGCGACACCCATTTCATTACCGATGTATCGCATGCCTCTATGTGAGATGGAGGAATTGAGAAAATAAATTGACGAACTGGTAGAGAATGGCTTCATACGACCCAGTGTATCTCCTTGGGGAGCACCTGTGTTGTTTGTCAAGAAGAAAGACGGGTCGCTGTGGTTATGTATTGATTACCGCAGGTTGAATCAGTTGACCGTGAAGAACAAATATCCTTTACCCAAGATAGACGACCTGTTTGATCAGTTGAAGGGGACAAAGTATTTTTCGAAGATCGATACAGTCAGGGTATCATCAGTTGCGCGTCAGGGATAAAGACGTGCAGAAGACGTGCAGAAGACAGTTTTCAGGACCTGTTTTGGGCATTACAAGTTCCTTATGATGTCATTCGGTCTTACGAATGCACCAGTCGTGTTCATGGACTTGATGAACCGGGTATTTCAGCCATTTCTATACCGATTTGTCATCGTATTTATAGATGACATCCTGATATACACCACGAGTCGGGAAGAGCACGAGGAACACTTACAGGCAGTCCTAGATACTCTGAGGAAGAACCAGTTGTTCGCGCAATATAAGAAATGTGACTTCTGGCAGGAGGAAGTCAAGTTCCTAGGACAAGTGGTGTCCAAGGAAGGGATAACAGTGGACCTGGCTAAGGTAGCCGCAATTCAGGATTGGAAGCAGCCTGGTTTAGTTACTGAGATGAGGAGTTTTCTGGGCCTGACAGGCTATTACCGACGATTCATCCAGGTCTTCTCAAAGATAACTAGACCGTTGTCACAGTTGACACGAAAAGATGTGAAGTTCGCTTGAAATGAGAAGGCGGAAACAGCTTTTCAGGAACTGAAGGACAGACTGGCGTCCGCCCTGTGCTAGTATTGCCAGAGCAAGGGGTTAAGTACACTATATACACTGACGCGTCTCGTGTTGGTTTGGGCTGTGTCCTTATGCAGAAGGACAGGGTGATTGCATATGCCTCGAGATAATTAAGGAAGCACGAGGAGAATTACCCTACGCACAACATTGAGTTAGTAGCGGTCATATTCGCATTGAAGCTCTAGAGACATTACCTCTATGGAGAGGAGTTCGAGCTTTTCTGCGACCACAAGAGCCTTAAGTATATATTCACTCAGCGGGACTTGAATATGAGGCAGCGCTGATGGATGGAGACCTTAAAGGACTTCAAGTTCGAGGTTTCCTACCATCCTGGCAAGGCTAACCTTGTGGTAGACGCGTTGAGCCGCAAGAAGGAGATAGTATTTGCGGCTCTGCTGATGGTTGAGGAATGGCACATGGTGGAGTTCGTACGGGACTTTAAGCAAAAACTCACCGTGGAGGAGCCATTTGAAAGTGTCGCGCACATTCGGGTGCGGCCACTTATCGACGACAAGATTATCGAAGCCCAGAAAGACGATGAGCGGATGATTGAGCTTAAGAAGCTGGCTAGCGATGATGTGGATTCCGAGTGGAGAGTTGGCACAGATGGGGGCCTACGATACTGTGGCCGCCTATGCGTCATAGATATTCAGGACTTGAGATAGGAGCTTCTCAAGACTGCCCACAGATCGAAGCTTGCAATGCATCCTGGTAGCACGAAGATGTATCAGGATATGAAGTAGTCGTATTGGTGGGACAATATGAAGGCTCATATAGCAGAGTATGTCTCCCGTTGTCTCACGTGTCAGCAGGTCAAGGCCAAGCATCACCGACCTCCTGGACTCCTTCAGCCCATGCCCATAGCTGAATGGAAGTGGGACTTCATCTCTATGGACTTCATCTTAGGGTTACCGAAGACGAGAAAAGGTTATGACTCTATTTGGGTGATCGTGGACCGGTTGACCAAATCGGCTCATTTTTTCCCTATCAGAGTGACGAACTCTGCAGACGACTTGGCTAGGTTGTACATCAAAGAAATAGTGCGTCTACATGGAGTTCCCTTGGAGATCATGTCGGATCGCGACATGCGATTCACATCCATTTTCTGGACTCATATCCAGGTAGCAATGGGTGTGAAGTTGAAGTTCAGTACCGCGTTTTACCCTCAGACCGACGAGCAGACAGAGCAGGTGAATCAGATTTTAGAAGATATGCTGCAGGCTTGTGTTTTGGACTTCAAAAGATAGTTGGGATGACTGCCTCCCGTACGCAGAGTTCACCTACAACAACAGTTTTCAGGCAAGTATTGGCATGGCTCCTTATGAGGCCCTGTATTGTCGCCCTTGCAGAGCACCGCATTGCTGGGTAGAGGTTGGCGAGCGCAGTTTGGTTGGCCCAGAATTAGTACAGGCGACCTCAGAGAAGATCGACATTATCAGGCGTCAACTCCTGACGGCCCAGAGCAGACAGAAAAGTTATGACAATACGAGGCGGCGACCGCTTGAGTTTGAGGTTGGAGACCATGTGTTCCTCAAAGTTTTCCCTATGAAGGGAGTCCTTCGGTTTGGGAAGAAGGGGAAGCTTACGCCGCGGTTCATTGGCCCATTTCAGATACTTGATCGAGTGGGAGCGGTGGCATATCGTCTTGCTTTGCCCACACCACTCGCGGGGGTGCACAACGTATTTCATATATCTATGCTGAAGAAATACATCCCTGATCCTTCACACATCATCCATTGGGAGCAGGTGCAGTTGAGCGAGGATGCTACATATATACTGAGTCCGACGCGTATCCTAGACAGGAAGGAGCAAGTGTAGCGCAGTAAGGTGATTCCACTCGTGAAGGTACTGTGGATGCATCATGCAGAGGAGGAAACTACCTGGGAGACAGAAGCCGAGGTCAGAAAGAACTACCCTCAGCTTCTCGAGGAGTACGAAAAGGTACTAATTTCGAGGACAAAATTTTTCTTTAAGGGGGGTAGATTGTAACGATTCGGAAAATCCCATACAAAGGCCCGAGTATCACCTCAGGCAGGAATCACTCAGGACCAAATCCTTTAGAAATTAGACGAAGATTAACTAGTGTTAAACTAGATTGCATACGAAATCTGCACTAATCACTTTAAATACGATCTGCTGGACCCAAAACTTGGGGAATCGTTGTCGCTATATTACCCAAAAATCTAGGATCAATCTCATTACCCGGCTGCTCTCGGGAGCATCACGAAACTCTGTATCAGATCTGGACCGCACATCGAAAGTCCGAATAATACGAAGTTATAGAATTAGGACCGCCTTGCTGGGCTTGACAACCATCTCGGAAGTCAAAACCAGATAGTGTCCCAGGGCTATTCGCTTGAGTCCGGAACGAGTGTGAGAAAACATGGTTTTCTTTAGAAATTAAATTTAATTTAAGTAATCTGAGACTTGTCGCTTGCAGTCCAAATATAAGTAATCAGACCGTTGGAATCTGACCCAAATACACCCTCGGATCAAGGAACATTTCTCATACATGTCCGTGTACTTGTAACCCTGATCGAGTTTCAGTGACCGTTGAACTGAAACTGGTCCACCACGTGTGATTTGGGAACCTGACTGGAACGAAAACTTAACTCGACATAGATCCAAGGTCAGTGAGCTTAAGTCCGACCTTTGGCTCAAGGGGGGCTCCAGAAGTGCTCCGTTGAGACGGAACAGTCCGTATTTGGACATAACCTAAGTATACCATGGCCCTGAGTCTAATTTGGTGAGTTTTGAGCCTATATAAGGACCTTAAACCCTCACTCTCTCATCCCATACGAATTTGAGAGAAACCCTAGGAGAGAGAAGAGAGAAAAGAGAGAGAAAGTGTGAGAAGAGTGAGAGATTCTTCCTGATACTATATCTTGCTACCCTACGTGCTTAACCATCACGATCTAATCGCTTTTCTGGCAATTTCGACTTCGTTCCTAGGTAAGAAAAACCTAACCCTAATTTGTTCTAAGGTTTTCAATATTACAAGTAGCGAAATAGCTGACTCAACTCGTGATTTAGGTCGTCATATCAACCTCGACGAAGACTTAGCACTTCTGTCAAGTTCGTTACTCTTCTACGGCGTAAGGTGCGGACTTTAGACGTATAAGTTATGGTTTTCAAGGCTTTCAATGTCGGTTAATGATTTATAATTGACAAGGGTGCTATTACACATGCAAAATGCGTCGTTTGCTTCGTTATATGAGTTTACATGAACTATGTAGAATATATTGTATTCTATGCATATGTTGGAATGTTTGAATATGTTTGGAATTTAGATTTGTGCTTAACATGTTTATTTGTCATGAATATATGCCTAATACATGTGCAACAACTCCTTAGTGAAATGACTTGTCCAAAATCACGTCACGACAAATATACGTTATATGTGACTAAGTGTGTAGCCCAAGTGTTTGTAGAAATGTTTGAATGAACATGGAGCTCGGATTCATGCACACCATGGTTATCCGTCGTGGAGATATGCACGTGGTATGCGGGGCAACTCCCTAGTGAAAGGATTTGGCCTAACACATGTGTAATCCTCATACATCATGTAAGGTGATGTATGTAGTTTATGTGTTTGTGAAAATGTCTGAATGTGCTAGTTATCACCTAGAATACTTTATAGGAGGATCGAGATACGAATCTCGGTTACCTCAATTATGTGTATGATTTTCTACATGTACGTTATATTATAATGTCTGTTTTAATTCATGAAGTGAATGTGTGTGAAATCTTGTTTGTGTTGTATTTCATAACATGCTTCTTTGATTGTAAGAATTGAATTACTTGTTTATTCCTTCTTTAATTATCTCATATGATTCTTGATGAAATAAAATGAAGTTAGGACTATCATTTAGTCCAGGCAGTCGGTAACAGGATTGAATTCGTGGCTGAGATTCATTCGCCACATAGGATGTGTTTGACGAACCCGAGTCGTACTTCCGTTGGCGACAGTGGTTAGGCCACACGAAGTGCTTATGCACTTCATGTCGTTCAACTTGTCGTGCGCTCGTGCTAGTCGAGCTCGTCAAGTAACCCGATCTGTCTAATGTATGTTCACCATGTTTGGACGTTACTGCTTGAACCTAAGGTACCAAACTTACCAGTGTAACTCCGTTAACCTTGGTACCTCGATCCGCTAAGACTCATGAGTCAGGCATGGTGTTATGGGACACCGTGGTCGAGCTGTCGGCATATGCTGGGGCCACGAGCCTCCCTGTAGTGAGCAGTGAGCAACCCAGACTCGTGAACCAAATATGGTGGTATGGGACACTGTATTCGAGCTGTCGGCCTACACTGAAAAGGTGATGGGAGACCGGTGCAACGAGTGCATGTAACAGCCCTGACAGCCCTTTGTAGTGACCTCGAGCATACTCTGAATCTGCGGAGAGGCGATGAGCCTTCCCGTAGTAAATAGAGTATAAACTAGGCCTGTATTGATAAGGTGATGGGGGAGCGGTGCAACGAATGCGTGTAACAGCCCTGACAGCCCTTTACAGCGACCTAAAACTGCATCATCGTATGAGATTATCTAGGACTGACGACCCTGGAATGGATCAACGTTTGAGAATGATATAAGGGAGGTACCTTAGTTTTCCAATACTGCTGTATGAAAAGGACTAATAACAACTCGGTAATTACGCTCATAACATAGCACTGCATGTGTCTGGCGTTGTGGAGCACTGAGGGATGAACGCATGCCGCGGACGTAAGATGGTGTCACACGAGGAAGCATTGGGGTGGGCATGCATCATGACTGCATTCCATACTTGCATTAATAAGAGTATTTAGGAGTGTTTGATTGTACTGTTTTATCATTACTGCTTGACTGAATTGATAACATGTTAACCTATGTTTTATTGTTCCACTAAGTTAGCTACTCACTCCCACGTTACGGGACGGTGTTCTGGACACCCACCAGACTCTGTCTTCGATGCAGGTGTTGACGAGGCGCGGGAGGCTGAACCTGACTACTACGATGATCAGGATGAGTTCTCCTACATGCAGTTCTCTCGAGGCTTCGCTTAGGCCAGTCAGATGACAGGGCTACAGGGTTACCATTATAGTTGTACCACTTTTTTTGGCATTTTGATTTTGAAACTAATACATGTATAAGGTGACTCAGTAAGGTGTTCATACTCTGGAGACTGATTGTGATCGTTTCTGACTTTATATACATTTATATACATCTTTCAGTCTTCCTCTTGCATTTTATAACTTGATCTGGAGTATGAATTACTGTTTTGGTATAATCCCACTCATGATTAATGTACTAACACATACAACATTCAATCATAAGCATTTATGTTGCATAAGTGATGTTTTGGAACTCGGGTGTTGAGTTGCTACTCGACCCCCGATTTTCAAGGCGTTACATGGAAGCATGCGATACGTCGGAAGAGATATTGGTGTCGCACCAGGCACTAAATCAATGGTGAAATCGATCTCACGCTGAGGAGTTAATCCGGGTATCTTTCTGAACACGTCCATAAAATCCTGAACTATTGGAGTGTTCACAAGTGTCGAACCATCAACATTCTCTAGCAAGGTAGCATAACAACTAATGCGATAGTACCAACTGACCTAAACTGGGAATGTAAAGGTCGTGCCCTCAGGTCCATGGGTTGTTACCACCCTAGTATCACAATCAATCTCTGCCTTCATCTCGGTGAGCCAATCCATATCGAGGATCACATCGTAATAACATAGCGGGCAATGATCAGGTCGACAAGTATTGTTCTACTCCCTAAGTCTATTAAGCTATCCTTACAAATCTTGGTAATGTCTGAAAAGGTCCATGTGGCGGTAAGGAGTCTCATCCCAACCATAGG
The DNA here is from genome assembly GCA_021015155.1 of Magnolia officinalis. NCBI lineage: Eukaryota > Viridiplantae > Streptophyta > Magnoliopsida > Magnoliales > Magnoliaceae > Magnolia > Magnolia officinalis. The sequence goes on along the minus strand of JAJHSJ010000013.1, from coordinate 21,879,858 downwards.
ACTAGTTTTCAACCCTAGTCGCTTGACTGCTGCTCATGATATTATAAAGATAGTGGACCTAGTGTCCACTAATAAGAAACTGGTGTACCTTGGATATGCGTCGTGACTTCAAAGGCCAGTGGTGCTGTAACTACTGTCTCGGAAGCCTCAGCTACAAGTGAGTGCACACGAGCTTGTTGAGGACGGTTCGGCTGCGGTACCATAGGCCATTAAGGCGGCCTGAATCGAGGTGTAGGTGGCCTGTAAAAAGGTTGTGCTGGCAATACTGATCGTAGAGGTGGAGCTGATATGGCTGGTGGCATCTGACAATTGATCTTCTGAGGGGGCATGAAGCCATTGTCCCTCATCCTGATAAAGTAGTAAGTGTCAGAATGACTCGACCTCTTGCAGTATGTACACCATACATCAGGTTGCCTCGAGTGTGTTGATGGAGTCGTAAGCCGAGGAGGAGAATCTACACGTGGCCTCTTGCCGAGGATCGGTCTGCTCGGAAGATCTGGTCGAGGCCTAGGAATCATGGGCATGCACATACGTGATAATCTGTCCCCATCCTGCTCAGCACGCAGAGACATGTTCACTAGCTCAGCATAGTTGGGTATGCTAGCGCAACACATCTTCGTGCGGATATCGGTCCGTAGACCATCAGAGAAACACCGCATCTTCATCGGTTTATTAGCTAGGATCAAAGGAGCATATCTGGCCAGCTCCGTGAACCTATTCTCATATTCCGCCATAGTCATCCCTCCCTATCGGAGGCAAAGGAACTCTCCTTCCTCATTGCGGTAGGTGAGAGGGAAATACTTCCTATGGAAGCATGTCTCAAAAGCCTCCCATGTCCATACGTAACCAAGAGCAACGGTCCAAAGGATGCTGTCCCACCAGAGACTGGCTTCCTTCTTGAACATGTACGTGACCAGCTCAACCTGCTATACCTGAGTGCAGTGCAGCGGCTTTAGCATCTAAGAGATGTGGTCAAGCCAATACTCAGCCTCCTCGGGTCTGTGAGTACCCGCAAAAGTAGGAGGTCGGAAGCGCTGAAATCGCTCAAATAAGCCGTTGGCACTCAGGTTTCCAGCAGGCTGCACAGGTGGTGCAGGCGGGATTGTGTGCATGTTCTGGGCAATGGCCCCCGCAATGGTGGCCAAAAACTATTGCTGCTGCTGCATCAAGAGCATCATCTGGTCCAACCTATTAAGAGTAGGAGCCGACTATGGTATGTATGACGTCGATGTAGACGCACAGTTCTGTTAGGGAACCGGTGTTGCAAAAGGTGTCAGCCCATTAGTGGGGTCCGTGGCCGGCTGTGAATCTGGCATTGTGTCACTATTAGGGCCCAAGTTAGGGTCCGTGTGGCTATCGCTTAGGGAAGGTGCCCCATTAAATGATTCACTAAGTGCAAGACGTGTCGTGCTCCGAGTGTTCTTAAGTGGCATTCCCTACATACAACATAGGGTGCACCACATGTAAGGTTTAGCATAAGAACATACACTCATCCAAACATCATTCACATTCCAAACTAAAAGGAACTTCATGCATTTCATTTACCAAAATTGTCATAATACATGAGATACAGTCTTACATGAATTATGACAAAAGATGCATGTGAGCTAATCTAAACAAGCTTTAAACACTAAAACATACTAACAAACAACCAAGCCTACAAAGGCTAGCTATAACATCCCGGATTTTTTGCCAACCTGGGATTAGATGTCCTTAGGCAATGGGTTGCTCCTAACACCTTATTATTTCGTCAGAACTGAACCACACAGTCTAAAATCGCTTCGGAACCCATTTCCTTCACAAATCCCACCCTTCACTACCTTGTGCTTTCAATTTTTCAAAGCACTTTCGCTCTAGACACTAACTTAAACTAGCTAAGTAGTAAAACTTGGATCACTTTATATACAAACTACAAAGGCCTAAGTACCATCTCAACCAGAAAATAATTAGGATTAAATCCTTTAAAAATTTAACAAAGTTAACTAAGTGCAAAACTCGATTAGCCATGAAAGCCGTTGGGATCACTTTAAATACGATCTGCAAGACCCAAAACTTGCAGCATCATTGACGCTAGGTTACCCTAAAGTTTAGAACCAAACTCTTTTCCTGGCTACTCTCGGGAATGACTTGAAACTTCGTATTAGGTCTAGACCGCACATCGGAAGTCCGATTAACACGAAGTTAAGGAACTAGGACCGCCTCACTGGGCTTGACAATCATATCAAAAATCAGGTCCAGCCGATGTCCCACGGCCATTCGTTTGGATCCGGAATGAGGGAGTGTGAAAAACACTATTCCCATTCCAAAATAAATATCAGGAATAGTGATCTGGCACCATTCGCTTGCGCATCAGTATTAAGCAAACAGACCGTCAGAATCAGACCAAATTACACCCTTGGATCAGAAAAAATTTCAGGAACATTTACATGTACTTGGAATTTCGGATCGTGGCCCACTGACCGTTGAACTGAAAGTGGTCCGCCACGTGTGATCTGGGAATCCAATCGAGTCGAAAATGTAATCCCACGTAGATCCATGTGTGGAGAGCTTAAGTCTAACGTTTGGCTCAAGGAGGGCCACCAGAACCACTCTTTTGAGCTGAAAAAGTGACGAAATACCTATATTAGCAGTAACCCTTGAACAGGAGTCTATTTCGGTGAGTTTTGAGACTATATAAGGACCTTAAACCCTCTCTCATGGCAGCCATACGAATTTGGGTTTTGAGAGAGGGAAAAGAGAGAGGAAACGAGGGAGAAGTGGGAGAATCTCCCTGCCGTCGTTCCCTGCCACCACACGGGCTGCACCATCCCTTTCTTGACGCTTTTCCGGCGTTTCCGGCGTCGTTTCTAGGTAAGAAACCCTAACCCTAATCTGTTTTGGGGTTTAGACTGTTGTAGGTTGTGAAATAGCTAACCTATTTCATTCTCTAGGTTGTCAAACTGCCGAATACGGGAGCTTAGCAAACCTATCAACTCCGTTACGATTCTACGACAAAAGGTGCGGACTTTAGGTGTATAGGTTAGGGTTTTCAACGCTTTCAATGTCAGATAATGATAGATTCATGATCTGCATGCAATTGCACATGTACAAAGTGCTTTCCGTTTTCTGTTTCGATTAACGTTGTAGAATATGGAATTTCACATACTCTAGGTATACGTAGAAATACCGTATATGTATTTTTTTGGAGAAATGTTTGACATGTTTATTTAATGTATGATTATACTATATATGGATAAAATACTAGTTTGGCGAAAGGAATCGCCGTAATACATGTTCACTTGTAAATGCTACGTATGTTGAAATTGTGTATTCTAGAAATACCGTATATGTGTAAGTTTTGGAAATGTAATTGTCATGATTATTTGTTGTATGATTATGGTATACATGGATAAAATACTCGTTTGGCTAAAGGATAACCCTAATACATGTTTTACTAACATACACCATGTATGTTGTAATAGTGTATTCTAAGTGTTTGTGGAAATGGCTGAATGAGTATAGAATTCTCATTCGTGCTCGCCATGATTAATTGTCATGGATTCATGATTGATGTATTGGCGATACCCCCTTTGACAAAAGGATTTGCCCGAAGTCACGCCACGGCCAATATACACTATATATGCTAAAATGTGTGGCCCAAGTGTTTGTGAAAATGACTGAATGAATATGGAACTTGGATTCCTGCTTGCCATGACTATCCGTCGTGGGTGTACGCGTGTTATGATTGGGGCAACTCCCTAGTGAAAGGATTTGGCCTAATGCCTATGTGATCGACATGTCGTGTATGTTGATGTACGTTTGTTTAAGTGTTTCTTGAAATGTCTGAATGAGTAGTAGTTAGCAAATTGTAAAGTATAAGGGTGTTGAGATATGATTCTCAACCTCTTTTAACTATGTGTATGATCTCCTTTGATAGTTGTGTGATTAGGAATTGAACATGTACAAACTCATGCTTGTGTTGTGATTCATAACATGCTCAACTGCTTTATGATTTTAACTATGTAATGCATATGTTTAAATTTATATTTACGTTGTATGATCCATCATGGGTGATGGGGGAGCGGAGCAACGAGTGCGTGCAACAGCCCTGGCAGCCCTAAACGGATAATACCAGACCTTGATTGTATGAGTTGAATCTTAATCCATTACTGCTTTATCTATCTGCAATTGATTGTGTTTGGGGCTATGATTATGGCACAGGCAATCGGTAACAGGATTGAACTCGTGGCTGAGATTCATTTGCCACGTGGGATGTGTTCGACGAACTCGAGTCGTGCGTTGCCTGTCGGCAGTGGCTAGGCCAAACGAAGTTGTTTATGCACTTCATGTCGTGCAGCTCAACGGGCGATCGTGCTAGTCGAGCTCGTCAAGTAACCCGATCTGCCTTATGCATGTTCACCCTGTTTGGACGTTACTGCTTGAACCTAGGGTACCAAACTTACCACTGAAACCCCTTTTAACCATGGTACCTCGATCCGCTAAGACGCACGAGCCGGGCATGGTGGTATGGGACACCGTCGTCGAGCTGTCGGCCTACGCTGGGGCCATGTGCCTCCCCGTAGTGACCATTGCGCAACCAAACTCGTGAGCCGAATACGGTGGTATGGGACACTGTATTCGAGCTGTCGATACTTACGGTGAGAGCCGAGTACGGTGAGACCTGTGCTCGTGCTGACGGGCGACGAGTCCTCCGTAGTATCTTCGAGTATACTCCAAGTGTCTGTGATTGGCGACGAGTCTTTCACAGCAACTAGAGTATGAGTTGAGCCGAGTACGGTGAGACCTGTACTCGAGCTGACGGCTAGTGATTGAGCCGAGTACGGTGAGACCTGTACTCGAGCTGACGGCCAGTAATTGAGCCGCATACGGTGAGACCTGTATCCGCGCTGACGGGTGACGAGCCCTTTGTGATGCCTTCACTACGCTTCTCAAACCATAATATCGTATGAGATTAACTAGGATTGACGACCCTAGAATGGATCATGTTTGGGAATGATACAAGGGAGCTACCTTAGTTTCCCAATATTGCTGTTTGAAATGGATTAATAATAACTTGGTAATCATGAGCATCATTGCACCGCATGTGCTTAGTAGATGTGGCGCACTGAGGGAGTTAAGCATTCGCGAACGTAAGATGATGTCGCTTGAGGGTGGTTTGGCAAGGGCATACAGCATCATGTCATTTCATCCTCGCACTTAATAAGAGTAGTTAGAATTGTTTGATTTGTACTGCTTTATCATTACTGCTTGATTGAATTGATAACATGTTAACCTATGCTTTACTGTTCCACTGAGTTGATCACTCACTCCCACGTTACGGGACGGTGTTTGCAACACCAACCAGGTTTGTTGCGTTTCAGGTGATGGCGATGCTTGTGAAGCAGAGCCGGACTACTTCTGTGATGATAGGAGGAGTTCTCCTATCTGTATCTCTCTGGCAGGTCAATGAAGACCTGATATTGTATTGACGGGGCTATGGTACATGGGATAGGAGGCATTACACTTCCTCACATTTGGTACATTTTAGAACTGCACTTGTATTTATTTAACCTGGTAATGTTATCACACTCTGGAGACTCATCATAGGTTATATATTTTATCTATCTATCACAGTCTTCCGCTTGCAAATTTAATTGTCTCTGGAGTATGATATGCTGTTTTGGCTTAATCTCACTCATGTTCAATGCACGAATACAGTCAACATTCAATCATCATTCATTTTGTTGCATATGTGATGTTCTGGAACTCGGGAGTTGAGTCTATGATCGACCCCCAATTTTTAGGGCGTTACAAGATGATATCAGAGCATGATTTTGATTAAACCGGACCTGGGTTATGGTCACACACGCACACTGACGCACTCTGACTTAGGAGGGAGCGACGAAACATAGAAACAGTCATAGGTATTCCGATTTCACCAATCGGCGAAGTTCACTAAAGTTGAACGCCGAAATCGAGTCCGTATTCAACCATGGTCGCACGGGTCGACCTTAAAACATTCCTAGACCGTCTATAGATGTTTCTAGATTACAATTCACCTCGCCCCAACCGTTGAAAATTGGTAGAATACGGGATAAGAGTGATGATGATAACTACTCCGAATCCTCGGAGCTTCTCTGGACTCCTCACAAAGACTTCCCGAATCCATGAGGAAAGAAAGCAGACAATATAAATAAATTCTAATACATTCGAAATTGATTAATGAATGCTTAAAAATGAGTTCACAGCCCTTTAAATAGGGATACCAAGTAATGGGAATGAAATCAGAAACAAACTACAACTAAAACTCCTAGAATTTGTGACTTACTATTAGGTCGTGATGTCTACTAGTGTGCAAGGTTCTCAGCCAAAAATAGTAAGTGTCCTATTTGGCTTCACCAAACCGTCCTCCTAATTATTCCAGGCTCTTTTCACAATGAGCGTAACTCCTAAAGCTCGACCGATGAAGAGTAATTAAACTAAAACTACCATTTTTAGCAAAATGAAATTGAAACGAGGAAATGACCGTCAAACGGAGGATTTTCTCGCAATTTCGGGCTGCGCAACTTGGCATAGCAGGGTTGGTTAGCTTCATTAGCTCGTTCTACCCCAAATTCATATATTTTACGTCAGATAACTCATTCCGGATTGCAAGTTACGTCCGATTATCCCGAAACTACCCGAAATGGAGCGAATCGGAGTCGGGGGCCTCTCCACTTAACTCTGATGGGACCCAGGGTCGAACCAGGGTGCATTTGGCACCTTGGGACCATGGAGAACAGGGTCCTACCGCGACGGCGCGGCGCCGGCCAAGGCGGACCGCGGCGGAGCCGTGGTTCCGGCGGTGGACCGCGGTCCGGTGGCCCACCTGGTGTGGGGCCGGGGCTGGGGTTGGTCGGCCCGACCTCCCCTACCCCTTGGCACGTGCGGTTTTGGCTGGGGTTGGGATTTTTAGGTTTGGAGCCCCCTCTCTCTCAAACGTCCCTCCAATCTCTCTTTTCCTCCAATTCTTGTTGTTTTCTCTTCAAATCGCCACTCCAATCGTCTCATTTTCCATTTTCGGTCATCACCCACTCCCTTCCATCGTTCACAGTAACACCCACCCTCTACCCTCTCCGTTTCCTTCATTTGGACTCCCACACGCCCACTTGGAGCTCAAAATCGGGCAAGCCCTCTAACCCATCCATTTTCTTCATTTTTCTTTCTTTCTTTCTTGTCAGTTGGACCTCTATAACCCCTGATGAGAACCAAATCTATGGAGAACCAAACCTCCAGCCCTATCTCTCTCTCTCTCTCCATCACTTTTCATTCGATTTTCCATGGCTCTATCCGAGCATGTACGACCATTCTCTTGGATGTCTAATCATCCATACTGTTGCTTCGTAGTTCACATGGGTTACTGTCTTAGGGTGCTTATGATTTCATGTTGATGGTTGTAGTTGTTGGTAGAATATTTTAGATATTTGAGGACGTTTAGGGCCCGTTCGGCCAATTGCATTAGGTGAGTTAGGGTGGATAGAATTGAAAAGGTAACAATAAATGTATGTGTAGGTATGGCCCTAGATTGGTTGTATCCCATGTTTTCCAATGTCATGGTTGGAATGTATGCAATAAAGAGTATATCCCGGGTGTTCCTCTTACACTTAGGAGTTTCGATTCCTGGGATTTGGGAATCCCATCTCACACTTTCCGACACCAGGCTCATTTTCCAAAGCCTATACCAATAATTTTGATCCCCACCCACCCTCCTACCAACCATGTCACTTCCAATCCCGAGGTAGGATTAGTAATGCGGTCCCATTCAATACAACTTAAGACCACTTGCCAAATAGTGTTGAAGTGATAAAGTCCCTTGGTATACATTAACCCACCACACTCTGATAGCTTAAGCTTTTAGAGTAAATGGTTGTTTGACAAATATGACCCTTAGAGTTTTGAACCTAGAGCAGTGCTCCTAGATTTCGACAGACCTGACCGTAGAGGAAATCCAACAAATTAATAATGTGAACCTTAGGATCCTCTTATCTGGTATGAGCATATGTGAAATGCTCGGGCGTAGTTAAATTCAACTATAGGCAACTCAGTTCCAATTAGACAACTTTGACCCTAAGTGACAAAACCCTTCCTTGTATTAGAAATGAAGTGAAATCATCTAGCGCAGAGGCATAGACTTTGGATCACAACTAGTGGATTACCGCTACGCATACGTTGAGCCTAGGCTGCTGATTAGACTAAGAAATATAAACGACTTACAATACTAAGATAATTGAGTGATGAACGTAGTTAGTTGGCTTGAATAGGTTGGAACGAGACCCCGTTCCTTTGTTGAATGCTCTCGATACCCATAGGTATCAATATCATAGTACATATCGTCGATGAAAGGTAGACCAATGTATTTCCCATTTCATGTCAAGGATAGGTTATAAATTACACCTTGTTCCGACTTACGGATCAGGACATAGCTCTTGAGCCTTGAGGGTGAAAATAAAATTTTAAGGGGGGTAGAACATTATGAGCCCAAGCTCGTTAGGTCACCTAATACACCTCTTTGATCTGGGTGGTGCAGCGGAAACGTGGTGGACCCTATCCCACTGGCCCAGGATCGAATCGGTGCTCAATAAATACGAACATTATAGAAGCCCTAGCAAGTTCTACTATGAGAACCCGTTTTAGGATGATTTAGTAAGATTTGATTCACCCTTTCCTTGGACATAAATAATATCGAGGACTCTCTTAGACTAAGACCTAAAGGGCAACCTTACAATAAACAATTTGAGCCTTTCAATGATGGACATTCCCTACTCTTAGAGAGTGATCGGACTACGGAGTTACTGAAATATACAACTGCGAAACATTCGCGGCTTGACCCAATTCTCAATCCTGGGTGACTACCAGCGGACTCCCTGCTTGACCGAGCAGAAGACCAGGATCTACCAAGACTGGGAAGGGATACGATGAGCCTTCTACCCTGGTCAGGTAGATGATCGATGTATCGGGATCGAGCCCACTATTATCATCTCTCTGTGTTGGTCAAATAATGAAAACAACTATCTTACTCTAAATTGTGGGAATTATCGTCCAGGCTCCAAATAGGTAAAGAAAAAATTGTAGCAAACCATCAGGGTATGAGCAATGGATAAACAATTAAGTTTTAAGGGGGGTAGACTAAAATGAACCAGCTGGTATATACCCTACCATGCGTAGAAACTTGAAATCAATAAGTCTTAGGCAAATGAAATAATAGAAATTTTTCCTTATTACCCTTAGCCAATTTCGGGGACAAAATTTTATTTTAAGGGGGGTAGATTGTAACATCCCGGATTTTTTGCCAACCTGGGATTAGATGTCCTTAGGCAATGGGTTGCTCCTAACACCTTATTATTTCATCAGAACTGACCCCACAGTCTAAAATCGCTTCGGAACCCATTTCCTTCACAAATCCCACCCTTCACTACCTTGTGCTTTCAATTTTTCAAAGCACTTTCGCTCTAGACACTAACTTAAACTAGCTAAGTAGTAAAACTTGGATCACTTTATATACAAACTACAAAGGCCTAAGTACCATCTCAACCAGAAAACAATTAGGATTAAATCCTTTAGAAATTTAACAAAGTTAACTAAGTGCAAAACTCGATTAGCCATGAAATCCGTTGGGATCGCTTTAAATACGATCTGCAAGACCCAAAACTTGCAGCATCATTGACGCTAGGTTACCCTAAAGTTTAGAACCAAACTCTTTTCCCAGCTACTCTCGGGAATGACTTGAAACTTCGTATTAGGTCTAAATCGCACATCGGAAGTCCGATTAACACGAAGTTAAGGAACTAGGACCGCCTCACTGGGCTTGACAATCATCTCAAAAATCAGGTCCAGCCGATGTCCCACGGCCATTCGTTTGGATCCGGAGCGAGGGAGTGTGAAAAACACTATTCCCATTCCAAAATAAATATCAGGAATAGTGATCTGGCACCATTCGCTTGCGCATCAGTATTAAGCAACCAGACCGTCAGAATCAGACCAAATTACACCCTCGGATCAGGAAAAATTTCAGGAACATTTACATGTACTTGGAATTTCGGATCGTGGCCCACTGACCGTTGAACTGAAAGTGGTCCGCCACGTGTGATCTGGGAATCCAATCGAGTCGAAAATGTAATCCCACGTAGATCCATGTGTGGAGAGCTTAAGTCTAACGTTTGGCTCAAGGAGGGCCACCAGAACCACTCTTTTGAGCTGAAAAAGTGACGAAATACCTATATTAGCAGTAACCCTTGAACAGGAGTCTATTTCGGTGAGTTTTGAGACTATATAAGGACCTTAAACCCTCTCTCATGGCAGCCATACGAATTTGGGTTTTGAGAGAGGGAAAAGAGAGAGGAAACGAGGGAGAAGTGGGAGAATCTCCCTGCCGTCGTTCCCTGCCACCACACGGGCTGCACCATCCCTTTCTTGACGCTTTTCCGGCGTTTCCGGCGTCGTTTCTAGGTAAGAAACCCTAACCCTAATCTGTTTTGGGGTTTAGACTGTTGTAGGTTGTGAAATAGCTAACCTATTTCATTCTCTAGGTTGTCAAACTGCCGAATACGGGAGCTTAGCAAACCTATCAACTCCGTTACGATTCTACGACAAAAGGTGCGGACTTTAGGTGTATAGGTTAGGGTTTTCAACGCTTTCAATGTCAGATAATGATAGATTCATGATCTGCATGCAATTGCACATGTACAAAGTGCTTTCCGTTTTCTGTTTCGATTAACGTTGTAGAATATGGAATTTCACATACTCTAGGTATACGTAGAAATACCGTATATGTATTTTTTTGGAGAAATGTTTGACATGTTTATTTAATGTATGATTATACTATATATGGATAAAATACTAGTTTGGCGAAAGGAATTGCCGTAATACATGTTCACTTGTAAATACTACGTATGTTGAAATTGTGTATTCTAGAAATACCGTATATGTGTAAGTTTTGGAAATGTAATTGTCATGATTATTTGTTGTATGATTATGGTATACATGGATAAAATACTCGTTTGGTTAAAGGATAACCCTAATACATGTTTTACTAACATACACCATGTATGTTGTAATAGTGTATTCTAAGTGTTTGTGGAAATGGCTGAATGAGTATAGAATTCTCATTCGTGCTAGCCATGACTAATTGTCATGGATTCATGATTGATGTATTGGCGATACCCCCTTTGACGAAAGGATTTGCCCTAAGTCACGCCACGGCTAATATACACTATATATGCTAAAATGTGTGGCCTAAGTGTTTGTGGAAATGACTGAATGAATATGGAACTTGGATTCCTGTTTGCCATGACTATCCGTCGTGGGTGTACGCGTGTTATGATTGGGGCAACTCCCTAGTGAAAGGATTTGGCCTAATGCCTATGTGATCGACATATGTCGTGTATGTTGATGTATGTTTATTTAAGTATTTCTTGAAATGTCTGAATGAGTAGTAGTTAGCAAATTGTAAAGTATAAGGGTGTTGAGATATGATTCTCAACCTCTTTTAAATATGTGTATGATCTCCTTTGATAGTTGTGTGATTAGGAATTGAACATGAACAAACTCATGCTTGTGTTGTGATTCATAACATGCTTAACTGCTTTATGATTTTAACTATGTAATGCATATGTTTAAATTTATATTTACGTTATATGAGCCGTCATGGGTTATGGGGGAGCGGAGCAACGAGTGCGTGCAACAGCCCTGGTAGCCTTAAACGGATAATACCAGACCTTGATTGTATGAGTTGAATCTTGATCCATTACTGCTTTATCTATCTGCAATTGATTGTGTTTGGGGCTATGATTATGGCCCAGGCAATCGGTAACGGGATTGAACTCGTGGCTGAGATTCATTTGCCACGTGGGATGTGTTCGACGAACTCGAGTCGTGCGTTGCCTGTCGGCAGTGGCTAGGCCACACGAAGTTGTTTATGCACTTCATGTCGTGCAGCTCAACGGGCGATCGTGCTAGTCGAGCTCGTCAAGTAACCCGATCTGCCTTATGCATGTTCACCCTGTTTGGACGTTACTGCTTGAACCTAGGGTACCAAACTTACCAGTGAAACCCCTTTTAACCATGGTACCTCGATCCGCTAAGACGCATGAGCCGGGCATGGTGGTATGGGACACCGTCGTCGAGCTGTCGGCCTACGCTGGGGCCATGTGCCTCCCCGTAGTGACCATTACGCAACCAAACTCGTGAGCCGAATACGGTGGTATGGGACACTGTATTCGAGCTGTCGATACTTACGGTGAGAGCCGAGTACGGTGAGACCTGTGCTCGTGCTGACGGGCGACGAGTCCTCCGTAGTATCTTCGAGTATACTCCAAGTGTCTGTGATTGGCGACGAGTCTTTCACAGCAACTAGAGTATGAGTTGAGCCGAGTACGGTGAGACCTGTACTCGAGCTGACGGCTAGTGATTGAGCCGAGTACGGTGAGACCTGTACTCGAGCTGACGGCCAGTAATTGAGCCGCATACGGTGAGACCTGTATCCGCGCTGACGGGTGACGAGCCCTTTGTGATGCCTTCACTACGCTTCTCAAACCATAATATCGTATGAGATTAACTAGGATTGACGACCCTAGAATGGATCATGTTTGGGAATGATACAAGGGAGCTACCTTAGTTTCCCAATATTGCTGTTTGAAATGGATTAATAATAACTTGGTAATCATGAGCATCATTGCACCGCATGTGCTTAGTAGATGTGGCGCACTGAGGGAGTTAAGCATTCGCGAACGTAAGATGATGTCGCTTGAGGGTGGTTTGGCAAGGGCATACAGCATCATGTCATTTCATCCTCGCACTTAATAAGAGTAGTTAGAATTGTTTGATTTGTACTGCTTTATCATTACTGCTTGATTGAATTGATAACATGTTAACCTATGCTTTACTGTTCCACTGAGTTGATCACTCACTCCCACGTTACGGGACGGTGTTTGCAACACCAACCAGATTTGTTGAGTTTCAGGTGATGGCGATGCTTGTGAAGCAGAGCCGGACTACTTCTGTGATGATAGGAGGAGTTCTCCTATCTGTATCTCTCTGGCAGGTCAATGAAGACCTGATATTGTATTGACGGGGCTATGGTACATGGGATAGGAGGCATTACACTTCCTCACATTTGGTACATTTTAGAACTGCACTTGTATTTATTTAACCTGGTAATGTTATCACACTCTGGAGACTCATCATAGGTTATATATTTTATCTATCTATCACAGTCTTCCGCTTGCAAATTTAATTGTCTCTGGAGTATGATATGCTGTTTTGGCTTAATCTCACTCATGTTCAATGCACGAATACAGTCAACATTCAATCATCATTCATTTTGTTGCATATGTGATGTTCTGGAACTCGGGAGTTGAGTCTATGCTCGACCCCCGATTTTCAGGGCGTTACACTAGCACAAAAGAAGACTAACAATAAAGTAAACTAAAAGATGACTACACATATGACTAGTCGTCCGAATCTGGTGATGGAAGAGAGGCACCCTTGTCCTGCATGCAACACAGGAGAGCCTTCAAGGTGCCAGACACCTTCTTGAATTTTTGTTTCATGTAGGCCCTATTCTCTACAAGTTCAGCCTGGGTCTCTCTAACCTCCTGTCGCAGGGCAACTTGGCTCTCCTCAATTTGATCCAAACGGGCTTTTAAAGCAGCCCGATCAGGGTGGTGCTCATGGGTAGCAGGAGGAGAACCCTCATCAAAGTCTGAGGCCTCCTCTTCTTCCTCTTCCTCACTTCCTTCTTCATTACTTCCTTCCTCACCTTCCTCATCTTCGCTTCCCTCTTCTTCTTCACTTTCTTCCTGTATCTCCTCACCATATTCATCACGACGGGCTCGGCATGGTTGTTGCCCAATACCCATGTTGTTGAGCGTAGAGTCATTGATGAAGTGGACCGACACAAGCTCATCAGGGCCAAGACTGTAGCCGAACTCTCGAGCAAGCTTGCATATGAGCCGGTCGAATGGGAGTGAAATATCTGCCTTAACAGAGCACGCGATCTGTACTATCTGTCACAGGATAAATGTAGGCAGGCACAACTTGTCTCCCTGCCCTGCTCTGTATAGGAAGTCCACCATCAAACGTGTGCATTCGGCGCGATTACTCCACCTGGGATACACATTGTATGTGAATATGTGGTAGAGTAGGCGGAAGTCATGAGTCATCTTTATCGCTGAGTGGCAGTTGCCTCGACTCCATTGGATCAGTCGGCTGTAAAGAAATCACGTGCGACGATCTCTTTCACGCGCACTCCTGAGGTTCTTCTCGCTAGCATGAACCTCATTGCGCTCCATCCCCATGATCCGAGCCATCACACCAACATCAATTGTGGCTTCCCGCCTTCCCACGGGAATAATAAACTGTAGAGGCTCCAGCGTTGGGTCTCGTATGTGGGCGTAGAAGGCTCGAACAGCGTTCTCAGTCGCACATGCCTTGCCCTCGAATATGGGACCCCATCCTGCGTCCACCAGGAAGTCCATCACCGGATAAAGCCCAAAAAGCTTATCATCCACGTGAGCTTTGCAGAGAACTCTACGACCCTGGAATCTACCATGTGCGATCCCGGCTGTAGGGCTCTCTCGAGCGAAACTTGGGGATCGAGGTCCCTCTTCGTTCTCTGCTCCTGTGTGGTGCTTGTACTTCCTTCAGTGCCCGATTTCTTCCTTGGACGGGTTGGGCGGCTAGGCCCAGCTTCATCTGTGGAAGCCCTCTTCTTTCCTATGAGGGAAAGAAGTGTAGAGAGGGAAAATATTGCAGTCACAAGCTCAAAAAGAGCCATGAGAGTGAAACAAGATGGAGGGATAGGATGGAATGGTGGACTTTGAGATTTTTGAGACACAAAAAAGGCTTTGTGTGCTCAAATGGGAGGAAATGAGGGAGATATGAGATGGGTTTGAAAGGAATGGTAGGAGGTGGGTATGTAGTGATGAAGAAGAAGAAGATTTGAGAATGAAGGGAGGATTTGGGAGAGAAAAATAAAATTTTTGGAAGTTTGGAGAGCTTGGAAGGGTGAAAAGGGATGAAAGGAAGCAAATGGGGAGGTATAGGGGGCTCCCACACAATTTCATGGGCCCCACATGTGCATACACCCATTGGCCCGACCGGCCCACTGCGACCCGACAGGCCCGGCCGAACCGGACTGCGATGCATCACGGTAGGGGCGATGCTATCATGGTCCACTGGACACCTTGGCGATGCATCACCCCAGGGGTGATGACATCCCCTCCCAGGGTGCTAGAAATGTGCGGGGTTCACTTTGGTCCCCCCTGTTTCATGTGGTTTAGGCCCCCAAGCCCGTTTGGTGTGGTTTTGGGTTCCATTTCGCGTATATTCATGTTTTTCATGTGTGGTTTAGGCCCCACATGCTTAACTCCCTCAGTGCGTCACATCTACAAAGCACATGCGGTGCGATGATGCTCATGATTACCAAGTTATTATTAGTCCATTTCAAACAGCAGTATTGGGAAACTAAGGTACCTCCCTTGTATCATTCCCCAAACATGATCCATTCTAGGGTCGTCAATCCTAGATAATCTCATACGATATTTTGGTTTGAGAAGCTTAGTTAAGGCATCGTAAAGGGCTCATCACCCGTCAGCGCGGATACAGATCTCACCGTATGCGGCTCAATTGCTGGCCATCAGCTCGAGTACAGGTCTCACCGTACTCGGCTCAATCACTAGCCATCAGCTCGAGCACAGGTTTCACCATACTCGGCTCAACTCATACTCTAGTTGCTGTGAAAGACTCGTCGTCAATCACAGGCCCTTGGAGTATACTCAATAATACTACGGAGGACTCGTCGCCCGTCAGCACGAGCACAGGTCTCACCGTACTCTGCTCTCGCCGTAAGTATCGACAGCTCGAATACAGTGTCCCATACCACCGTATTCGGCTCACGAGTTTGGTTGCGCAATGGTCATTACGGGGAGGTACATGGCCCTAGCATAGGCCAACAGCTCGACCACGGTGTCCCATACCACCATGCCCGGCTCATGCGTCTTAGCGGATCGAGGTACCATGGTTAACGGGATTGCCACTGGTAAGTTTGGTACCCTAGGTTCAAGCAGTAGCGACCAAACATGGTGAACACACAAATACATTTCGGTTTACTTGACGAGCCTGACTAGCTCGAGCGCACCACAAGTTGGGCGATATGGAGCGCAAAAGCACTCCGTGTGGCCAACCACTATCGCCAACCGAAGTACGACTCGGGTTCGCCAGACACATCCTTTGTGGCGACATGAATCTCAGCCACAATCGCAAGTCTGGTACCGAATGTTTGGACTATATGCATAGTCCCGAACTCAAACAGTTCTCATCAATAGCATGTAGAGGAAAGCATGATAAACAAGCAATACAAGCATGTTAGCAGGCATGTTATAAAGCATGAAGTAAAACATGAAGTAAAGCATATTGTAAAGCATGTTGTAAAGCATGTAGTAAAGCACTATCCACATAGGGATACAATTACATACACATTACAAGTGAGTGGTTCTAGCGAACCACCGCATGGAGGGGATCCTACATGTCTCTAAGGGAGTCGGGAATCCCATATCAGCACCTCTCTAAGGCACTAATACTCAAGCATTTACACACACAAGCATTTACACAAACACTTAGAGTACGCCATTCCAACATACATGACGTATGTTAGCAAATTGCGTATTAGGGCTATTCCTTCACCAAGCGGTTATTTTATCCACGTATACCATATTCTTACAACAAATAATCATGAGAATTACACTTCCAAATTTTACACATATGCGGTATTTCTAGAATACACAATTTCAACATACATAGCGTTTACAAGCGAACATGTATTTCAGCAATTCCTTTCGCCAAACTAGATATTTATCCATATATTATATAATCATGCATTAAATAAACATGTCAAACATTTTCCCAAAAAAAATACGTATACAGTATTTCTACGTATACCTAGAGTATGTGAAATTCCATATTCTACAACGTTAATCGAAACAGGAAACGGAAAGTACTTTGTACATGTGCATTTACATGCAGATCATGAATCTATCATTATCTGACATTGAAAGCGTTGAAAAACGTAACTTATACACTTAAAGTCCTCACCTTTGTCCTTGAAATCACAACGAATCAGCAAGGGTAGTAGAGCTTCCGTATACGGACGTTTTCTAGCCTAAAGAGCGGAATCGGTTAGCCTTTACGTAACCTACAACAAACCTACATCAAATTAGACCTAGGGTTAGGGTTTCTTACCTTCAAACGGAATGGATACCGCCGGGAAAACACCCGGAAAGGAGCGGTGTAGGCCGTGCGACAACCAAAAGCAGTAGGAGGAAGATCACCTACAAACTCCAAGCTCTTCTCTCTCTTTTCTTTCTCTCTCTCTAGGGTTTTTCTCCAAATTCGTATGGCTGTGAGAGGGGCTGTTCTAAGCCCCTTTTATAGCCAAAAACATCCCCAAAATAGACTCAGGTTCAAGGGTTACTGCTAATATAGAATATTCGTCACTTTTCCAGCTAAAAAGAGAGGTTTTGGTGGCCCTCCTTGAGCCAAACGTCAGACTTAAGCTCACCACACATGGATCTATGTGGGATTACGTTTTCGACTCGATCGGATTCCCAGATCGCACATGGCGGACCACTTTCAGTTCAACGGTCAGTGGGCCACGATCCGAAATTCCAAGTACATGTAAATGTTCCTGAAATTTTTCTTAATCCGAGGGTGTAATTTGGTCAGATTCTGACGGTCAGGTTGCTTAATACTGACGCGCAAGCGAATGGTGCCAGATCACTATTCTAGATATTTATTTTGGGATGGGAATAGTGTTTTTCACACACCCTCGCTCCGGATCAAAACGAATGGCCGTGGGACATCGGCTGGATCTGATTTTCGAGATGATTGTCAAGCCCAGTGAGGCGGTTCTAGTTCCTTAGCTTCGTGTTAATCGGACTCCCGATGTGCGATCTAGACCTAATACGAAGTTTCGTTTCATTCCCGAGAGCAGCCGGGTAATGAGTTTGGTTCTAAACTTTAGGGTAACCTAGAGTCACTTGTTTTGCAAGTTTTGGGTCTTGCAGATCGTATTTAAAGCGATCCCAACGGATTTCATGGCTAACCGAGTTTAGTACTTAGTTAACTTTGTTAAATTTCTAAAGGATTTAATCGTAATTGATTTCTGGTCGAGGTGGTACTCGAGCCAATGTACGAAAATTCACGGGTCGTTACAATCTACCCCCCTTAAACAAAAAATTTCGTCCTCGAAATTTATACCTTTTCATAGTCCTCGAGAATCTGAGGGTAGTTCTTCTTGACTTCGGCCTCAGTCTCCTAGGTAACTTCCTCTTCGGAATGATGTGTCCAAAGTACCTTCACAAGTGGGATGACCTTGCTACGTAGTACCTGCTCCTTCCTATCAAGGATACGCGTCGGGCGCAGCTCGTACGTAGCATCCTCGCTCAACTGTACCTGCCAAGCGGTAGCTTCGTGATCCGAGCCACCTAATCCACCGTGATTGTGCGCCTTATGCCCCTCACAGAAACAGCAAACTGAAGAGGCTCTACTGATGAGTCCACGATGTGGGCATAGAAAGCGTGAACCGTGTTCTCACATGCAGGGGACTCGCCATCAAACATAGAGTTCCATCCGATGTCCACCAGGCGATCCATCAGTGGGTGTAGCCCGAACACCCTTTCATCCACATGAGCTTCAAACACAACTTTGCGGCCCGCGAAGCGCCCATATTCAATGCCTATCGGATAAGCATTTCCGACGGGATGGTCAGGATCCAGGTCTCGCTTCGACCTAAACTCCCAAACGGTGCTAGTGCCGGCCCCAACGTCGGATCTTCTTCGGGAATGCGCTGGCCTACTTGGGCCGGCGTCATCGGCCGCGGTTTTCCTCTTTCCCATGAAAGATAGGATGGAGGAAATGGAGAAAATATAGCCACCACACCAAGGAGGGCCATGGAAAATTGCCAAAATTGGGGAACAAGGGGCTGATCTCTTTGATCCTCCACAAACAACAATCCAATAGGTGTGGAAGGGGCACTAGAGGTAGGAAATGAAGGAGAAACAAGAAGAAAATGGAATGGGTTAGTAGATTACCCGATTTTTGAGCTCCAAGGAGGGGTATGAGAGCTCCAACTTGAGAAAATGGGGAAAGGAGGAGGCTAGGGCTATTGTGGAAGGTTGGGGTGTGTGAGTTATGGAAGAAAATGGAAGATTTGAAGGTTTGGAGGGATGGGTTTTGAGAAAAATCGAAAATGGGTTTGGAGGTGTTTGAAAATGGGTGAAATGAGGAAGAAGGGTGCTCCAGCCCTTTAAAACCCAACCCATTGCCAAAATGGCACGTGCCAGGGGGTGTAGGAGGTTGGGCCGACCAACCTGAGCCTTGGACCCACGCCGGAAAACCAACCGGACCACGGTCCGCCGCCCGAGCCGCGGCGCCGCCGCGGTGGGGACCTGTTTCCCACATGCCCAGGGTGCCAAATGCACCCTGGTTCGATCTGGACCCTTGGTGGATTTATGTGGGGGGCCCACGTACTCAGTTCAGCTCCCGAACGGTTAGTTCCGAGAAATTTCTAAACTAATCTGATTTTTCTGATTTTTTTAAGACTGATTTTGGGTGGATAGTGACCTAAACACGTAAATAGATGGTCTAGGGGTGATTTAGAGTCCATGTGTGCGGTCAGGATCGAGTACAGACTCGATCAACGCGTCCGTTTTTAACGAATTTCGTCGAACGGTGAAATCGGGAGACCCTAAGACGGTTTCTATAATTTTGCGCACCCTCCTAATTATATTGCGTCAGCGTACGTAGTAGGGACATAACTCAGGTCCGGTTTTAATCAAAATCAAGCTCTGATAATAACTTGTAACGCCCTGAAATTCGGGGGTCGAGTATGAACTCAACTCCCGAGTTCCAACGCATCACTTATGCAACATACACAATGATGGTTAAATGTTGTCTGAGTTAGCGCAATAAACATGAATGAGATTATACCAAAACAGTAATTCATACTCCAGTTCAATTGTATAAAGGCAAGCGAAAGACTGAAATTTTATATTCAAAGTATGTAAAGTAACAAAATTTTATGAACTCCAGAGTATGAGTACTAACTGAGTACCAATATACATGTATTGTTTCTAAGTCAAAAATCAAAATACAACTCTCAAGAGAAGCCCTAAAAACCCCGCGATGCAGCCGGCCTAAGCAAAGCCGTCAGAGTACTGCATAAAGGAGAACTCCTCCTGATCCTCATCGAAGTCGGGCTCCGGCTCTTGAACCGAGGCGCCATCTACACCTGCGACAGAGTCTGGTGGGTGTTGCAAACACCGTCCCGTAACGTGGGAGTGAGTAGCTAACTCAGTGGAACAATAAAGCATAGGTTAACATGTTATCAATTCAATCAAGCAGTCATGATAAAGCAGTACAAATCAAACATTTCTAACTACTCTTGTTAAGTACGAAAATGAAATGACATGATGCTGTATGCCCTTGCCAAACCACCCTCAAGCAACATCATCTTACGTTCGCGAATGCTTAACTCCCTCAGTGCGCCACATCTACAAAGCACATGGGTGTGATGATGCTCATGATTACCAAGTTATTATTAGTCCATTTCAAATAGCAGTATTGGGAAACTAAGGTACCTCCCTTGTATCATTCCCCAAACATGATCCATTCTAGGGTCGTCAATCCTAGATAATCTCATACGATATTTTGGTTTGAGAAGCGTAGTGAAGGCATCGTAAAGGGCTCGTCACCCGTCAGCGCGGATATAGATCTCACCGTATGCGGCTCAATTGCTGGCCGTCAGCTCGAGTACAGGTCTCACCGTACTCGGCTCAATCACTAGCCGTCAGCTCGAGCACAGGTCTCACCATACTCGGCTCAACTCATACTCTAGTTGCTGTGAAAGACTCGTTGTCAATCACAGGCCCTTGGAGTATACTCGATGATACTACGGAGGACTCGTCGCCCGTCAGCACGAGCACAGGTCTCACCGTACTCGGCTCTCGCCGTAAGTATCGACAGCTCGAATACAGTGTCCCATACCACCGTATTCGGCTCACGAGTTTGGTTGCACAATAGTCACTACAGGGAGGCACATGGCCCCAGCATAGGCCGACAGCTCGACCACGGTGTCCCATACCACCATGCCCGGCTCATGCATCTTAGCGGATCGAGGTACCATGGTTAACGGGATCGCCACTGGTAAGTTTGGTACCCTAGGTTCAAGCAGTAGCGACCAAACATGGTGAACACACAAATACATTTCGGTTTACTTGACGAGCCTGACTAGCTCAAGCGCACCACAAGTTGGGCGATATGGAGCGCAAAAGCACTCCATGTGGCCAACCACTATTGCCAACCGAAGTACGACTTGGGTTCGCCAGACACATCCTTTGTGGCGACATGAATCTCAGCCACAATCGCAAGTCTGGTACCGAATGTTTGGACTATATGCATAGTCCCGAACTCAAACAGTTCTCATCAATAGCATGTAGAGTAAAGCATGATAAACAAGCAATACAAGCATGTTAGCAGGCATGTTATAAAGCATGAAGTAAAACATGAAGTAAAGCATGTTGTAAAGCATGTTGTAAAGCATGTAGTAAAGCACTATCCACATAGGGATACAATTACATACACATTACAAGTGAGTGGTTCTAGCGAACCACCGCATGGAGGGGATCCTACATGTCTATAAGGGAGTCGGGAATCCCATATCAGCACCTCTCTAAGGCACTAATACTCAAGCATTTACACACACAAGTATTTACACAAACACTTATAGTACGCCATTCCAACATACATGACGTATGTTAGCAAATTGCGTATTAGGGCTATTCCTTCGCCAAGCGGTTATTTTATCCGCGTATACCATATTCTTACAAAAAATAATCATGACAATTACACTTCCAAATTTTACACATATGCAGTATTTCTAGAATACACAATTTCAACATACATAGCGTTTACAAGCGAACATGTATTTCAGCGATTCCTTTCGCCAAACTAGTATTTTATCCATATATTATATAATCATGCATTAAATAAACATGTCAAACATTTTCCCAAAAAAATACGTATACGGTATTTCTACGTATACCTAGAGTATGTGAAATTCCATATTCTACAACGTTAATCGAAACAGGAAACGGAAAGTACTTTGTACATGTGCATTTACATGCAGATCATGAATCTATCATTATCTGACATTGAAAGCGTTGAAAAACGTAACTTATACACTTAAAGTCCTCACCTTTGCCCTTAGAATCACAACGAATCAGTAAGGGTAGTAGAGCTTCCGTATACGGACGTTTTCTAGCCTAAAGAGCGGAATCGGTTAGCCTTTACATAACCTACAATGAACCTACATCAAATCAGACCTAGGGTTAGGGTTTCTTACCTTCAAACGGAATGTATACCGCGGAGAAAAAACCCGGAAAGGAGCGGTGTAGGCCGTGCGATAACCAAAAGCAGTAGGAGGAAGATCACCTACAAACTCCAAGCTCTTCTCTCTCTTTTCTTTCTCTCTCTCTAGGGTTTTTCTCCCAAATTCGTATGGCTGTGAGAGGGGCTGTTCTAAGCCCCTTTTATAGCCAAAAACATCCCCAAAATAGACTCAGGTTCAAGGGTTACTGTTAATATAGGATATTCGTCACTTTTCCAGCTCAAAAGAGAGGTTCTGGTGGCCCTCCTTGAGCCAAACGTCAGACTTAAGCTCACCGCACATGGATCTATGTGGGATTACGTTTTCGACTCGATCGGATTCCCAGATCGCACGTGGCGGACCACTTTCAGTTCAACGGTCAGTGGGCCACGATCCAAAATTCCAAGTACATGTAAATGTTCCTGAAATTTTTCTTAATCCAAGGGTGTAATTTGGTCGGATTCTGACGGTCAGGTTGCTTAATACTGACGCGCAAGCGAATGGTGCCAGATCACTATTCTAGATATTTATTTTGGGATGGGAATAGTGTTTTTCACACACCCTTGCTCCGGATCGAAACGAATGGCCGTGGGACATCGGCTGGATCTGATTTTCGAGATGATTGTCAAGCCCAGTGAGGCGGTCCTAGTTCCTTAGCTTCGTGTTAATCGTACTCCCGATGTGCGATCTAGACCTAATACGAAGTTTCGTTTCATTCCCGAGAGCAGCCTGGTAATGAGTTTGGTTCTAAACTTTAGGGTAACCTAGAGTCACTTGTTTTGCAAGTTTTGGGTCTTGCATATCGTATTTAAAGCGATCCCAACAGATTTCATGGCTAACCGAGTTTAGTACTTAGTTAACTTTGTTAAATTTCTAAAGGATTTAATCCTAATTGATTTCTGGTCGAGGTGGTACTCGAGCCAATGTACGGAAATTCACGGGTCGTTACATAAAGTGTGGACTTTAAACGTATAGGTTATAGTTTTCAAGGCTTTCAATGTCAGTTAATGATAGATTACTGACACGGATGCTATTTCACATGTACAAAGTGTTGTCCGTTTTTTCTTTCAGTTATACGTTAACTATGTTGAATATATTGTGTTCTCGTATTTGTAGAAAATACACTATACGTATGAAATACGGATTTGTGCTTGCCATGATTAATCGCTGTCTATGTATGCTAGATGCATGTGTATCAACTTCTGGGTGAACGGATTAGCCTAATACATGTTATATTAAAATACGTCGTGTATGTACACATGTGTAACCTAAGTGTTTGTGAAAATGTCTAAGTGAGTATAGACTTTGTATTAACGTACGTCACGACTAACCATCGTGGGTATGTGATTGGTATATAGGCGGCAATCCTTTGACGAAAGGACTTGTCCTAATACGTATTCTAACTACTACATACCATGTATGATGTAATGTGTAGATTAAGTGTATGTAAAAATGTCTGTACGAGTAAATACTGGTTGACTGCTCTTTAATTGGGTGTTGAGATAGGATTCTCAACTACTCTAATGATGCGTATGTTTTCCTCCATTTACGTCATGGTTAGATATCCATTTGTTTGTGAATTGAATATGTACAAATTCATGTTTATGTTGTACTTCATCACATGCTCAACTGATTGTATGATTTGAAATATGTATTCATTACTACTCGATTATCTCATATGCTAGTTTGTTGAGATTGATTGTGTTCGGGGCTATTGTATAGTCCAGGCAATCGGTAACAAGCCTTGAATTAGTGGCTGACGTTGTTTCACCACATGAGACATGCCTGACGAATCCAAGTCGTATATAGGTTGACGACAGTGGTTAGGCTACACGGAGTGCTTATGCACTTCATGTCAATCAATTCGATGTGCGCTCGTGCTAGTCGAGCTCGTCAAATAACCCGATTGGCCGATGTATGTTAACTATGTTTGGACATTACTGCTTGAACCTAGGGTATCAAACTCACCAGTGAAATCCCCATTAACCTTGGTAGCGTGATCCGCTAAGACTCATGAGCCGGACATGGTGGTATGGGACACCGTGGTCGAGCTGTCGACCTACGCTGTGGCGACGAGCCTCCCTTACTGACCAGTGAGCAACCAGACTCGTGAGCCGAATACGATGGTATGGGACACGGTATTCGAACTGTCGACCTACACTGATCAGAAGACGCGTTGTGCGTGAGCCTCGTGTAGGCCATTGCCAAATAAAACCACCGCTGCGCACTCTGATACCCGTTGGTTGGATAATATATGAAGGGGTGTTACGATTGCATCAGCCCCGGATGACGCGTTGGTGTAGTGACCTCGAGCATACTCTGAACCTGCATTGAGGCGACGAGCCTCTCCGTAGTAACTAGAATATAACTAGGCCTGCATTGATAAGGTGATGAGCCCTTTGCAGCGACCTAGAACCATATCATCGTATGAGATTTACTAGGACTGACGACCCTAGAATGGATCCTTGTTTGGGAAGTGATATAAGGGAGGTACGTTAGTTTCCCAATCCTGCTGTATGAAAATGACTAATAAAGAACTTGGTAATCACGTTCATGCACCGCATACGTGTGCGTTTGGCGCTGATGGTCAAGCACTGAGGGAGTGTGACATGTCGCGAACGTAAGGAGTCGCTGAGGGAGCGCAGGCGAGGGCATGCATCATACATACATACCATTCTTGCATTAACAAGAGTACTTAGGGAAGTGTGATTTACTGCTTTATCATTACTACTTGATTGAATTGATAACATGTTAACCTATGCTTTATTGTTCCACTGAGTTAGCTACTCACTCCCACGTTACGGGACGGTGTTGTACACACCAATCAGATCCTGTTGTAGTTTCAGATGATGGCGATGCTCGTGAAGCGGAGACTGACTTTTATGATGATGAGGAGAGTTTCTCCTATATGCTGCTTTCAGGCGGGTTCATGTGAGCTGTGTTCTGATCAACGGGGTTACAGGGTTGCTAATTAGATGTCATTCCACTTGTTAATTTACACTTTTGGAACACCCTTGTATATCCATTTTGTTCATTTTTGGAGTATACATGTATATATTTAACCTGGTAACATGCCCACACTCTGGAGACTTACAACAGTTTATATATTTGATATATCTATCACAGTCTTCCGCTTGCATAAGTTAACTGTCTCTGGAGTATGATCTGTTGTTTTGGTATAATCCCATTCATGTTTAATGCACTAATATGAACAACATACAATCATCATTATCTATGTTGCCTAAGTGATGCGTTGGAACTCGGGAACCGAGCTTCTGCTCAACCCCCGATTTTCAGGGCGTTACACACCGCTCCCTTCTAAATCAAAGTACGTCAGTGTGCGACATGTTACCATAATCCAGGTCCAGTTTAATCCAAATCATGCTCTAATACCAACTTGTAACGCCCCAAATTTTGAGGGTCGAGCAAAGGCCCAACTCCCGAGATCCATCGCATCACTTATGCAACACAGATAATGATAATTAAATGTTGTCCATATTTATGCATTAAACATGAGTGGGATTATACCAAATCAGCATATCATACTCCAAAGATATTCAAATTTAGCAAGCAGAAGACCGTAATAGATGTATAAAGTACAGAAGCGTTTCATAAATCCCCAGAGTATGATCATGTCGCCAAGCTGAATAAATACATGTTTGTTCCAAAATATACAAATTGACAAGGTGCAATGTCCAACTAATTCGTATCCCTGTAATCCCATTGATCAGTACATGGTCTATAAAGACCCGCCTAATAGTTGTAAATAAGAGAACTCCTCATTGTCGTAGAAGATCGGCTCCAGCTCGTAAGCCTCACCATCATCAAACTAAAGCAGAGTCTGGTTGGTGTTTTAAAACACCGTCCCAGAGTGGGAATGAGTGATCAACTCAATGGAGCTATAAGGCAAAGGTTAACATGTTATCAATTCAGTCAAGCAGTAATGATAAAGCAATACAACAAGCATCCCTAAGTACTCTGGTTAATGCAAGGGTGATATGTATTAATGATGCACGCCCTCCCTTGCACTCCCTCAGCGACATCATCTCACAGTCACGCATGCTAAACTCCCACTATGCTCAACACCCACGCCAGAGGCACATGCGATGCGGTGCATGGTCGTGTTAGCCAAGTTCTTAATTAGACCTATTCATATAGCAGATTCAGGAAGCTAAGGTACCTCCCTTTATATCATGTACCCTAACAATGATCCATCTAGGGTCGTCAATCCTAGTTAATCACATACGATAGGCAAGTTCGCGAGTTCACACTATAGGTCACTACGGGAGGCTCGTCACCTCAGCGTAGTCTTAATTCACACTCGAGGTCACTACGAGAGGCTCGTCACCTCAGCGTAGGCCTATTTTATACTCGAGGTCACTACGGGAAGGCTCGTCACCTTAGCGTAGGCCGACAGTTCGAATACAGTGTCTCATACCATCGTATTAGGCTTACGAGTTTGGGTTACTCACTGGTTACTACGGGGAGGCTCGTCACCCCAGCATAAGCCGACAGCTCGACCACAGTGTCCCATACTACTATGCTTAGCTCATGAGTCTTAGCGAATCGTGGTACCAGGGTTAAACGGGTTTTTCACTGGTAAGTGGTACCTTAGATTCAAGCAGTAGCATCCATACCTGGTAAACATATATTAGGCCAATTGGGTTACTTGATAAGCTCAACTAGTATGAGCGCATGTTAAATTAATCGACATGGAGCGCATACACACTCCTCGTAGCCTAACCACTGTCTATAATCCCCGTACGACTCGGATTCATCGAACGCTTCTGTTATGACGAAACTAGTTCAGTCACTGATCGTAAACCGTTACCAATTGCATGGACTACATATTAGTCTCAATCCTACTCAAATACAACAGGCATTCGTGTGATAGTCAAAATAGCATTTAACAACCAATCTAAATATAAATCTCGTTTGAGCATTTTAAACACACACATAGTGCACATGTTTATCATACATAGGCATTTCATACATGAATCACGTAGCCGAATGTAACTTACATGAAGGAATCTATTTGTATAGATAAGGTAATTGAGAATCTCATCTCAACACCTTTAATAAATGCATTTCATCAACCAATTACTCATTCAGACATTTTATCAAACACTTAGGCTACACATTCAACATACATGTAAGAAATTGGTTATAACATATAATACGGCAAATCCTTTCACTAAGGAGTTGTCACACATACAACAATCATGAATCCTCAATTATTAATCATGGAAAACACAAATCGTCGTATTCATATTCATTAAAACATTTCAACAAACACATGGAATGCAACATATTCAACATAGTTCATATATATGTGTAATACACGGAAGACATCGTATCTTAGCATATGTGACAGCAATCAAGTCAGTCATAAATCATTAACTGACATTGAAAACCTTGAAAACCATAACCTAAATGTTTATAGTCCACATCTTTCATCGGTACGCCAATTACAAACTCAGTTCGTACACTACGCCTTTGTTTACGACACAACGACAACCTATAGCATGAAATAGGTTAGCTATTTCACCGATCTACCTATTTAGATACCTAAAACCGATTAAGGTTAGGATTCCTTACCCAAAAATGGAGACAAAATTGCCGGTATAGCGACACGGAAAAGGGGATTCAGCACGTGGAGTGGCGGCAACGAATCCCAGCAACAAACTACAACTCTCTCTCACTTCACCTCACTTTCTCCTTCTCTTTTCTCTCTTCTCTCACCTAGGGTTTTGAAAATTCGTATGAAATGAGAGAGGGGTGGGTTTAGGGCATTATATAGGCCCAAAAGTAATGTCAATGGCCCCAGGGCCATGGCATACTTAGGATACAGCCAAAAGTTGGTTGTTTCAGGCCGACAGAGCTCATATGGAATCCATTGCCAGTATACGGTCTGGGAAAAGTTTCCTGATGATGGATCTACGTCAGGTTAAGATTTTGGTCCGATCGGATTAGTGGATCGACCGTGGAGGACCAGTTTCAGTTCAACGGTCATCGTCTATCGATCAGGGCCACAAGTACACTAACCTGTATAGGAAAATTTCCCTGATCTAAGGGTGTAGTTGGGTTAGAATATGACGGTCTAAAACCTTAAATTTGGCCTGCAAGTGAACGGCCCAATTCATTTAAATCTGAGTTCATTTTCTAAAGATATTCGTATTTCCCACCCACTTTACTCAGGGCTCTAGTTGTGCGTTTCTAGATACTATTCGGGCTCGATTCCCGCGATGGTTGTCAAGCCCAGTAAGGTGGTCATAACCATATAGTTCGCGGTAATCGGACTTTCGACGTGCGGTCCAGGTTTGATATGGAGTTTTAATGTGTACCCATGAGCAACTGGGTTTAAAGATTGTTCCAAGGTTTTTTTTAGGTAATGTAGAGTTAGCGATTCTACTGGTTTTGGGTCTTGCAGTTCGTATAGAAAGCAATTCAGGCTAATCTACTAATTAATTTAGTTTAGCACTTAATTAATTTTCATCTAATTTCTACATAATTTGACCCTTAGTGATTTCTGCCTAAAGTGGTACTCGGGTCTTTGTACGGATTTTTTCGAGACGTTACACTGGCCAGCTTTGTGAACCTATTCTCATACTCAGCCACAGTTATTCCTCCCTGACGGAGGCGAAGGAATTCACCCTCATTCTCGTTACGGTAGGTGAGGGGGAAATACTTTTCGTGGAAGCGGGTCTCAAAAGCATCTCATGTCCACATATAACCCTTAGGAATGGTCCGAAGGATGCTGTCCCACCAGAGATTGGCTTCCTTCTCAAACATACATGTGACCAACTCAACCTGCTTTGCCTCAGTGCAGTGCAGCGGCTTCAGCATCTTAGAGATGTGGTCAAGCCAATATTTAGCCTCCTCGGGTCTGTAAGTACCCGCAAAAGTGAGAGGTCGGAAGCGCTGGAATCGCATAAATAAGCCACTGGCATTCAGGTTTCCAGCAGGGTGCACAGGTGGTGCAGGCGGAACCACATTCATGTTATCGCAATGGCCCCAGCGATGGTGGTCCAAATCTGTTGTTGCTGCTACATAAGGAACATCATCTGATCCAACCTATCAGGAGGAGAAGCCGCCTGAGGCATGTGTGGTGTCGACAAAGACACATGGTTCTGTTCTGGAACCGGTGGTGGCAAGAGGTGTCGACCCATTTGTGGGGCCAATGGCCGGTTGAGAATCCGGCATTGTCTCACTACCTGGGCCCAAACTAGGGTCTGTATGGCTATCGCTTGGGGGAGGTGCCCCATCAATCGATCTGCCAAGTGTGAGATGTGCAGTGCTCCGAGTGTTCTTAGGGGGCATTCCCTATACACAACATAGGGTGCAACATGTGTGAGATTTAGCACAACAATACTCACTTTCTCAAGCATTCTACACATTCCATAACAAAAGAAGCTTCATGCATTTCATTTAACCAAAATTGTCACAATACATGAGATGCAGTCTTACATAGATCAAGACAGAAGATGCATGTGAGCTAATTTAAACAAAGCTTTAAACACTAAAACATACCAACGACTCTACCATGCTACTAAGCCTATCAAGGCTATAACATAGAAAGCAAGGAAACAAGGAAAACCTAATGACGACTGCGACATACGACTAGTCATCCGACTCTGGCGATGGTGGAGGAGCACCCTCGTCCTGCATGCAGCACAGGAGGGCCTTCAGAGTGCGGGACAACTTCTTGAATTTCTGTTTCATGTAGGCCTTGTTCTCTTCAAGCTCTTGCTTCACTTCAGCCTGGGTCTCTCTGACCTCCTGTCTCAGGGCGACTTGGCTCTCCTCAACCTGAGCCAAGCGGGCTTCTAAAGCAGCCCAATCATGGTGATGCTCTTGCGTAGCAGGTGGAGAGCCCTCATCAGAGTCTTGAGCCTCCTCTTCTTCCTCTTCTTGCTCTCCCTCTTCCTCACTTCCTTCCTCTATTTCATTTATGTCCTCTTCTTCATCACTTTCTTCCTCTTCACTTCCCGTCTCATCCCCACTCTCATCAAGTTGGGCTTGACGTTGTCGAGGGCCAATTCCCATATTGTTGAGCGTAGTGTCATTAATGTAATAGATCAGCACAAGCTCCGTGTCAAGTCGGTAGCCGAACTCCCGAGCAAGCTTACATATGAGCCAGCTGAATGGGAGTGAAATATTTGTCCTAACAGAGTGTGCGGTTTGGACTATCTTTCGTAAGACAAATGTAGGCAAGCACAGCTTGTCTCCCACCCAGCTCTATATAGGAAGTCCACCATCAAACGCGTGCATTCGGAGCGATTGCTCTACCTAGGATACACATTGTGCGTGAATATGTGATGAAGTAGGCGGAAGTCATGAGTCATCTTGGACGGTGGGAGGCAGTTGCCTCGATTCCAGTGGATCAGTCGGCCGTAAAGAAATCACGTACGGCAATCTCTTTCATGCACACTCTTGGGGTTCTTTTCGCTAGCATGAACCTCACCATGCTCCATCCCCATAATCTAAGTTATCACACCAACATCAACTGTGGCTTCCCACCTTCCCACGGGGATAGTGAACTGTAGAGGCTCCAGCAATGGGTCCCGTATGTGGACGTAGAAGGCTCAGACATGACTCTCACACGTACATGACTTGCCTTCAAATATGGGACCTCACCCGACATCCACCAGGAGGTCCATCACCGGATATAGCCCAAATAACTTCTTGTCAACATGTACTTCAAAGAGAACTCTACGACCCTGGAACCTACCATGTGGGATGCTCGGCAGTAGGGTCCTTTCGAGAAGAATTTGGGGATCGAGATCCCGCTTAGTCCTCTACTCTCGTGCGGCGCCTGTACATGCTTCTGCGCACGATTTCTTCCTTGGACGGGTTGGGTGGCTAGGCCTTGTTTCATCTGTGGAAGCCCTCTTCTTTTTCATGAGGGAAAGGAGTGTGGAGAGGGAGAAGATCGCAGCCACTAGCTCAAAAAGAACCATGGAAATCAATAAAGCTTGGGAATAGGGTGGATTATGAGGCTTGTGTATTATAAGACACAAAAGGTGTGTGGGCTTTGTGCTTAAATAGGCAGGAAATAGGGAAGCCTTGAAAACCATAACCTAAATGTTTATAATCCACACCTTTCATCGGTTTATTCGTTACGAACTCGGTTCATACAGTGCGTCTTTGTCTACAACACAATGGCTACCTAAACATTGAAATAGGTTAGCTATTTCGCTGATTCCTCTATTTGGATTCCAAGAACGAGATTAGGGTTAGGATTTCTTACCTAAAAATGGATTTGGATTCGACGGTATAGCGACACAAGAGAGATGATTCGGCACATGGAGTGGTGGGAGTGAATCCCAACAACAAACCACAGATCTCTCACACTTCTCCTCACTCTTTCCTCCTCTTTTCTCTCTTCTATCTCCTAGGGTTTTAGGAAATTCGTATGGAATGAGAGAAGGGTGAGTTTAGGGCATTATATAGGCCCAGAAGTATGTCAATGGCCCCAGGGCTACGATATACTTAGGATATAGCTAAAAGGCATCTGTTTCGGGCCAATGGAGCTCATCTAGAGGCCCATTACCTGCATATGATCTAGAAAAAGTTCCCTGACAATGGATCTATGTCAGGTTAAGATTTCGGTCCAATCAGATTTGTGGATCGACTATGGAGGACCAGTTTCAGTTCAACGACTATCGTCACTCGATCAAGGCCACAAGTACACTAACATGTGTAGAAAAATTTCTCTGATCCAAGGGTGTAGTTGGGTCAGAATTTGACGGTCCGAAACTTTAAATTTGGCCTGCAAGTGAACGGCCCAAATCACTTAAGTTTGAGTTCATTTTCTAAAGATATTCGCGTTTCTCACACACTTCGCTACGGGCTCAAGTTGTGCATTTCTGGATATTATTTGGACTTGATTCCCGTGATGGTTGTCAAGCCCAGTAAGGTGGTTATAACCTTATAGTTTCACGGTCATCGGACTTTCGACGCGCGGTCCAAGTCCGATACGGAGTTTTAATGTGCTCCCAAGAACAACTGGGTTTTGAGATTAATCCTAGGTTTCTAGGTAATGTTGAGTTAGTGATTCTAATGGTTTTGGGTCTTGCAGTTCATATAAAAAGTGGTTCGAGCTAATTCACCGATTAATTTAGTTTAGTACTTAATTAATTTTTGTCTAATTTCTAAAGGATTCGGTCTTTAGTAATTTCTGCTTGAGGTGGTACTCGGGTCTTTGTACAGATTTTTTCAAGACGTTACATATCTAGACAGTCGTATTAATCGACTGCAAGTGGTAATGATTTGATCAATCTCTGGTAAGAATAATCAAACTGAAAGTGAAGAGAATCCATTGTAACCAACGTATCATAATCAGCAGACTGCATGGCAAAAGACTACTCGCACATACCCAGTCCGATATGTTCGAAAAGTTTGATCAAGTCCAAGTCAGCGTAGTGAGTTCCCCGTAAGGCCGCATCGACGCACAGGGTGGCTAACCACTTTGACGATCAAGCGGAACGAGTACTCCTAGGGTGATTACATAGCAAAGGAAAATCCTCGTAAAACCATATTGACACCCAGAGGCCCTACTTTTCAGACTCACCCTCCAATGATATCAACAATCTGACGTGAAAATGTTGTGATTCGAGGCCCGTAATGCCGTAGAACGCGCAGGGACAATCACAACATTTTCCTCAACCCTCATGATATGTGCGAGTTGTCTCTTTTCCAAACAGTCGACTGACAACGATACAATGGCAGGCAACAGATCCGAACCACTACCTCTTCTGACTAGAGAGATGGGGTGTCCACTCGCTTTGGCACTCGGTTGCTCGCAATCTCTACCAAAGAGGGGCATCTGTAAATACCCCACCCAGGCTAGCATCTTGAGAAGGTAAAGACAATCTGAAATCCTAATCAAACCCTAAACCCAAACCCTAAACCCAAACCCTGACCCTAAACCTAAACCCTAACCGTGGCCTAAACCCTAATCTAAAGCCTGACCACCACCTAAGTCTGTTCCCTAAAAAACATCCAATCATTTTGAGTCAAAAACCTGAAAATGGACTTTAGACAGAGCCAAAACATCAAACCAAGTCCACTGGACAAAACTGGAGAAAACCCTACCTGGGCGGTAGTCCGACTACCGCCTGCGGCAATCGAAGTGCCGCTCTAGATTCGACAGGTGTCTCCTCTGAGCACATTATTGTCCCTCGTCCCAAAGTCAACTTTCAAGTTTGAAGGTCACAATTTGCATAATTCGATCTTTCCCAACCGTCCATCCGTAGTAGTGCCCATCACATGAAAGTATTGATCATTTGTACATTAAGCCAAGTGGGCCTATCATCATCAACTATTATCTTTGATTACTAACACACTAATCTTCTCCTCTCTTTGTTTTTCTTACCTTAAAAGAAGTCCAAGAACAAGAATCCCCCAAACATGCAACTGGAATAACCAAACAACCCCACAGAAGACTAGAACACTAGCAATGGTGGTTCATCGTAGCTCTCAACATCACATTTATCCTCTCTGGCCAAACCGTAGGTGCTCTACTCCTAAGATTCTACTACAACGAAGGTGGAAATAGCATTTGGATGGCCACTTTCGTCTCAACCGCAGCCTTCCCGATCCTCCTCATCCCCCTCTTCCTCTATCGCTTCCTTAACACTCCTTTCAAAACAACAACAACGACAACAACAGCGACGAGAGTTCCGCCTTCCTTTTTTCACCCTTGCAATCATCTATATTTCTTTTGATGGGTTTTTTGACCCGTCATTGACCGGTCGTGAGCCTTGTTCGACCGGTCGAGGGCTAGTGGTCGACCAGTCGAAGGAATCGAGTCGTGGCACAACTCAAAGTCCAGCGACTGTGGACTATTTTTCTCTGGGGTGCTCGACCAGTCGAAGGAGGTGCTCGACCGGTCGAAGGTGGCTCTCGACCGGTTGTGGACTCGGTTCGACCACTCGAGGTTACGCAGATTCGTTCCACGATTTTGCACGGATTTTGTGTCACAAGTCCTTTCGCAACTGGGATGCAGAAGGGAGTTTGCTAAAACTATAAATAAGGGTTCCTAGGGCTTTCTAGGTACAACAAAACGGTTTCCTAAAGCTTTACAAGAGATTTGCTAAAGGGTTTAGGGCTATCAAAGGTGAGAGAGAGAGAGAGAAAGAGAGAGAGGAAGCATATAGAAGGGAGGTTCTGCTCGTGGAGGTTATCTATTGTGCAATCTATATCTCAGCGCTTCTATGTCCTCGTAATCGGTTAGATCTCTCCGTTTTCTCTATTTCTCTTATTGTTTATCCACTCCTGCGTGAGTGAAGAAGGTTGTAACGTTCTACTTCATAGTGGATTGTTGATCTGGATGAGGTCCCGTGGTTTTTACCTCTTTAAGGGTTTTCCACGTAAAAATCTCTTGTGTGGTGTGTGATTGATGCATTGATTGGTTTCATTGCTTTATTATCCATAATTCTGGTTTGTTCTGGAGGGCTAGATCCTAAGGTTTTGTGAAAGTCCCCCAACAAAGTGGTATCAGAGCTAAGTTCATTGAACGGGTAGGATCGGTTTTGAATTATGGAAGGTGGCTCATCAAGGATGATCAGCCTCAATGGTTCTAATTGGACCATATGGAAGGCTAAGATGGAGGACTTGCTTTATTGCAAGGACCTATATTCTCCAATTTTAGGCATATCAGCAAAATCCAAGGATATGACTGATGATGATTGAAAGAAGATGGACCGGAAGGTTGTGGGGTTTGTTTGACAATGGTTGGATGATTCAGTGTTCCACCATGTGTTTATGGAAACCTCAGCCGCTAGCCTATGGCTGAAATTATAAGGGTTGTATAAGAGGAAGACAGCTAGTAATAAGATTTTTCTGATAAGACGACTTGTGAATCTCAAGTTCAAAGATGGTGGTTCTGTGGCCGAGCACATGAATGAGGTCAGCAATATAGTGAACCAACTCTCCTCTATGAAGATGGTCCTGGATGATGAATTGTAGGCTTTACTTTTGCTTAGTTCATTGACTGACAGTTGAGAGACATTTGTGGTGTCTCTAAGTAACTCCATGCAAGACAGAAAGATATCCATGGAACAGGTAACCAATTGTCTCTTCAATGAGGAGACAAGGAGGAAGTCTCAGGGGTCTACTCAGTAAGAGGCCCTTGTAACACAAGAATGGGAGAGAAGAAAGAACAAGAAGGGCAGGAAGGCCCGAGATAAATTAAGAGGCAAGTCGAATAACAGAAAAGATGTTGATTGCTTGAATTATGGCAAGAAGGGCCACTATAAGCATGAATGTCGTGGTAAGAAGAACGATAAGAAAGGAAAATGAAAGGAAGATGAATCAGATTCCACTACGATCTCTTCAGATGGCAACGTTATAGTTATTCTTTCTGCAGATCATGATGTATGTCTCACGGCTACGAGTCAGGATACCGACTAGGTGATAGACTCGGGAGCTTCTTTTCATGCGACTCCACGCAGGGACTTCTTCACAAGCTACAAGTCAGGTGACTATGGGACTGTGAAGATGGAAAATTCTGGCGTATCAAAAATCGTGGGAGTTGGTGATATTTGTGTGAAGACCGATGTGGGCTGCACATTGGTTCTCAGGGATATGAGGCATATCCCAGACCTTCGCCTCAACTTGATGTCGACGGGAAGGTTGGATGATGATGGCTATGAAAGCTGGTTTGGTGGTAGACGATGGAAGCTCATCAAGGGTTCATTAATCGTGGCCAGAGGAAAGAAGTGTTGCACCCTTTACAAGGTAAGTGTCAGTATGTGCAAGGGTGGGTTAAACGCAGCGAAAGATTTACCTATTGACATGTGGCACAAGCGTCTAGGCCACATGAGTGAAAAAAAGGCTTCAGCTACTAGCAAGGAAGCGGCTCCTTCCAGACGTGACAAGTACACCTCTCAAAACCTGTCTTGATTGTTTATCAAGGAAATAACATAGAGTTTCATTTACTAAAACTGCTTCTCATGTTAATAAAGTACATGTATTAGATTTGGTTTATTCTGATGTTTGTGGTCCTATGAGGACAAAAACCTTGGGTGGGGCATTGTATTTTGTTACTTTTATAGATGATGCATTTAGGAGGGTTTGGGTTTATGCTTGAAATCCAAGGACGAGGTCTTTGGTGTGTTTAAATTGTTTCATTCTATGGTCGAGAGAGAGACAGGTAGATCATTGAAGTGCATCCGCACTGATAATGGTGGTGAATACATTGGCGACTTTCATGACTATTGTAAGTCCCTGGGTATACGGCATGAACAGACGGTTCCCAAGACCCCCCAGCATAATGGTGTAGCTGAGCGAATGAATCGCACCATTGTTGAGAGAATCAAATGCATGTTATCTCATGCGAAATTGTCTAAGACGTTCTGGGGAGAAGCAATGCACACGGCGGTGTATTTGATAAACAGGTCTCCATCAGCCCCGTTGAATAGAGAAGTACCTAAGAAGGTGTGGACTGGACAGGATCCATCGTACAATCATCTCAGGGTGTTTGGATGCAGGGCATTCGTTCACGTACCAAATGACAAGAGGTCCAAGATCGATATGAAGATCAGACAGTGTGTGTTCTTAAGGTACGGTGATGAAAAATTCGGTTACAGATTATGGGATCCGACCGAGAGAAAGCTCGTCAGGAGCAGAGATGTGGTTTTCTTTGAAGATCAGTGTATAAAAGACATTGGTAAGCCAGAGAAGAACCAGCCTAATTTAGGTGAGCTAGAGGACATAGATCCAGTTACTCCTCTCGTGGTGCCTAATGACGGGGGAGTATAGCAGGGTGCAGAGGACGAGGGAGTTCCTTCAGAATATGGACCAGGGGAGCAGCCCCCACTTGATCTACCTGTTGAGCCATAGGTGAGGAGGTCATCTAGGGACAGACAGCCATCCAAGAGGTACTCACCACATGAGTACATTATGCTGACTGATGGGGAGAGCTAGAAGATTATTCTGAGGCCCTAGCCGACGAGCATAAGGGGGAGTGGTTGAAAGCTATGCAAGAAGAGATGGAATCCTTGCATAAGAACCACACCTATGATATGGTGAAATTGCCCAAGGCAAGAAAGCTTTGAGCAACAAGTGGGTGTTTAGAAAGAAGATTGAGCAGAAGAATTCACAGACGAGGTTCAAGGCCAGACTTATGGTGAAAGGGTTTGGTCAGAGGAAAGGCATAGACTTCGAGGAGATATTCTCACCAGTGGTGAAGATGACATCCATACGGGTGTTGTTTGGGTTGGCGGCTAGCATGGATCTGGAGATAGAGCAGTTAGATGTTAAAACTGCCTTTCTCCATGGTGACCTGGAAGAAGAGATCTACATGCACCAACTAGAGGGGTTCGAAGTCAAGGGCAAGGAGCATATGGTGTGTAGGCTGAGAAAGAGCTCGTATGGGCTGAAACAAGCTCCACGACAATGGTATAAGAAGTTTGACTCGTTTATGTTGAAACATGGGTATGACAGAACGGAGTCGGACCACTGTGTGTTCACGCGTAAGTTCTCAGATGGTGATTTCTTAGTTCTGCTCTTATACGTTGAAGACATGCTCATCATGGGAAAAGACATCAAGAAGATCGACAACCTGAAACAGGAGTTGGGCAAGTCTTTGCGATGAAAGACTTGGGCCCGGCTAGACAGATACTAGGAATGGAGATAACCCGTGACAGAAGCAGCAGGAAGCTCTGGCTGTCACAAGAACGGTATATTGAGAAAGTTCTAGAGCGGTTCAATATGAATGCAGCGAAGCCGGTCAGTACTCCACTAGATGGTCACTTCAGATTAAGCGACAGGCAGTGTCCCAAGACGAAGGCAGAGTGGAAGAGATGCAGAAGATACCCTACGCATCAGCGGGAGGAAGTTTGATGTATGCTATGGTGTGTACACGCCCAAACATAGCATATGCAGTTGGTGTTGTCAGCCGGTATCTTGCCAATCCTGGCAAAGAACATTGGGCAGCGGTGAAGTGGATACTGCGGTATCTAAGAGGCTCATCCAGGTTAAGCATATGCTATGGTGACGGTAAACCTGTGTTAGAAGGCTACACAGATGCAGATATGACAGGTGACATAGACTCTAGGAAGTCTACATCGGGGTTCATGTTCACATTTATAGGGGGAACAGTTTCTTGGTAGAGCAAGCTATAGAAGGTCGTAGCATTGTCGACGACAGAGGCCGAATACATTGCAGTCACAGAGGCATGTAAAGAGATGCTTTGGATGAAGAGGTTCCTACAGGAACTTAGCCTGAAGCAGGAGGAGCACGTGGTCTATTATGATAATCAGAGTACTATACACTTGAGCAAGAATCCAAGTCAGTATTCCAAGTCAAAGCACATAGAGATTCGGTATCACTGGATCAGGGATACTTTGGAACAGAAGATGTTACAGCTTGAGAAGGTCCACACGGACGATAATGGGTCAGACATGATAACCAAGGCTTTGCTCAAGGGCAAGTTTGAGGTTTGTAGAAACCTGGCTGGCTTGAAGAAAGTGGATCCCTCCTGAGTCAAATAGGGAGAGATTTGATGGGTTTTTTGACCCGTCGTCGACCGGTCATGAGCCCTGTTCGACCGGTCGAGGGCTGGTGGTCGACCAGTTGAAGGAGTCGACTCGTGGCATGACTCAAATTCCAGCGACTGTGGACTATTTTCTCCGGGGTGCTCGACCAGTCGAAGGAGGTGCTCGACCGGTTGAAGGTGGCTCTCGACCGGTTGTGGACTCAGTTCGACCAGTCGAGGTTACGCAGATTCGTTGCACGATTTTGCGCAGATTTTGTGTCGCAAGTCCTTTCTGTAAGACCCGTATCTTAGTTCGTATTGTTCCGTCGACTTCCGCGATCCTTCCCGTTGAAGTTCGGCAATCTGTGACATATAATCAACGTTTGCGATCGACCCTAAGTCGTATCCTGTAGAATTGAGTTGGCTTAAGCCTAGACTTGTACCATTACGACCGCACCGTCGCCACGGTTCCAACGCCGCAACTCACGCACCGATCCGATACCCTGACCAGAAAATGTGGGCAGGCATTTGTTTCGAAGAAAACGCCGCGCGTTGCAATCCCAAGAGAATCTCTACAACATGTCCCATCAATCAATCAATCACATCATGTCAAGTACACATCACCTTTCACCCCATCCCCAAGCAATCACCAAGTCAACTCTTTCTCACCCTCTCTCTTACAAAACCATACATGTCAAGTACACATCACACATCACTCACCCTTTCACCCATCACACCCATCCCTCACTTCTCCTACAACCCTCTCTTTCTCTCTTCACATTTTTCAAGCCATTCCAAGCAACCAAAAACCACACGTCTAAGCCTTCCCATGAAGAGAAAAGTGCATGTGTGAGGCCCACCTTTCCATCCCAAGATCTCTCATCCTAGCCTTTCACTTCTCATCTTCCACCATCAAAGTGAGACACAAGGAGATCAACTTTCCAACGGATCAAGAAGATCGAACGGTGGGTGCTTCTATAGGCTAGCTTTTTGTGTTTTTATGATGGGCCAAGTGAGGCCTACCAATCAATGGTATGGATCTCACTTGGGACCCTAAGATGTGGCCAATGGCTCACCTTGATTATCACTTGATGTATGATTGGATACAAGGAGGGCCCATAGTGTCGGGGTCCCTCCATCACACGTGTATCTCTCTCTCTCTCTCTCTCTCTCTCTCTCTCTCTCTCTCTCTCTCTCTCTCTCTCTCTCTCTCTCTCTCCTTTTATTCTTCTCTTCATGTGATGTTGGTGTGATTGTGTGGCCCACCCGGATGGACCCCACCATGAGGCATGTATTGTATCCAAGCCATCTATAAGTGGGGCCCACTCTATATGTATTGTACCCACACCACCCTCCATGTGGTGGCCCACCTAAGCAGGCCCACCTCAAATGTATGTGTCATGTCCAACCGTCCAGCGTCCTTGGACGCTGGACGTGAATTTGGAAAACACAAATATTAGCTCTTTCCAAGCTTATGGGGTGGCCCACTTACATAGCCCTCATCTTGATGCATGTATTCAATCCAAGTAGTCCATCCTTTTCCCCAACTCATTTTACCCGTTGAGCTGAGAAACAAATCTGATCCGAGTAACTAGTGGGCCATACCTTAGCAAACAGTGATTTACACTGTTTAAATTCACTTAAATTTTTCTACACACCGAAAGATGTCCAATATTGGGCTTGATGGATTGGTTTTGGACTACAGAAACCATTGGGTGAGATGGATTCTTCTGATGTGGACCCAACACCTGAAAAATTGTGAGATTACACGATTAAAAAAAAAAAAGAAACACAAAACATGCAGCAGACTTGCTGCTGCCAGAGGCGCAGGCAGCACCTGCGCATCTGGGCGGACGGACAGCAGTCCCACGACTGGGTCATGGGCCCCACCATGATGTATATTTGTCATCCAACCCGTTCATTTGGTGGGCCCCTTACTGAAGTGGGCCCCCTCCAAATTTCAGCCACATCCCA
Organism: Magnolia officinalis; assembly: GCA_021015155.1. Lineage (NCBI taxonomy): Eukaryota > Viridiplantae > Streptophyta > Magnoliopsida > Magnoliales > Magnoliaceae > Magnolia > Magnolia officinalis. The sequence continues at coordinate 21,838,963 of JAJHSJ010000013.1, read as the reverse complement.
GACTCAGGTGGCCCACATCACAAGAAACAGTGGGATTTAACGCCTACCATTGAAAACCCTCTCTGGGCTATAGAAGTTTCAGATCCATATGAAATTTGTTTTTCCAGTTCATCCAAGTCCGTGTGACCTTATCAACGGTCTGGATGGAAAATAAATCATTATGGTGGGCCCCACATGGAGCCCACAGTGATGCATGTGTTGTATTCCCACCGTCCAGGCGGATGGTGGGGCCCAAAGTGATGCACGTGTTGTATTTCCCACCGCCCAGGCGGACGGTGGAGCCCACAGTAATGTATGTGTTTATTAATACCGTCCACTGCCGTGGACGGTGGATCCCACCTGAAATTGCATGTGCCTGAAACTTGGTCTGACCCCTCATGCAAGTGGACACGCCTAATGGATGGGCTAGATTTGCAAACCACATCTCGGTGGGCCCAAAGAAAAATGGTTATGAATGTTTTAATAGTGCACGACACCTCTCAACTTCTGTATGTGGTGTGGCCCACACAAGTCATGGATTGACTTGATTTTTGAGACCTAGGCCCACGATGGACTGGTGCATCTAACTGATGGTGTTGATGTTCGAAACGCATCACGGTAGAGCCCACACAGCTCGACCTCATGGGACGATAAAATCAGCTCGAGCGCATTGTACCTTTTCCCATATATATATATATATATATATATATATATATATATATATATATATATATATATATATATATATAATGGTGGGTTTTTATGGGACCTACCATGATGCATGTGTTACATCCAAACGGCCTAACCATTTGGCAAGCTTGTCTTAACATGCTTGAGACTAAAAATAAGATGGATCTATAGTTCAAGTGGACCCCACCTTGGTATGTGGATGAGACCCATCTTGGTTTATTTGTGGTCATCCATTGGGGCCCACCTTGGTATATATAAGGCCCAAGTGATTAGGCCCACCTTGCCATAATTATGGCCCATTGTTGAGGCTCACCTTGATGTGTATAAAGTCGTTGTTGAGGCCCACTTTGATGTGAATGTAAGGCTCATGTTATGAGGCCCATTTGATGTATTTAAAGGCCCATGGGATATGGCCCATTGCAATGTACATAAGGCCCCTTTGATGCGGCCCACTTGATTTGTAAAAGGCCATATGATGCGGCCCATTTGATGTATCTAAGGCCCATGGGTCGAGGCCCAACAGGATGACCTTAGGGTCCATTGCAATGAGCGATTCCTCCATGGTTTGTGTAATGATGTTTGATGTCGGGCCATGCCTTGGGAGCAATGTTGGTTTGACGTCCACATTGTAAGAATAATGTTGGTTAAATGTCCGTATTATAACTCTCCCGAGGGCCCATCGATAGGCCCATACTTGTCGATAGTTCATCAGTTTGTAACCTGCTTAGTATATCTCCATGATTCATGCCCATGCGCATCATATGTATGCTTGATATGAGGAATGTTTGATCATAGCATAAGCCGTTGGGCTGAGACATTTCGTAACATCCCGGATTTTTGCCAGTCTGGAATTAGACGTCCTTAGGCAATGGGTCGCTCCTAACACCTTATTAACCTGTCAGAACTAAATCCCAAAGTCTAAAACCACGTTTGAACCCATTTCCTTCACAAATCCCACCCTTCACCACCTTGTTCTTTCAATTTTTCTAAGCACTTTCATCCTAGACACTATCTTAAACTAGCTAAGTAGTATAACTTGGATCACTTTATATACAAACTACAAGGGCCCAGGTACCACCTCAGACAGAAATTACTCAGGACTAAATCCTTTAGAAATTAGGCGAGAATTAGCCAGTGTGAAACTAGAGTACCTGTGAAATTAGCACCAATCACTTTAAATATAATCTGCAAGACCCAAAACTTGTAGAATCATTGACGCTAGGGTACCCTAAAATCTAGGATCAATCTCATTACCCGGCTGGTCTCGGGAGCATCTTGAAACTCCGTATCAGATCTAGACCGCACGTCGGAAGTCCGATTAACACGAAGTTAAGGAATTAGGACCGCCTTGCTGGGCTTGACAACCATCTCGAAAATCAAATCCAGATGTGTCCCAGCGCTATTCGCTTGAGCTCGGAGCGGGGAGTGTGAGAAATATGAAATTAATTCAAAATAAAATATGAATTTATAAAATATGACACGTCTCACTTGCGGATCAGTATTGAGCAACCTGACCGTCAGAATCTGACCCAAATACACCCTCAGATCAGGGGAAATTTCATACACATGTCCATGTACTCGGAATCTCCGATCGAGATCCACTGACCATTGAACTGAAACTGGTCCGCCACGCGTGATCTGGGAATCCGACTAAAATGAAAACTTAGCCAAACCTAGATTCAATGTCAGTGAGCTTAAGTCTGACCTTTGACTCAAGGGGGCCTGCCAGAAGTCCTCCGTTGAGCTGAAACTGGCCCGCTTTGGTTATAACCTAAGTATACCTTGACCTAAAGTCTATTTTGGAGACTTTTTAGGTTATATAAGGACCTTAAAACCCTCTCTCATTTAGTCATACGAATTTGAGAAAACCCTAGGAGAGAAAGAGAGAAAAGAGAGAGAAAGCGTGGGAGATTCTTCCTGCCTTGCTTCCCTGCTACTATACGTGCTTAACCACTTCCTTCTCATCTCTTTCCCGGCGATTCTGGCGTCATTTCTAGGTAAGAAACCCTAACCCTAACCTGTTTTGGGGTTTTGATAGTTGTAGGTTATGAAATAGCTAACCTATTTCAATATATAGGTTACCAATCTGCTGAATTCGAAAGCTTAGCAAACCTATCGGATCCGTTGCGATTCTACGACAAAAGGTGCGGACTTTAGGTGTATAGGTTATGGTTTTCAACGCTTTCAATGTCAGATAATGATAGATTCATGATCTGCATGCAATTGCACATGTACAAAGTGTTGTCTGTTTTCCGTTTCGATTAAAGATGAAGAATATGGAATTTTACATACTCTAGGTATTTGTAGAAAGTACCGTATACGTATAAATTTTAGAAATGTGTTTGCCATGATTATTTGCTGTATTGATATATTATATATGGATAAAATACTTGTCTGGCGAAAGGACTTGCCCTAATACATGTTTTTGCTAATATATACTATGTATGTTAAAATAGTGTATTCTAAGTGTTTGTGAAAATGACCGAATGAATATAAAATTTGTATTTGTGCTCGCCATGACTGATTGTCATGGATACATGATTATTGTATAGGCGACACCCCTTTGACGAAAGAATTTGCCCTAAATCACGCCACGGCCAATATACACTATATATGATAAATGTGTAGCCCAAGTGTTTGTGGAAATGATTGGATGAACATGGAACTTGGATTCCTGCTTGCCATGACTATCCGTCGGGGGTGCACGCGTGTTATAATTGGGGCAACTCCCTAGTGAAAGGATTTAGCCTTATACCTATGTGATCAACATACGTCATGTATGTTGATGTATGTAGTTTAAAGTGTTTGTCGAAATGACTAAATAAATATGGATTTATGATTTATGCCTGCCAAATGTATTGAATGTAAGAACATGATTGATGTGTATGCAACAACTCCTTACTATAAGGATTTGTCCTATTCTATGTTGAAATCAACATACGTCATGTATGTTGGTGTGGTGTAGTTTAAGTGTTTGCTAAAATGCCTGTGTGAGAAATTGTGTGACGAACTAAGTTTAATAAGGTGTTGAGATAGGATTCTCAACTACCTTAGAGATGTATGTGATTTCCTCCATATTGTTTGTTTAGTTTAACCGCTTATGAAATATATGTGTTTGTATTTCCTGTTTATATTGTGATTTATAACATGCTTGAATTACTTTGTATATTCTGTTTTACTCTATATGCTTCAGAATAAGGATTGATTGTGTTTGGGGCTATGATTATAGTCCAGGCAATCGGTAACGGGATTGAATTCGTGGCTGTGATTCATTTGCCACATGAGATGTGTTCGACGAACCCGAGTCGTACTTCGATTGGCAATAGTGGTTGGTCACACGAAGTGCTTATGCGCTTCATATCGTTCAACTTGTTGTGCGCTCGAGCTAGCCGAGCTCGTCAAGTAACCCGATCTGTCTAATGTATGTTCACCATGTTTGGACGCTACTGCTTGAACCTAGGGTACCAAACTTACCAGTGAAATCCCGTTAACCATGGTACCTCGATCCGCTAAGACTCATGAGTCGGGCATGGTGGTATGGGACACCGTGGTCGAGCTGTCAACCTATGCTGGGGCCATGTGCCTCCCCGTAGTGACCAGTGAGCAACCAGACTCGTGAACCGATTATGGTGGTATGGGACACTATATTCATGCTGTCGGCCTACATTGATAAGGTGATGGGGGAGTGGTGCAACGAATGCGTGTAACAACCCTGGCAGCCCTTTGTAGTGACCTCGAGCATACTCTGAATTTGCGGTGAGGCGACGAGTTTTGCCGCAGTGAATAGATTATGAACTAGGCCTATATCAATTTAGTGATGAACCGTTAAAAGGGTGATGGGGGAGTGGTGTAACGGTTCCGTGTAACAGCCCTGGCAGCCCTTGCAGCGACCTAGAAACACACCATCGTATGAGATTAACTAGGACTGACGACCATAGAATGGATCATGTTTGGGAATGATACAAGGGAGGTACCCTAGTTTTCCAATACTGCTGTTTGAAATGGACTAATAACAACTCGGTAATCATGCTCATCATCGCATTACATGTGCCTGGAAGATGTAGAGCACTGAGGGATGAAAGCATGCCGCAAACGTAAGATGGTGTCGTACGAGGGAGGGTGTGATGAGGGCATGCATCATGACTGCATTCATACTTGCATTAATAAGAGTAGTTAGGAGTGTTTGATTTTACTACTTTATCATTACTGCTTGTCTGAATTGATAACATGTTAACTTATGCTTTATTGTTCCACTGAGTTAGCTACTCACTCCCACGTTACGGGACGGTATTTTTAAACACCAACCAGACCCTATTGTAGCTGCAAGTGATGGCGATGCTTGTGAGGCGGAGCCAGACCTCTGCGATGATAAGGACACCTTCTTGTATATGTTATTTTCTGGCGGCTTCATGTAAGCCGTGACTTGATCGACGAAGTTACAAGGATGTTGACTAGAGGACCTTACACATTTGGTATATTTGGGAACTATACTTGTAATTAATTAACCTGGTAACATTATCACACTCTGGAGGCTCACCACAATTTATATATGTTATATATCTATCACAGTCTTCCGCTTGCATAATTTAACTGTCTCTGGAGTATGATATGCTGTTTTGGCTTAATCTCACTCATGTTCAATGCACTAAATACAGACAACATTCAATCATCATTCATTATGTTACATAAGTGATGCGTTGGAACTCGGGAGTTGAGTTTATGCTCGACCCCCGATTTTCAGGGCGTTACACATTTACGGGACTCCTTATGAGATGGAGTGCCCCACATGATCACGTGGTACGCGCGGGATTGCTGCATGACTGACGGTGTGACTCATGCATTTCGCATTGTGTATCGTGATCACTGCACGCCCTAGTGACAACAGGGTCGTGACTTCCACAGGCACATCGTGGATAGTCATATCGGATACCAGAAATACTTTGTTCTAACACTTTGGGCATTTATGATGTCCTTGGGTGAAAGTCCCAAAACCTTTTTGGTACCAGGAGATGCTCCAACGTCTAGACAGAGTGGATACACGAGCACCCGAGTGTCAAATACCAGTAGGCCGCGTCTCCCACTGTGTCGTGGTCGGTTGGAAGGGGGTGTGGCCTTATCCGCCCGAGTGAGGGGGCTATAACCTAGGCTGAGTTTGACCAGCTCGCAAATGAGTCCGCTATCGACAAGCCGGGTAGGTATTGGCAGACTATTGGTCAGACGGATAATGTGGTCTCTTCCACTTGCTTGCCTGTGCAGCTAGGGAGGAGGCAGTCAGTGTGAGGTGTATTAGACCCTGGTGGTATCTAGAGAGGAACTGTACTGATATGTATACTTGATGAGTACTGACATGCTTGTATTGTATCTCGCATATGACATTTGTCTACATAGGCCTCACATCGCATGACCTTGGTATGGCCTATAGCATTCATGTCTTGCATTACATAGCTTTGGTACAGCTGATAGCATTCATGGACTTACCGCATATTTCCGCATTCCTCTGATATTGTACACTTGGCGCTTGCCTCGTGCACACACTTACACTACCCTCTAAGCTTTTGTAAGCTTATGCACGACCGTTGCGTGCAGGTAGCGTTGGACAGCAGCAGCGCTGAGGCAGGAGCACGTGTCAGATTCTTTTGGAGCTTTTGATCATCCTGTATTTCCCTTTCCACATTATACTTAAAAAGTTTTTGATATAATGGATATGTGGTGATGTTGTTTTGTGACTTGGTTATGCTTGTGGTTATGCTCCCTTACAAAAAAATAAAAATAAAAATAAAATTCTTACTAAAAATCCTCCGTGTAGGATCCCAGGATCGGAATCTGGCATGTGAATGTCGGGATCCGAGAATGGGGCACTACGGAGGCTGTCGGTGCCGGATTCGGCGATCGAAAATTTTGTGAGTCCGGTTTTCGAGTTTGGGGCGTGACACTTTTGCAACTGGGATGCGGAAGAGAGTTTCCTAAAACTATAAATAAGGGTTCCTAAGGCTTTCTAGGTACAACAAGAGGGTTTCCTAAAGCTTTACAAGGGATTTGCTAAAGGGTTTAGGGCTATCAAAGGTGTGTGTGTGTGTGTGTGTGTGTGTGAGAGAGAGAGAGAGAGAGAGAGAGAGAGAGGAAGTTTATAGAAGGGAGGTTCTGCTCGTGGAGGTTATCTACTGAGCAATCTATATCTCAGCGCTTCTATGTCCTCATAATCGGTTAGATCTCTCCGTTTTCTCTATTTATCTTATTGTTTATCCACTCCTGCGTGAGTGAAGAAGGTTGTAACGTTCTACTTCATAGTGGATTGTTGATTTGGATGAGGTCCCGTGGTTTTTACCTCTTTGAGGGTTTTCCACATAAAAATCTCTTGTGTGGTGTGTGATTGATGCATTGATTGGTTTCATTGCTTTATTATCCATAATTCTGGTTTGTTCTGGAGGGCTAGATCCTAAGGTTTTGTGCAAGACCCCTAACATCTTTCGGCCTACTAACGGCAGGCTATAATGTAATGTACTCGTATGGACTCCTTTATCTCCCTGTCTCGACCTGCTCACTCATTTGCGCGACCCAGCTCGCCTTCAATGCCGTCTTCACTTCTTCAATTCACAGAAGTTCACTCCACTCGTATTCAACTCCATATTCAACTTATTTGCCATCAAACTTGTTAGATAAAGTCACACCGACTTGAAAGCAGAAAAAACATAAACATTGACCTGATCCAAAACTTCTTTGGCTCCAAAGAAGCTTTTAACGGTGGGGATTCAACCACCACTGTTTTCCTATGGTGTGGTCCACTTGACATTTAGAATTATCTCATTTTTCGTTTTGTACTACAAAATAATCTTAAAAAATGTATGGATAGCATGGATAAAGCACATTCATCATGGTGGGCCCACAGAGCACCGTCCATTAGCTAATGCATAGGTAGGCAATCCACCTCCAAAATAGACATTTATAAGAATGAAACTAACGACCGACGTTGAAGGATTGGAAATAAAGGTGGAAATTGGGCATGTGAGGGTGCTTTTGAGGGTCAACCTGAGGCTGACCGGACCTCAAGAAGACCTAACCTGCAACCCAAACTGACCCACCCAACCCCAAATACATATAACTATCCCTAACCCAACCAAACCCATCGCCGCCTTAGCTTAAATTTCAAATTGGAATGGAGTTTCCCAAGACTAAGTTAACCCAAGAACTATAGCAACCGAACATGAACCCAGGTCGAACCCTTGTCATTGCCACTCCTTGTCATGATCTAAACTCAGCAGTCGTTATCAGATGATTAAGATGGTAATATGAAAGTGATTTTGGTGAATGGTCCATCCACCATGGTACACATGATTTGGACAGTCATACTGACATGCGTATTGCCACGTGTCGGTGTAGATGGATAGAGTAGCGGGTTTACAAAGTAGGGAGAAGTAGAAGGAAGGATTTCCCGGTATTCTTGTGAGAGCCCGTGAGTAGTGTTTTGATGGGATTTGATGCTCATGTCCTTTTCATAGTTTTTACACCGTGATTTGAGACCAAACAAAAGATTCATGGACGAGAGGCCAAAAGCCAAAAATTCCGTAGCCTTCTCTTCTCAATAAATAACCCTTCCTTTTCAAGAAAATTACAAATTTGCACCAACCTTTCCTAGTTTACAAACGGGAGTTGCATAAGGAATCGGATTCGGGCACCGACTCTGTACTGGTCCAGTGCTGTGGGCCCCACGATTACCTTTGTATTTTATTCAGACGGTCCATCTATTTTGCCAGCTCATTTAGTGTGCTAGCCTAAAAATTAAGCACATTCAAATCTCAGACGGACCATGTCACGGGAAATAATGGTGATTGAAAACTTAGGGAAGCCCCCAAAAGTTTTGAATCAAGCTGATATTTGTGTTTTCTCTTCATCCTGGTATGCGTGACCTTCTCAACAGGTTGGATGACAAATGAGTTTCCTCTGTAATAGTCCACCTGAGATTTGTACCTATCTCATTTTTAGGCGCATTCCTTAAAGTGAGCTTGAAAAACGAATTTACGGATGGATAATCATAGTCGGCCTAACAGGACCGACAACTCAAGAACCGAAATCTCCGTAACGAAGGGATCACTACCGTACGCGAGCCCGTTGCATGCGGACGCGGTTTAACCAGTTGGCTAGTGGTCGGTGCTACGTGGACCTCACCATGACCTCACTATGATATATATGTTTTATCTATTTTACTTTTTTTTTTTTCTTATAGAGTTTGAAAATAATAATAAAATGAGGTAGATCTAAATCTCAGGTGGATTATACAACAGGAATGCAGTAGTCACTGAATGTCCCCCATTGAAAACATCCAATGGCTAACTGTAATGTTTATTTAATATCCAACCTGTTGATTACGTTAAACAGGCGTTGATGAAAGAAAGAAAAGAAAAGAAAAAAAAAAACATTAGTTTGATCGAATACTTTTGTGCCCTAATAAGTTTTTAATGGTGGGATTTCAATCAACAACATTGTTTCCTTTGATGTTGTCTACTTGAGGTTTGGATCTAATTCATTTTCGGGTTTGCATCATAAAATGATCTAGAAAAATAGATGGTCAGTGTGGATGAAACACATACATCATGATAGGACCCAGCCATTGGCTAGTGGCAGCGTCAGTAGCCAAACCGCGTCCGTTGCATGATACTCAGCCATCGTACGAAGCTTTGACACGTAGACACACTGAAATAAGTTGTGGAATCACTTTGGCTAAGTGAGTCCTAAAATTAGATTTATCGGACAATCCTGACCTTTGATTCTCGTGTACTTGTCTGTTGAAATAGGAACGCTGGATTTTTATTTTTATTTTTTAATTTTTGCAGTCCAATAAATGTCAGCCAATCGGATCGAGATGACCAAATAAGCACAATTTTTAGTCCATTATACATGGAAATTTGGACAGTTTAATTTGACTTTGTCTTACGCGCTCATGCAATTTCTTATTAATTTTGTAATTAGTACCGGCGTATCATCCTTCACACTCTCCCCGAGTATCGAAGTTTTTCTCATTCACCGTTTGGGTTCACGGAAGCCGACTAAATAACTCGCTAAGCTTTAGCGCACTAAGTAAATCATACAGGGCCTACCGTCACGTATGTGTTTTATCCATGCCGTCTATCTGTTTTAGAAACTCATTTTAGGGCATGATTTCAAAATTGAAGCATCTACAAAGCTCAAGTGCATCCAACCACATAAAACAATATAAATTGGACGCCTAGCATTGGAAACTTCTTAAAAGCTACAAAAGTTTTGGATAGAGCTGAAATCTGTGTTTTCCATTCATCCATATATCTGTGACATTATTAACAGGTTGGATTATAATTAGTCTTCATTGCAGGCCCTAGGAAGGTTTCAACGGTGGATGTCATATCCCAAATGTTTCCTATTATGTGGTCCACTTGATACAAACACTCCACAGGTTTCAACGGTGGACGTCATTATCCACACGGTTTTCTATTGTGCCGTAGACTTGAGCTTTGGTTGTTCTTTTATCTTTTGGATTCAAGCCCTAAAATAACATATAAAAACTTATGGACGGTGTGGATAAGACACAACATCCACGGTGGTCCCCCATGGAATTTACTCCGTACGTCAGAGCCCGTAGCGTCCCGAGTTACTCAGTGCACAATCGGCTTCCTGCGTTCGGAAGTGAATTGATTGCACGTGACCCTGGCACAGATATATGATGCGTGCCAGGGTCACGTGATGTCTGTGATAAATCCACTCCGTCCATATGTTTTGAAATACCACATTAAGATAGGATTACAAAAATCAGACAGATCAAAAACTCATTTGAGCCACACCAAAGAAACATTAGGAACAGAAATGTCCACCGTTGAAACCTTCTTACAGCTGACCATCATGTTTATATGCCATCCAAACCGTTCGTAGGGTTATTACCACTCAGATAAACTGTAGGAACAAATATCATCCTAATACAAAACTAAAATCACCCCAGGCATTCAATCCCCACTGTTTCGTGTGGTATGACCCACGTGTGAGTAACGATTGCGTACAATCCCTTTGTAAAGTGTCAGAGAGCTATCCTGTATGCACGTGGGATACATATGCGTCAATCCAGACGCTTCAAATAGAGGGAACCAGTATGGATGGAGTATACCTTTAATATCACACTGATACACTTACACAATGATCCAAACCACTCATTAGCGTCTATCAGATGGACTGCCAAAAATGAATCTACCAGGTCCAAATTCAAAAGACAAAACCAGATCGAATGAAGATTATTCCACCAGTACACTATGCCACGTGTACAGTGGATCAGTCACCACCAGCTGGAATTTCGTACCAAATTTATAATAATTTATAATGGTTTTGGAACATGGTGAAATGTGGTTGGACAGCTTATCACTCTCTCCACTCCATCAATTGATAAAGACAAAACCATATTGGATTTTTCTCTGGTGGTATTCGATCATTGGTCTTTCTTATAACATGCTCACATGTACTTTTTTTCTAATGGTTTTTTATTATTGTACATATGACAACTGTGCGAGATCTGGGTCACTCATTGGTACGGAAGGGGCATCGAGAATATGCTCTGTCCTTTATCCATAAGGTGGGCCACACATGTATCTTGGTCATCTTTTTTGTATTCGTTTTTTTTTTTTTTTTTTTTAAATCGTACATGTGAGGTTCACCTGATGAGAGGGGATAGGCCTGACTTTACGACAGGTAAAGTTGATCGTGGGCCACTTGATGAATGGTTCGGATCTCATGCATATATGCCAGGTCGATGCACAGGCTTGGTGTAGAAATTGCATTGGATGGGAAATGATGGCATCAGTGCATCTCATAGGATACTTGGTCCGAACCTTGTGATTGGCCCACCTGCATGACATGATCTAACCGTTCATCTGGTGGGCCTTTCCATGCATTAGACGCAGACCAATAATCTTTCTGATTGGATAGTGTGAACACCACCGAGGTTGGTATTGGGTTGAGGTGGTAAAGATCTGTGGGCCCACCATGATGTATGTGTTATATCCACACCGTCCATTCATTTTGATAAAGCATTTCAAGGCACGAGAAAGAAAATTGAGGGACTTCCAAATCTCAAGTGGACCACATCATAGGAAACAATGAGGATTAAACACCTACCATTGAAAACTTCCTGGGGTTCAAAGAAGTTTTTGAGCAGGCTGATATTCGTGTTTTCCCTTGGTCTGTGTTATCTCAGGTTGAATGGCAAATAAATATTGTGTAGCCTGGGAAGGTTTCAACTGTCGGCGTCATTTTTCGGTGGCCTGGGAAGGTTTCAACTGTCGGAGTCATTTTTCAAGCGTTGGATGTCTCATTTTTTTGGCTCATGGCTCAAAATAATCCGGCAGATGGACGGTGTGGGTATAATACATACATCATGGTGGGGCAAGGAACTTTACCACGTCAGCCCAGTGCATCTCGGTGCTGTGCTCTAATCAAAATGTCATGCAGTCACATGCACCCCATGATTTATGGAGTCACGTTCTCTGTAGGATTCGTGTACCGCATCTATACTCAATTCTGAGAAGTGGGCCTATGGGTCAGTAATTCACACCGTTTATCTGTTGTATCCAAACCGTAGGAGTATGGTTCAATATCTCCTTGATAGGACAATCTTAACCTTTCGATTCCTGGCCTACAACGGACGGATAAGAAGAGAAATATATGTATATATTTTTTTAAAATGTCCACACTCAAGTCGCTGGCATCGTCCAACATCATTCTCCATCCATCCACCTGTCCTGATCGTGGAACTATATGTATACTGTGCATAGATTCGGGCCTCTTATCATAGTAGACTTTGAGGCCAACGCATCTAATAATGGGACCCATCAACCGGACAGCTTGGATCTCGATCGTATCTTTTTGCACAGCTGAATGTGATCTATTGATTTAGAACTTTATTTCTAGCCATCGGATGTGTCTAAATTGTCCATCTCATCGGGGACATTGAAAAGCCTGTAACAAGGATAGGTATCACATCAGATCATGCCTGCTATTTTTCTTGGAACCATTGATCAGAAAACTACCAGGGATGTGATTTGATACTCTGGCAGGACATGATGCTTGATGGGAACGGATTGGCTACTCCCCCTGCCACCAGCCAATGGCTGGTGGTCGGTGCTCTGTTTGCCCTACCATAATGTATGTGTTTCATCGATGACGTCGGTCTATTTTTTCAGATCATTTTATGGCATGGGAAAAAAATTTAGGTATATCAATTTCTCAAGTGGACCACATTACAGGAACCGTGTTGAATGAGTGTCCACCATTAAAAACCTTTTGGGGGCCATAAAAGTTTTGGATCAAGCTGATCTTTGTTTTTTCCCTTCATCTGAGCCTGTATGACCTAATAAAAAGATTGGATGTCAAATAAACAGTACAGTGGGCCTTAGGAGGATTTTAATGGTGGATATCTAATCATTATTTGTTTCCTATGGTGTGGTCCACCTGAGATTTATATCCCTCTAATTTTTGGAATGAAGCACTAAAATGATCGGTAAAAATGGATGAACAGAATGGATGTAACACATACATAATAGAGGGGCCCACGGAGCACTGACCATCAGCCACGGGGCTGGTGGCAGGGGAGTAGCCAATTCGTTTCCATGCTTGATACTTTGGCACTTAAAATTTGTACACGTGGCATTGGTGATTCAAATTAAACTAACTAAATTTTAGACCCACCTTTAAGGCACAGCCCTCGAAATAGAATGGTTGTATATCCCTAATCTCTGTTGTTTTTGTTTTGTTTTTTTTTTTTTTTTTTTTTTTTTTTTTTTTTTTTTTTTTCCTTTTTTGGTTGAAATAGGATATATATATATATATATATATATATATATATATATATATATATATAGGAAAAGGTACTATGCGCTCCAGCCGATGGGAACGTCCCATGAGGTCGAGCTGTGTGGACCCCACCGTGATGCGTTTTGATCATCTATCCCATCAGTCAGATGCACCATTCCATTGTGGGCCTACGTCTCAAAAATCAAGTCAATCCGTGACTTGTGTGGGCCACACCACATATAGAAGTTGAGAGGGGTCGTGCACCATTAAAACATTCATAATCATTTTTTGGGCCCACCGAGATGTGGTTTGCAAATCTAGCCCATCCATTATGTGTGTCCCACTTGGATGAGGGTTCAGATCAAGTTTTAGACGCATACAAATTTCAGTTGGGCCCCACCAAGTGCTTTTAAATGTTTTTAGCATGTCTTCACATGATTTTAGATAGTATGGCCCACCTGAGTTCCGTATACAGCTGATTTTTGGGATATCCCATAATTTAAAGGGGACCCATCAAATGCACGGTGTTGATGGTCGACACGCATCACAATGGGGCCCACACAACTCAACCTTATGGGATGTTATAATGAGGTCGAGTGCATAGTACCTTTTCCCATATATATATATATATATATATATATATATATATATATATATATATATATATATATATATGCAAAAAACTGGTGAACCTTTCTCCGATCTACCACCTGCACAAAGATGAAACAAAGGAGATCCTAACTAGAGTCGGGGACCCTCTGATACTTAAGTCAGTGATAGAAATGTGTAGGAAAGGTTTTGAGAAGGGTTTTCTGTGTACCTTGTAGCTTGGAGGTTCGTGTTTTTATAGGAATGGGAGGGTCCCGTCGTGCAGGGACTCTCTTCCTGATATATCGGAGATTTGATATTGATTTGTTTCTGGATTCTTCCCGATCCCGAGATCTTCGGAATCAGGAATCCTTTCACAAGATATTCGGGACGGTATTTTCATTTACACCATCTTTTCTTTCGCTCGGCCTAGTCCTGACTGACTCTGATGATAAGTTAGTCTCATCCAGCTTTTAGGGATCAAATTGCTCGCTATCTGTCGGATGAAATGGAGCCGACCCATAATTGATGTCCTTTCTTAATCCGATAGCCGACTATGTAACCGAATTAGTTTGGGTCGGTTTTATGGTCGGTCAGGTGGCTTCCAAGCTTCGGGCCTTAACCGGCCTTTTAGATGCTGCTACCTCGTCTTCCGAGTCAAGCTCAAGCATCTTATATGCTTCGCCTATGGCTCCTGACTTTATGAGTCTCAGTCGAGGCTCATCCCCTGCCATCCGAGCTTAGTCTCTCCTTTAGGCATCTAGTTTATTTGCCTCGGTCGGGTTGTCACCTTGGAATCCCGAGCAGTGTCAATAGAGTTGGTCCATTCCATAACCGGGTCTTCGGACTTGTCATATTTTTCCCCAACAGTAAGCCCCTTTACTCCTTTGTGTCAACTGTGTTGATGCTAAGGAGTAAAGAGTTTTGGGTCAGCTTGGACCGGAGACCGATATTATGATGGTGCATTTAATGTTTATGCGTCGGCTTGAACATGCGTCGATTCGTTAATTGAGGTCGCACGCGCGAGAAGCTGTCAGAGCACTTCATCGGCTAATGAGCCTTGGACGCGTGGCGAAGGCAACGTCACCGTCAGTCGGTGTGGGCCACGTGTCGAGCGAGGGAGTCGATATGTCCGTCGATATGATTCCTCCTTAAATGCCCTTGCCACGTGGCAGGGCTATATAAAGAGGAGTGGGAGGCCCGTTCCTCATTTTCATGCGCGCTCCCTTCTCTTTCATTTCCATTTTCCATGTGCTTTCCCCCATTTTCACTTCTCCTTTCCTATTTTTCATCTACGTTGCGTCCTTTCTGCCATCTCTGGTGATTTCTATGTAACGCCCTAGAAATCGAGGGTCGTCTATATACTCAACTCCCGAGTTCCCAGGGTCACTTATGACCAGTTTTCATTTATATGTGACTAATCCAGTCAATGCGCAGCCTGGAAATTCCTGGAACATGAAGCACAACCACACAAGTCTACTGAAATGAAAGAGATCAAATATATACATATATACATGTCAAAAGAATAAAGGGGTCGCGCATGACATCACCCAACAAAATCGCAAAAGAATAGTATGTCCCAAAAATAAGGCTGAGTCCACAACTCAGTGATCCAAACCCCGTCTATTAGGCCAATGAGGAATCGTCCATCAGCTGAAAATAGGACAGCTCGTCCCCTTATCCAGGCTCGTGCCAAAAGGCTCGTCGAACTCAGCGTCACCTGCAACTACTGAAGAGTCTTGGTGGTGTTTTAAAACACCGTCCCAGAGTGAGAGTGAGTGATCAACTCAGTGGGTGCTATTAGTCTTAAGTTGTAACAGACATCAATTATATTATGAACTTGATGAAAAACAATCATTCACAAACACCTAACTAACTTATTAATGCATATGCATAATAGATGATATGATGCATGCCCTCGCCACAACACTCCCTCAAGCGACACCATCTCACGTTCGTATATGACAACACTCCCTCATTGCGACCTCGACTGCAGAGTCGCTAACCTAACGAGTGCGATGCGATGATAGTGTTAGCCGAGTTCTTAGTTAATTCCATTCATTCAACAGGTTTGAGAATCTAGTACACCCCACGTATCAATGCCCTAAACTGGTTGCGAGGCCAAGGCCCCCCAACGCGTGAGCCGAGGCCCCGCGGTCCGTGATCCCGTCGGGTTCCTCATCCCCGACTTCAAGCACATAAGGAGTGCCGAGAGAAAGAGATTGATCGCGATCACTATGGGGAGGCGCGACACCCCAGCGTAGGCCGACAGCTCGGACACAGTGTTCCATTCCACCATGCTCAGCTCACGAGGCTGTGGACCAGTTGCAATCGGTTATTGGTGGGCCGCTTACACTTGTAGGGTGTTCCAAGTTCCATACATGTGTGAACAAATAGGGTTAACAAATAAGGTTAGTTAGATAGTAGGCTAGACCGCGTGAGTTCAGGCAAGCACGTGGCAGAACGACATCGGGTACAAATGACTCATGTAGTCTAACTACTGTCGCCCACACACACTCTCCTAAATCCATGGGTTTAGCCTCAAGACGGTGGTACCATCGGGACCGCCCTCACTCTCCTCGTATTCTTGACCAACCCAAGGGTTGGGTGGTGATTCATAACATGTCAAGTATATAAGTTATCAACTAACATATCAATACCATGTTCTCATGCTTCTCAACCATACAAAATGAATACTCCTACCAAGCAAACAATCATTATCAAGAAACAAGGTGCGTGTGAGTGTGTAGGTTTGTGAGGAAGTTAAGCACTTCATCCATCTTAAGAAATCATGAGCACAAGGGTAATAAATTATACACACAATGAAGCACCACATATGAGGAAAAAGAATCAAGCAAACATGAGCATACTATCATCCATACATAATATCATGTGAGAGGCAAGATCAACACTAAATTTGAGAGCTAAGCATGTACATCCATACAATTCCAACAAACATATAATTCATAGGGTTTCTCTAGAATTTCAAATATAACATCCAAGTAAACAAAATCATTAAGCTCGTACTAAAATTGGTGCTAGGCCACCTAAGAATAATAGTCCACACCTTCGGATCGTTGAAGTCTTGGGAACGACCAAAGAGATATGGAGTTGGGGATCGAATGGCCGGAATCCCTAAAGCAACCATTTGTAGGTTAGGTTTCCATGTAAATCTCCCTCATCACAAGGGCTTCAACGAAAAGGGATGAGAGATCTTACCTAGATGATCAACGGATGATTGTTGTGGTAGTGGTGGAGAGTTTCTCCTTGGAGAAGAGGTAGGAAGTTGTAGGGTTCGATTTCCTTAGGCCCCACCTCAATCTAGGGTCCATCTTGCTTCTTCTTCACCCTCTCTTTCTTCTCTCCTTTCTCTCTTTCTCTCCCTTTATCTCTTTGGTAGTTGTAGTAAAGAGGGAGTTATGAGAGAGCTAGGGTTTATTTTTTAGACTTGGGTCTTTTGGCCTCAAGCTTCCACAAATTTCCAAAATAGCCCTATAGGACTCCCTATTGGTGTTAGGGTGACCCTAACACCCCTCCGGCCATCAAATTTGGTGTGTAGGTGCCTCATGGCCCGATGAGGGGTCGTGCAAAGTTTGAGAACAAACGGATTAACGGATATGGGGTTTGATCATATGGTTCCAGTCTCTAAATGACCATGTGGGGTCCATTCTGATTGATGGGGCAGTTCTGGTGGCTCTCTGGCCATGAAACTTATAGGATAGGTGCTCCATGGCCCGATGGAGGGCCATCCAAAATTTGGAAACGATCGGATATGGGGTTTGATCGCACGGGTCCGATTCGCGATCAACGGTTACCGTTCCACAATCGGGTCCCAGATTTGGTGGACGGGCGTAGAAAAATATATTAGACCTTCACCGCAAATGTGGAAGAGATCCGACGGCTGAAATGTTTTATATCTCAGTTTCAATTAAGAGTGCCAAATTCTGAGACTAGTGGACTGGGGTGAGCCACACTTTGCAAGTGCCGCTAGGACAACGTGGATAATTAACTTCTGGACGTTTACTGGGTCCGTGGTCCGTGTTGGACCACAAGCCCAGTGAGATCTATGCTTTCCTAAATTTTTTATAATTTTTCGACCTTCCTTGGTCGCGGTATGGCCCGCACAGGCTGTTGCTAGGTGTAAATGGACTATCTGGCTTGACGGCCCGCACTTTGTCCCATCATAACTAGATGGGTCCACCCCAGTATAAACTAACATTGAGTGTTAATGGTCATTAAGTGATATAAGAAGTTAATTAAAAAAGAAATTTTAAAGATTTTTGGAAATCCAAAACAGTGAAAATCCAAGATGTTACATTATAGTTCTCTCCCTTCCTTTCGCTTTTAATTCTCGTAACAATGCAAGGTTTCCAGAGTCCTAAGGAGGGAGTTTCTAGAGATGAGGGCGAAGCGAGACATTTTTAGAATGTCTCGGAATTGCCCTCGTTGCTGGCGGAGATGGCTGTTGGTGCTAATGAGGCCTTCCAGTACTCGGAGAGGGTAACCAGATCTTCGGCGGAGTTGTAAGACCCGTATCCAAGTCCGTACCATTTCGTATGCTTCCGCGGTTCTCCCGGTCGAATTTCGGCAACCCTCGACCCGTATCCGACGTTTGCTCGCGATCCTAAGCCGAGTCCCGCATACCGAAGTCAGTTCGAACCAAAACTTGTATCATAACGACCGCATCGTCGCCGCGGTTCCAATGCCGTGACTCACACACCGAACCGATGCCCAGGCTAGGAGATGTGGGCCAGCGTTCATTTCGAGGAAAATGCCGCGCGTGCGAATTCTGAGAGAATCTCTACGACCTATCCCATTAATCAATCATAAATCAATCAATCACTCAAGTCAAGTACAAGCCATACCCAAGTACAAGCAACCCATCTCTCTCATTCCCAAAGTCAACTCTCCCTCTCTCTCCACCCATCCCTTTCTTACAATCCATTAGTCCATCCATCACCTATCACACCTCACCCATCCTTTTCACCCATCACTTCTCTCTCTTCCTTATTTCTCAAAAACCTCTCCCAAGCGACAAGCTTCACACGTCCAAGCTTCCTCTCACCCAAACCACAAGTGTGGCCTACCCTCTCATCTCTCATCCACACCATCAAAAGTCCATCAACCTCCATCAAAGGGCAAGCCAAGGAGCATAAGAGCCTAAGGGAGCAAGGAGGAGGCCTATAGGTGGGTGATCCACCATTGATTCTAATTTTAAGGGCCCACTTGTTGTGGGACCCACTTGATGTATGCATTGTATTTGGGAGGGCCCAATAGTGGCGGGGTCCCTCCCCTTCATGTATATCTCTCACTCTCTCTCTTTCTCTCTCTCTCTCTCTCTCTCTCTCCCTCTCCCTCTCTTTTTTCTATGTTTATTATGTTGGAGTGGGCCCCACCAATATGTGTTATACCCACTCCATCCATCAGAGGGTGTGATCCACCATATTGTTGGTGAGGATCTACACCCTACCCCAGATCCATAGCTCAACTTGTAGACTGAGTGGAGATACCTCGTTTCAATACTTGAGGTCTTGGTAATGATCCCCGCCAAGGGCAGCTAGCATGGAGTGTCTGTACTGACATCACCAAGCTGGTGAGCGTGGGCCCCACCACATGATGCATGTGTTGTATCGAAACCGTCCATACACGTGAGGCCCACCATCAGCCAGGACTTTGGGCGCTGACAGCGCTGGCATCTCTCCCTCTTGTACGCACACACTCACGCCTATATCTAAATCTAATATATATTGTTATATATTATAATATAATATATTATAGGCCACTTCCACATGGGACTCACCTTGATGTATGTATATAATCCACGTCGTTTATCCTATTCCTCAATTTATTTTAGGTGTTGAGCTGAAAGATGAGGCCAATCCAATTATCCGGTGGGCCATATCATAGAAAATAGTTGTTTTGGACCATTAAAATTCACTTTGAGGTTTTTATACAAAAACAAAAGAATCCAATATTGGGCTTGTTAGGCTCGTCCCGAGCTCAGGGACCCAGCCGACGGACTGGATCTCCTTGATATGGCCCCACCTGGGAAAATCCAGAAAAATTCCCTTTTTTTTCAAAAAAAAAAGAGTACAAAGCAGGCAGCAACGCCTGCTGCTGCAGCATCAGCAGCGCAGGTGCCGTGGACGCGGTTAAGGCAGGGACGTGGTCCCACTTGTAGGCCCCACCAAGATGTGGGAAGGAAATCCACTCCGTGTATTTGGTGAGTCCCTTTGGGACGGTGGGCCCTCCAATGATTAGCCGTATACACAGCTCAGATGGCCCACATGGCAGGAAACAATGTGATTGAGCGTCGGCCTTTGAAACCCTTCTGGGTATCACAGAAGTTTTAGATCATTATGAAATTTGTTTTTCCTCTTCATCAGGGTCCGTGTGACCTTGTCAAAGGCTTGGATGGAAGATAAACATTATGGTGGGCCCCACATGGGACCCACTGATGTATGTATTATATCCTGTGTCGTCCCAGGGTGGGACGGCTGGTGTATCTCACTCCAGCAGCCACTGGAGTGGCGTTACCAGGCTCTGTGGCCCCACCTGTGTCATCCACGCAGTTCATTTATGGACCCACCATGATGCATGTGTTGCATCCAAGCCCTCCAACCATTTTGGAAGCCTATTTTAAGGCTTGAAACTAAAAATAAGACAGATCCAATATCAGGTGGACCACACCGTAGAAAACAGTAGTGATGAATGCCTACCTTTGAAACCCCATTTTGGGTTATAGAAGTTTTAGACCAATATGATATTTGTTTTTCTCTAAGGTCAGGTCTTTGTGACCTTATGAACAGACTAGATGGAAATTAAATGTTATGGTGGGCCCACTGGAATTTGATAGTGGAAAATGGTCCTTGTGACCTTATGAATAGTATGGATGGAAAATAAATTCTAGGGTGGGCCCACTAGAAAAATTTGATGGTGGAGATCATTGTTGCCATTATCATTCGTGGTATGGTCCAGATGATCTCTGGATATGATATATATATTTTTTATAATGCTCCAAAATAATCCCTAAAAATTGGTGGAAGTATGTTGTTGGTACGGTCCATTGGTATGGTCCATTTAATAGGGGCCCACTCGATTAGGCCCAATATGATGTATTTGTGGCCCGTTGTGGAGTCCCACTCTGATATACATAAGGCCCATGTGATTAGGCCCATTTTGATGTATTTGTGGCCCGTTGTTGAGGCCCACCTTGATATATATGAAACCCATGTTATGAGGCCCATTATGATGTATTGAAGGCCCATGGGTCGAGGCCCAATAAGACGTACATAAGGCCCATTGTAGGGTAATTCCACTATGGTATATGTGTTGATCTTTATAGCGGGCTATACCTTGGGAGCAATGATGGTTTGATGTTCACATTGTAAGGATGTTGTTGGTTAAATGTCCGCATTGTCACTCTCCCTAGGGCCCATTGATAGGCCCATACCTGTAGTGCGTAGGCCGTATCGGCCCATTTTTGTTTTAATCAGAGCCCATCAACACATAACATGTATAACACAAGTCCATGATTCATGATCATACACATCATATGTATGCCTGATATGAGAAGTGTCTGATCATAGTATATGCCTTCGGGCAGATCGTTTATGGGCTCCCTGATAGACGGAGTTGCCCTACATGAGCGCGTGGTACGCGCAGGATTGTTGCATGTCTGGTAGTATGATTCATGCACTTGCATTCGTGTGATTGTGATTATTGTATGCCCTAGCTACATCAGGTCCATAGCCTCCACAAACACATCGTGGGTGGCTGGATTGGATACCGGAAATGTTTGATTCTAGCATACGGGCGTCATAGATGTCCCTGAGTGAAAATTCCTAAACCCGATGGTACCAGAGGATGACTCCAACGTCGAAACCGAGTGACTATATGAGCGCATGAGGGCCGAATACCAGGAGGCCGCGTCTCCCACTGTGTCGTGGTCTGTTAGAAAGGGGTGTGACCTTACTCGCCCGAGGGTAGGGGGCAATACTAGGCTGACACTACCAAAAAACAGGGCAACGCCGACGGCTAAAAGCCGTCGGCAATGACTTTCTCCGACGGGTTTTAGCCGTCGCAAGGTCCGTCGGTAAAGGGTGCGTCGGCGTTGCTCGCCGACGGCTAAAATCCGTCGGCGGTGTCAACGGTTAAAATCCGTCGGTATTGTCGGCGGCTAAACTTCGTCGGAGATGTCGGCGGCTAAAAACCGTCGGTGTTATCGGCGGCTAAAATCCGTCGGAGATGTCGGCGGTTAAAAACCGTCGGTGTTATCGGCGGCTAAAATCCGTTGGAGTTATCGGCGGCTAAAATCCGTCGGCATTTTCAGCGGCTAAAATCCGTCAGCGTTCTCGGCGGCTAAAAACCGTCGGCGATTCTCATTAAATTAAAAAAAAAAAACAGAGAAATGAGATAATATATTTGATTTTGATTTCTTCCTTTTCGTGTAGACTTTTCCTTCTCACTCAAATAAGTTGGTTCATTAGGGCTTTGGAGAAATTGGTATATTTAGTCATGGATGTGTATTAATCAACGCACACATCCAAAACTAGATATACCCGTTTCTCCAAAGCTCTAAACGAACCAACCTATTTGAGAAGGTAAGTCTACACATTAGAAAAGGAAGAAATCAAAATCAAATATATCATCCAAATTCCAAATATTTAGATTGGATATATACCTTAAAAAAAAGAGAGAGAGAGACCACCTCATTTAAGTCTGTTTATTTTGCTGCTTGACTTGTGCGGGTTTTCTTGAAGTCCTTGGCTTTAAATCTAGAAATGCAGTCCACATTCAACTATTCAGATTTGGGTTGCATTTGCACGTGATTATGTTGAAGACAAACAATCACATGATTAAGCACATTTATTTATGAAACATTGTTACAAGAGGGAACTTCACGACCAATCACATGATTAAGCAAGTTCAGATAGTAAAAAATAAATCTATAATTAAAAAACAACCCAGATGATAATTAGGTGTTAGAAAAGATAATGTCTCTGTCAAGTGAAAATAAGAACTAGATCAGACTTAGAAGTTAGAACTGCATTAACTCAAATCTTATAAAATCTGTCCTTACACTGTCTTATAAAATCTCACCACTTGCTTTTCAACTCAAATCTCATCACTTGCACTGTCAATTATTCCACCATTTGAAACAAAAGAACATGAAATTTTAATGACAATGGGAGCAAATAACCAACGGCCTAATCTCAAGATAAAATGCATAAGACATCCATTAATAGCAATCATCATAAATAGTTTTGTTGCTGAAGTTAGGTAGATAGGTAGGTAGGTAGCTAGATAGATAGATAGAGAGAGAGAGAGAGAGAGAGAGAGAGAGAGTGTGTGTGTGATGCAGTTCTAATTTGATTAGTATGAAGTTATCTTAAATGGTTTTGTTGCTAGTAATTTTAATTTACCTGTAGATAGATAGATTAGATAGATTAGACAATTTTTTATTTTTTTACAACTGAAAGAAAGAAACATTTAAGGTTTTAACAATTTTAACAGATAGATAGATTAGATAGATTAGACAATTTTTATTTTTTATTTTAATTTACCTGTAAATAGCTAGCTAGATAGATAGATAAAGGTTTTAACAATTTTAACAGAGAGAGATTACCAATAATTAAGAGAAGAGAGATAGTTCAACAATTTTGAGAAATTCAAGTATATCAAGATATACCTCTTATATACAATAGACATAAACTAGTGGTAGTCCAGAACTTTCCAAGAAAGCGATTTCCCTTGGTGATGATCTTCTTCTGTTGACTATTTTAGTTCTCTTAACCATTCCAAATTAGTGTTTCTTATTTGTTGACAGTTTGACAATCTAAGTATTGGTATTGGTAATGTATTGCAAAAAAAATTGTATGGTGTTCAAATGATAATTTGAACACCCTGACTACAACTGACTATTTTCAATATCAACAATGCTTTGAGTACAAACTTCTTGTAATGAGAAAAGAAGTCCAAATCTGAGTATCTGCATCAGTGTAACATAAACTTAAGGAATAACCTAACACTTAAAATGACAGACGACAGTGTTGGCTTACCTGTGCAAAGTGCTCGAAAATTCTCTACGGCAATGACAAAAAACAAATAGAGATTAGGTGACATCCAAAAGCCATATGAGAAAGCACTGGAACAATCAACAGTTTTTGACAATTGGTTGCAACTTACAAGGAAAGCATTTGAAAACGACGTGTCTGACTTGGACACTAAGTGCACCCATCTCCAAGGAATTTGAAGTGGGCATCTAGGGTAGTTGTTGAATATTTATTTACTCCTAATATAAGTTCAAGTGCCCTGTGAATAAAGGAGTAGAGCTGAACTGTAGTGACTTGCTAAGAAAGTGCAATATTAAGGACAATTAAAAAGTAAACAAACACGGATACCATTAAATTCTGTGGAATTTCATACTTACTCTGAGTAGGGTGGAATTCAGAAGACTTTACCACATCCGCAAGTACAAGAAAACATGTAAGAAAATGCATTTTATTTCATCAAATAGGCATATTAAGAACCTGTACCAAGCATGGGACAAACACCAAGAGCTACTCCTTGACTAGCAACAGAAAAAGGCCCCCACAAAGCCTGCACACGTGTTGACAACACATCATCGGAGAGAGAGTACATCTAAGACACTAAACACAACAATTGAGAAGCTCACATACCATGATACCACCAATCACAAACCAGATCTTCTAAGAAATAGAGATCCAACATAATATTCGAATAACATTGTATGCGATGTTAGAAGAACAAAGAAAATCAAATTAACCAACAGGAGCATAAGTGTTGAAACTTTGGATTGTCCAGACTGTAGGAATCATATAAATGAATAAATAAGGTTCAAACTCATATGTACTGGACTCCCTATTCATCACAAAAAAAAAAAAAAAAAAAGACTCCTGTATACTTAAAATTACAATCTGCTTTCATTTAGTAGAGCATGCATCTAGACTGTAAGACAGCTTTAGCTCATTATAATTGCCAAGAAAAATCATCACCAGAGGTTACAACAACTAAATAAACATGGTTCATGAAGGATACATCATATCTACATATTCCTAAAGTAGGATATGGTATTTTCCATAGACTATCATAACAAGCATCACCATGTTATTCCTTGGGGATATACAGCCAAGGTTCCCTGAAAGTACAAAAGAACGAAAAAAGGTATGTAAGCCATAAATTACATTTACATGCAAAACACCATCAAATAAAATACACGTGCTATTGGAAAATAAAATATAGTTGTGGAAAAAGGTCACGTCTCACCAGCATGGAGTTCCTACAAAAGTATTTCTTGAATGTTGCATTTTAGTCATTTTGGAGTTCTATTGCAGAAAAGACAGGCAATATATAAGAAGAAAAAGGCTTATGTTAAAGGCTTTAAGAGAGGTATGTGACACGATATCCTCTATTTAAAACGATCTCTTGCTTGCAACCTAAACATTGGGGGGGCCAACCCTTTCAAATGCAAAATAATTGAAAGACAAATGATGAGACATGGAGAATGCCTTGGCAAGTTAGAAGAAGATGTTAGAAGATGGGAAGGAGGATGAGAAGAGGGAGAAGAAGGATGAGGGGAGGAGGAGGAGGAGGAGGAGGAGAACAAGAAGCCTGACTTTTAAAGCTCAGCATCAAAATAATTGAAAGAAAAAATCATCCCCGATCAATGGTTAGACCAAGGTAAAAAAGAATCAGAAAAAAATTAGCAAGGAAGCATGCACAACAAGACCTACTTATCCCGATCAATGGGTACCTGTGCGGGGCGAGGCTTTGGTGACTGGGAAGCAACATACTGCAGAATTTCAAAAACCCTTGTCTGGCCATAGCTTGCAGCCCTCTGCCAATACAGAACTGCAATGTCTCCTGCCCTGGTCCTTAATTCCAGCAAGTTACGATCAATTTCTGTCTCATGCTTTGCAACATATGGCCTCAAGAAGGAATCATAGACGTATGCCGTGCCCTAGAACAATTCGAATTGACGTCAACAAAACCAAGTGACATTTTAAGACAACACGGTAACATTACCAGTTCAAAATGCAAAACTCACCCTTGTTTTAGGATACCACAGATACACAAAGAATGCCAACTTGGCTTCACTGTACATTGGCAACCTACACAGGAAAGTACGCTGCAGTTAAAACAGGAGAAATTCACCCAATGGAAAACAATGGCAGCTGGATGTCTCAATTTGAGTTTCCTTACCATGAAACGAAAGTATCACCAACCCTCTCGAAAACTGTCAACACTGCAACTAAAATCCTAGAAAATTCAGAAGAAATGCTTTCATCAGCAAAAGAATTTCAAAGTGTCATTGAACATTGGATAGAATCATTCCTCTACATAGCACTCCACAAGTGACAGCACTTACCAGTATTGGCACCAAAACCGCAGTTGTTCAATCTTAGGCTTGTTCATTTCCACAGTTTTAAAGCATTCATAAGCCGGATAGGCATAGCCGAGAACCATCCTGCAAACAGACAGAGAGACTTGCTCAACCATGGGGGAAAAAATATTTGTCTGCATTTATATAAGAAGGAAAATGCAACATTATTTCAGTTAGAAACATACACAAGGCCCCTTGTAAGAAATGATCCCATCATTTTGGATACCAAGGACTTTAGCAGTCACTTCCCAGATTGCCTTACTGAAAAATAGACACCAAGGACTTTAGCAGTCACTTCCCAGATTGCCTTACTGAAAAATAGACACCAAGGACTTTAGCAGTCACTTCCCAGATTGCCTTACTAAAAAATAGTAAGTGAAATGGTGTCTGTCAGTCTACTGATGGCACGGAAATACTAAGAGATTATATGCTTCTTTGTTAGTACGAGATGGAAAAGCATCAGGCAACAGAAAATGAAATCAATGCCAAAACAAGAAAAACAGAAAAGAAAAGGGAAAAGACAGTATGCAGTGTGCACTGAGTGCATATCTGCCACTATCCAATCGTGGCAAGCAGAAAGAAAAACACGGATTTCAATGGCGCATTTGAACATTCACATTTTGAAATTAATGCTTATGTAGATGTCTCCCTTCTAACTGTTCCCATTGGTGTGGCTCATCTTAATCACAGATTTGCCTGAATTCTTGGCTCTGAGTTTATCATTGGATTACACATCTTATGGTCGGAGTGGTACCTGTTCCCAAAACACTAATTTAATATGATAATTAATGCTTATAATGCTTGGCAAAGAAGTGGCGCTTCTTCTGGTAATTAATCCTTGTAATGCCCAAAAAGGAGCCATTTTAACAAACCTTGGAAAAGAGTAGCCCATTTGGGTCAGCCTACTATGGTGTTAATTTTAAATCTACCCTGAACATCAGGTGGGTCACCTCACGTTACATCTAATACTCAAAAAGCAGGCCCATCCGTGCTTCAGGTGGACCACACGGCTGGAAATAGTAGATAAGAAAATCTCACCCTCCAATTTTTTACGTTTGTGTGGCCTACTTGAAAGATAGATGGACTTGAATTTTGAGCCCTGAGCCTAAGTTTTAGTATGACATCTAATGATTGGAGTGGATTTGGTATAATCTCTATGGTAAGCCCTGTAAAAATCAAGGGTGGACGTCTATATTCCAACTAATTTCTTTGGCGGGGTAGTTAGCCTCTATATAAAGGACAAACTCGCCAACTTCATTTCAACAATACCCTCTCGCGGCTTCCCACACCATAACATCAGTCCACTGCATTTCGTTTCACTTCCTACCTCGTAATAAAATGGGCAGCCTGCCTAGAAACATCTTCAGTCCTTTAGACCCTGACAATTTCACCGAGCAATCCCATCAGGTTCTTGATTTCGTTGCTGATTACTACCGAGCCATTGAAAACTACCCTGTTCGAAGCCAAGTCGAACCGGGTTATTTGAAGAACCGTTTACCAGATTCCGCTCCATTTTCACCTGACCCGTTAGAAGTTATATTAGAAGATGTTCGTAACCATATAATACCTGGTCTCACTCACTGGCAAAGCCCAAATTTCTTTGGTTACTTCCAAGCCAATGCTAGCACTGCAGGATTTCTCGGTGAGATGCTTTGCACCCAACGATGAGGCCCACCCAACGGGGGAGTCGAGAATAAAATGCATGGATTTTACCTGTTCGATGAAAATCCAAGAGAGAGAGACAACGAGAGAGAAATGAGAAAATAGAGGGGTTTATATAGAGGAGGGAAGGTTGGGAAGGGAGGAAGCGTCGCGGCCGTACAGCACCGGGAAACCGAATCGACGTCGGAGGCAGGAGAGAAAAAATTCCAAGTAAATCCAGTAGATTTTCAGGTGAAAGAGGAAGATAGAAGCATAGCTATTCATAGTTTTACCTCATTTAACTTCCCCACACCAGACCAGGCTGATTTGCATAACCTTCGTCAGTAATTAAGATGTAGAGTTCACCATTGAACTGCAAAACAGGGTAGGAAACAGTTTTTGCAGGGGCACAGGCTGATTTGCATAACCTTCACTCATTGGGCGAGCAGTCATGCTCTGGGCCATCGAGGACCAGAATACGGTCATGGCCTTGGGGCGGCTCACATCACCATAGATGATGGGTGGCTTGACGCAGCGGGAACCATAAGACTGCACCCAGCCATTGACTGTGAAGGCGAAGCCTTGCAACTGCTCCCCGAAGTACTCAACCATGTCATTCCTCTGCATACCAAAATGTCAATTAGAAAAACATCCATGATTTTGCTTTGCATGCTAGCTGAAATCGTTTCTGAGGAACTTTTAAGGTTAAGCTCACACCTCAGGCTCTCCA
Source organism: Magnolia officinalis (assembly GCA_021015155.1). NCBI lineage: Eukaryota > Viridiplantae > Streptophyta > Magnoliopsida > Magnoliales > Magnoliaceae > Magnolia > Magnolia officinalis. The sequence continues at coordinate 21,810,128 of JAJHSJ010000013.1, read as the reverse complement.
TGGACCAGGACATCAATGTCGAGCTCTTCCTGCAGCTTGACAACCTTGCTGATTTCCTCTTTGATGGCCTTCACGTATTCCTCTTCAGAGATCCTGCATTTTAATTCAGGAACCATAACTTTTCAGTCATTGAGAAACGAAACAATCCAAAACAAATCTCGAATGCAAACGTTATAGAGCACCCACTTGTTAGCCTTGTATTCACGGCGGACTCTCCTGAGGTCCATGGTCTGAGGGAAAGACCCAATGGTGGTGGTCGGGAGAATTGGAAGGTTCAGCTTCTTCTGCTGTGCGTCCAGCCGGGCGCTAACATTTGTAGCACGGCGATGCTCAGATCCCCTCAAAGCAGCAGCCTGCAAATGTAGCAACGAGATCAGTTCTGGTGAGTGATGGAGAGTTTATTTCAAACAAGCTAACAGCAAATAACTGCTTCTTCTCGCTGTTTTCTTTATTATTTGATTGCATCATATTACCGGGCTAATTCGAGCCCAGTGGGCCAAAGTCTGGTCGTTGTTTTAAAACATTGTCTCATCATTTATCACTGTCTTCAGGCATTCTTCTCGGCCAATGCTGCCGCTCAGGCTTCTAGGAAATCCTCTCCACGGGTAAACAATGAGGCAGTTCAGAAAGCCGTAAGTACTTGAACCATGCACTTTCTGTTTCTGCCAATGAGTAATTAAGATGTAGAGTTCACCATTGAACTGCTTAAGGGATCCTTGATTCTCATCATCACTGTGCCCCTGCAAGGAATCTTCAAGAACTCCAGATATCGAAATTTTAGTGTCATCAAATGACTCATCGAATCCATAATCTAGACAATCATATAATGGAGCACGAGACTGTTTATAGTAATCTCTTGACAATTCCAGCACTCTATTGAGTTCCTCTTCTTCTTCTGTGTCTCCTCTTTTTGTGACTGAAATTGGAGTATCATCAAACAATTTAGCTCCTGAAAAGCAAAGAGAATAAACTCCTAAAGTTAACAGTTTATGTCAAAGCAAAATCAAGGGAATCTTCTTCAAGACCACCCTTACCAACCTTCCCCAGCTGCATTCCCTGTTTCAAGGTTAGCAAGATATTGAAAATTAAATTAGAGAATGATTGAGTGGGTTAGCAAACTTCAGCCAAGTTTTTCAGAGCCATACATTTGTTTTGTTAACTGTGGCCTACCTGAACGGATCAACATGACTCTTGGGAGCTGGAGAACTTCCACCATTAATCTTTTTTTTTTTAAAAGACGGGGAGGGGAGATGCGTTGGGACCATTGTATTGGTCCATCTGAGATTGGGCAATACATGAATGTTAAACTGGACTGGTGCAAAAACTTAATTGAAAATACATGGATTGGCCAATGCAATGATCCAGGAGCGCCTTTAGCGGCTTGGTTATGAACATTTTGGGCCAACACATAATCATACACAAATGATTGATAAAATCATGAGCGAATATTGAGAAAAATTGGCAATGAGCTTTCTAAAGGATACAAGAGTTGCAATTTCCTCATATTGATGATAACAGCTGCATTTCTTTGTAAGAAGTTGATGGTATGACACAAGAATCTGAGACGGTATAATGGTTGCCTACCATTTCAATTCCAAAGCTACAAGCTCTTCTCCTTCGGCAAGCTCACCTCCAATAAGTAAAGGCTGCCAATAGAGCAAAACAGATGTGATTTAAGCATCCATAAAAGAAAAAGGAAAAAAAAACAAAATCTGTGGAACCAAAAATGATTTGCCTCATACAGCAGAGCTCACCCACCAGCAATTAAAACTACAGATGTCTTGTAGGTTTTCTTCCATATGGGTCCTGTTTTACCCATTAAATCAGATCACCACAAAATATTTTTTGTTAGTTTTTGCAGTATGATTCCCTACAACAGCCACAAGATAGTTGGAAGTCGCAGGTCAAAATAGTGGGCTCCCTCGTTGGAATTGTCAACTTTCAATGACCATCATTGCAAGCATGCAAATGGAAACAGAGCCTGGGACATTTTTTGTAGTGTAGTAGGCTGGACTGGAGAAATAACATGGATGGCATCTCCTCCTCCAAAGTTCTAAGAGGTTACAGACACATATTGGGAAGTAGCATTGTGGATCTTAGGAGATTGTTCAAACATCTTCCTTGACATGGCTATGAAAAGCATTTTCTTTGAGGACGAGGGAACATATATGAAAGATTTCGTTCCAGAGCAGTTATCTTTCTCTCTTTTTTTCAGCATGCATGTGATGGGGGTCCTAAAATTTTACTGCCAGATGTGGGACATAATGAGCATACAATCTACCTCCTTCATCCAGAAGCACATATGCACTAGATGATTTTAACATCTAGTGAGATTTTAAAAGAGCTTAAAATCTCAGTGAAGCTTATTTTGCACAACAACCTGGCACAACTCATCTTCCTAGAAGAGAACACGAGTCAAAGCCAACAACTTGCAAGGATGATTTTAACATTAATATAGCAATTAGTTTGGACAATGCTTGGATGATTTTAACATCTAATGGAACCATGTGAATAACCCCTCCAAAACAATAAACATATCTTTGAATAATTCAATGGAACCAAAAATGAATGAAATAAATGGAATGTAATATTATATATCCAAAACCCATAAGCAGACTTTTCAACAGCAATGACCAAGATGCATCTAGATGAGTTGCATATGCTCTGGTCCACTAGGGCCACAATTTTGATAGGCTGAACATAAGTGCCACATGTACAGTAGATGAGTTGCAACAACAGAAACAACACAGTCTAACACATTTAAAAGTAAGATAATTGATCGCCAATTACTATTAGTTGGGTTTTAGGAGCTCACCTTGCTAGTTCTAAGTTCTGGCCTTGTAACATGAGCGACAACTTCAATGTTGGTGAGCTCACCTCGCTAGTTCTAAAATTTATAAAGAAATGCAGTCTTTGTTTTTTTTTGCTACTTGACTTGTGGGGGTTTTCTTGAAGTCTTCGGCATTAGATCTAGAAATGCAGTCCACATTCAACTATTCAGATATGGGTTGCATTTGCACGTGATTATGTTGAAGACAAACAATCACATGATTAAGCACATTAGAACAGAGATAATGCAAAAAGATAAAAGACAAAAATGGTAATGAAATTGATGAAATGAAAAGGAAAAAGATCCCCTAGCAAGATGAAATGCGAAAACAACCCAACCTGCAGAAATTGTAGTTATAGTCATAAGAGTGCAGTTATCTTTTCCTGTTAATTATAAATGGGAATGATGATGGTGGTCAGCATTCAAACACAGCCTTAATTATAAGGGTCAGTATAGTTGATCAGACAATCTTAACCATTAAAATATAATATAAAAAATCAATGACAAAATGGCTAGGATTGTCTGATCACTGTAAGTTTTAACATCTAATGGGTCAAAAAATGAGGTAGATCCAAAACTTATGTGGCCCCAAAGAAGTTTTCAATGGTAAGTATTCAATCCCCGTTGCTTTCAGTGGTGGGTCCACTTGAGCTTTAGAATTACCTGATTTTTGGCCCATGCTCTAAAATAATCTCAAAAAATGGGTGGACGGTGTGGATATAGCCCACACATCAGGGTGGGACCTACACAACTTGCTAGCATTGAGTGAAATTGGCATGGGCCCCAATGCAATTCCACCTGATCTAATTCCAAGCTTTTCCAAACATGGAGTGGAATTGGCACGGAACCAGATGAATCCAATCCCACCTAATCCCTTCTAATCCCGTTGCCCAAACAGGGCCTTAGCATTTTAAATGTTGCTTAACAGAATCCAACTAACAATTGGTTTTGATGAGTTTCAGAGAATTCAATTAAAAGGTTTACCATTGGCATCAAATGAGGAGTGAAGATGACTGTCACTTTTGAATGTGAAGCATCAGAGAGTCTTTGCTCAATTTCTGGAACTGCAAATGAAGGATAGAAATTCGCAACTCCCAAGTCATTTCGGATGTTTGAAACACAAATAAAGATATTGATGCTAGTACAGTGCCAAGAGACTGTATGGATACATATGGGGACAGGCATGCAAGGAATGTTGCGAGAAACCATGATGGGCACATTGTAACTTCTATATTCCAGGACAGGTATTGTATCCCACACCCATTGATACCAAGATATTGACTGATATCGTTGATACATTCGACAAGGCATACATGCACATTCCAAAATATATATATATATATTAAAAAAAAAATCAAGCTAGAAATCTTAGTTTTCCTTCAGATTCTCAGTTTTGGACTTAAGGAGTTGTAAGATACTCAGGCTATGCATGACACTTGATACTCAGGCACTCAGAAATTGTACACGTGCCATATATTAACTCAAATAAAACCGACTAGACTGTGCAGCCCACTGTCCCCAAGTCACAATCCCAAGGTCAGATTGATTGAACAATCCTAACCTCTGATTTGTTTGTGGAAATAGGACTGTTGGATATTTTTCATTTTAACCGTCCAATAAATGTATAGCAATCTGATAGTCTGATAAATAAGCTTAATTTTTGGTTCATGGTACATCTAAAATGAGCACTATAATTTGGACATTTTCTCTTACTACTTATACGCCACGTGTTTCTAAGTAGTTTCTAAGTGCCTACATATCATTCATCGCACTCACCCAAAGTTTTCCTCTTCGACTCTAAAAACCAAAATAATTTGGAAGCAATCTTTCAGGAAAAAAGAAAACAGCACAAATGAACACTAAACACTGTTACAGAATGCCATGGCTTAAAAATAATAAAATAAAAACAATGCGCAAAAGGAATTAGGCATGCCGATATGATTTGCTTTTTATCTAACCTGAAGGCATTGATAAGTGCATTCGCAAAAGGTTTCCTCTTTTGGCAAGATTAATAGCAAGCTCCAGATTGTTTAACTGAAAGAGCCAACAGGTATTTTTTTAATACAAGCATTCAATTTGCTGCATTAGGAATAAAACTAAAACAAGACTAAAGACATACTTGGCCACTAACGAAAGGCACAAGTGTCACTTCATTGACAGTTGCAAGTAACACTTGCCCTCGCCTATTGACAGCATAGAAGCCTCCTACAGATGAAGCTTCTGCTGTCAAAAATATAGCATCTGGACTGATTCAATTTCTGTAAACTGCTGTAGTGGTCTCCAAGTCATACACAAATAGAAGCCCAAGCTTTGTGATCACATATATCAGGCTGTACTTATTGGATATCTGCAGAATAACAAGTAAAAGCTTAGAATTGACATAATATTTCTCAAACTTTGTCCACATATAATGGGTTTAAGATGAAACCTGCATTGCCACTGGGAAATCATCAGCAAAGTCCGGAGGGAAGAAAAGATCTGCTTGTTTCTTTGTAAAACCAGGCTTACCTGATAAAGAAATCAACAAGATCAATACCAGGAAGGAACAAAAACCAAAATACCAAGTGCTTCAGCAGCAGCAGCTCCACCACCAGAAGGCACTGAAGCAAACTTCTCCCTACATAATGAAAATAAATTAACAATAACATCTATCTATCACATAATTTTAATCAAGGGAGCAGGATTTGATTGACAGAGCTAACCTTGGCCTCAGAACAGAGGGCCTCAGAAGTAGGTGCTTCAGCAACAGCAACTCCACCTCCAGAAGGCACTGAAGCAAACTTCTCCCTACATAATTAATGAAAATAAATTAACAATAACAACAACTATCACATAATGATAATCCAAACAATAGCAGGGAACTACAATTACAACTCACATAGTTAATAATCTCATTCTAAAGCCCTTCTCCCTCCTCCTTTACCCGGGCTTGGGACCGGCAATGCAAGGAGTTGCATTGGCGGAGTTAAAAAAGGGCTTAGGCTCCATTTGGTTTGAGGAAAAAAAAATGTATTCATAAATACTAATGTGATGACCAAATGGAGCCTAAGACTATAAATATGTTCAAATAGAGTGCAAAATCATTAAAATAAAAATAAAAATCAAATAACATATAGAGTAACTAGAAAGAACATTCAGACTATAACTATGTTGAACTATAGACTGCCAACCTACACCAATATGCATGCATCTGTCTATGTTAATGTATAGTTTAAAAACAAAAGTTCATTGTGTTAGTTATTGTAATGTCTAATATTCATAAACATCATGGATAGATGGTTAGAAATAGCTTGGGCCAGACGACAAATCCTCCTACACCGACCTCTCCAAGCGTATCATGATAACCATCTTCCTTCCATAGCTCTGATTGTGGAGCTGTAATCTCCATCAGGACGACACTAAAATTTCCATTGCCCATTACTGCTCCATGGACACAGGTATTTGGATCCACTGCATGCACCTCACCACGAGCAACTACCCGTTTCTTCCAATCACAGAGATCGCATCTCTTGCCAAGATTTACCGCATCAGGCTACATATACACATATAACATGTCATTAGTATTTTTAAATGGAGGTGCATATAATCATAAGCTTAAATTAGTATTAGAGAAAAGCATACATACCGACGATGCATGACTAGATTTAAATGGAGGAATTGTTGGTGGAGCCTCATCCCTTTGTTCCCCTTGCTTATCTACAAAGCAATCAAACTTCTGTTCAAGATCTCCCAGTCTTTTCTTCATTTCATCTAATTTATCTACCAAATTATCTCTTTCCCGCGACACCGCACCGAGCTTATGTGCAATAGGCATTGTCTTCTTCAAAGCAATCTTGCCTACATTTCCACCTATCCCCCGCGTGCGCCCTCTACTATCAATCCCAATTGACTGTAAACAGAATTGCAATTAGATTTATCAGAGAATGCATAAGTCTAAATAAAATCAAGTATTTGAAGGACATGCATATATACCTGTGTAAGGGCATCATCTACACTGGTCATCCGAGATGCAGGATTACTACTTTGAATCGATTTTATTTTTTCCTATGACAACATCCAAAAGAAAAATTATAGTGCGGGAAAGAAGCATTTAAAATTCACATGGATAATGAAAGGATGTACGAGGGTTGCACTTACAAAGGTTTCTGGAAACTGCACTTTGTTATCCTTTGTTGTATGGGCTCGGATGTACACCTCAGCCCTACCAACCTCAGCATCAGTAGTAAGATTCCTCTCAATTGCCTTTTCCCCATAACATTCATGACAAAACACATAAATAATGGAATTAAACAACTAATAAATTGAAATAATCATCATAAATAAATTAGAGCTATGTTATTTTAGGACATGTACCATCTCATGACGTGTGGCAGCCATGCTACGCCGACCAAGTGTAGAAGGGCCAACTTGTTTGGCCCGATTGGATGCATTTCTTACACTTGATTTCTTGAATTTATCAGTATTGCAATAATCCACAAAGCTCATCCAATCCTCAATTGGGACACCAATAGGGGCGGGATACGATTTCACAACTGCAGGATCCTTGTCCTTAATATACTTTGTATGCAAAGTGTTCTTGAAATTTCTCCAAGCAGCCATACAGCGATCACGGACATATTGTGGCCACGCATTTTGGTTATCCTGAAATTCATAACTACACGCCAGGATATCACTGACCCTCTGAATGTACTGTGGCGGCACCAACCGAAAGTCTGTGTAGGTGATCGGAATGTGTGCACGGGTGAGAACACCAATGCTTGAATTGAATGCGATCTGATTTGCATCCCCTATATTTGGTTGCCCAAATTCATTAATCCCAATTACCCGTTTCAATGAAGTTTTCTCATTAATTCTGAACCTCGGGTAGGACCTCTCTTCCTAGACGATGAAGATGACGATTTGCCTGCATAAAAAGAAAAATAGCAACACGCATGTTTCATCATCGCCAATATAAAAGATATTTTAAATCTAGACAATTAAGGAAGGCTATCTTATTACCTCTAGCATCTTCAGGGGCTGCATCTGCGGGGGCTGCATCCCCTAGCGGCTCTGCGCCGAATGACTCTGCCTCTGAGTAAAAGATCATCTTAAAATAAATTTTAAATCTAAACAACTAACGAGAGCTATGTTATTACCCCTGGCATAAAAAGAAAAATAGCTACACACATGTTTCATCATCGCCGATATAAAAGAATTTTTAAATCTAAACAATTAAGGAAGGCTATCTTATTACCTCTAGCATTTTCAAGGGCTGCATCTTTAGGGGCTGCATCCCCTAACGACTCTGCGCCGAACGACACTGCCTCTAAGTGAAAGATCATTTTAAAAGTAATTTTAAATCTAAACAGGTAACGAGAGCTATGTTATTACCCCTAGCATCTTTATGGGATGCATCCCCGAGCGGCTCTGCCTCTAGATCCATCTTCAAGATCTAATTTGTAACGTAATTACTATAAAAATTTCTATCCAAATAGCAAGGTACCAAATATAATAAAGAGACGAGTAAATTAATTCGTAAATTTTTTCTATCACATTAATATGATAATGGAAAATTCAAAAAGGGCATAAATCAAAATCGTTTCGTTACATGCATAATATAACCAACAAATCAGGTTTTTTTCCCTGCTCTCTTTCTTTTCTTTTTCTTTTCAACAACCACACAAATATCTTCAATGTCATTGAATAACAACTCGCGACCTATGTCTACTTCAGTGAGATCAGGTCCTACTTGAGCCTCAGTTACAACCCGTGTTTCTGATAAAAGGCTTGTCTCATCTTCAACGAAAATATTTCTTGGAACCTCCAAGACCACATGCCAATCAGGATTTTTTGGATCTCTAGAATAGAAAACCTGCACGGCATGCTCTGCAAGAATAAATGGCTCATCACCCACTTGGTCTGAACCGAGAAGATTAGACAAATTCACCAGTCTCAGATTCCCTACCGCATCGAAAGAAACACCTTGGTGCGTCACCTTCACCCAATCACACTTTAGTAGGACTGGCTTGTACCCTTCTCGGTACTCCAGTTGGATGATTTTGCGGAGGACTCCGTAATAAGGTACGGATTCATCCACGGGATTCTTATCCTTAGCACTAGATCGGAAGGTGGTCATACTCTCTGTGCTAACCCCACTGTTCTGGTTCATTTTATTCTCTTCGTATTCCTTGGTGACGAAGAGGAAACCATTGATACAATACTTATTGTACTGCATCGCAAAAGCCTTTGGTCCCCTAACTATATCTCTGAAGACTTCATTACTTGATTCATTCAAGTCTAGTTGTTTCTTCAACCAAGGTATGAACTCATCATCACTTGCCACCTTAGTCCTAGTCCCGGCAACTACATTGCGTTGCTTTAAGAAATTTGCATATTGCCTGCAAGTTAAAAAGGTCGTTACAAAATTGACAATTTCTTTCATAAATGTTGTTACAATGTTGTTGAATCAAATTTGAAATTAAAAAAAATATATGAAGAAGACATATACATACAAGCTAAGTCCAGTTCGTACCCTTGCCATGTCTCATAGTTAGGATGACTCTTCAGTACCCAGGTGCGAGCCTGTTCGTACTCAATACCTTCTAAAATGACACTTTGACCAGGGCCAACTGGGCCAACCACGTCAACATTGAAGTCGTCAACAATATCTTGCAACTTCGGCATGAACGAAATTGATCCGTCTAACCGCTTTTCCAGTTTCTCCAAGAGGCTTGTGTTATTCTTCCCTCTATACTGGTTGCAGTATATAAGTGTCTCCTCTTGAATGTATCGTTCTGCTATACAACCTTCAGGTCGTGTCATATTGCGGACGTACGCCTTAAACGTCTTCATGAACCTAAAACAGTTAACAACACATTAGAAAAAGTAATTGCAGATGTTGGATCGGTTTATTCATATTAAAATCGTATCATACCTTTCGAATGGATACATCCATCGATAGTAGACAGGACCACATACGCGAGCCTCGTAAGCCAAGTGGATAGGCAGATGCATCATCACAACAAAAATTGAAGGAGGGCATGTAATCTCGAGCTCACATAAAGTCCTAGCCATGCCCTTCTCGAGAGCCATTAACATTTCAATATCTATGGTTCGCGAGCATAGGGCATTGAAAAATGTACTAAAGCTTCTAATTATAGTGCGCATAGGCTTACTATCCCTGAATGCATGTTGGATCAAAATTGGAAACAGATGTTGCATCAATACGTGGTAATCATGAGACTTCATTCCCTTTAAATCGACACTATCTTCCTTTACGATGTTCTTCCAATTCCCACTAAAACCAACTGGAACACGAAGTTCACGCAAAGTCTGGATGAAAAGTTTTTTTTCTTCTTTTCGAAGGAAGAAAGGGCCTCGTTTTTGGATAACCTTGCCATCAGTATTTTCTAGCCATAAACGCTTCTTAATGCCTAGCCGCTTCAAGTCCCTCCGTGCCTTAGCGTCATCCTTAGTTTTGCCAGTTGTGTTCAACATCAATGCAATAAGGATTTCACATACATTCTTCTCAATGTGCATAACATCAAGGTTATGACGTACGGGAATATCCTTCCAGTACTCCAGATCGTATAATATGGATCGCTTCAAGAAGCATGTTGATTCTGCATCATCATTTTCTTCTCGTCCTCCTTTTATACCACTTTGTTTCCTCTTTCCGATCTTGCCCCACTGCACATTTAGTTTCGAAACGATGCTTTCCACCTCAATCCCAGTCAGACGAATCGGTTGTGGTCGCAACTCTACCTTCTTATTGAAGGTGCCTGCACTTGTATCTTTTCTGGCCTTATCATTTAGAGGCAACCACCGTCTGTGACCCATATAAACATGTTTCTTTCCATGGTGTAATCGCAAGGAATCTGTGTGGGGACCACATGCAGGACAACCATACTTACCCTTAGTCCTACAACCAGAAACATTACCATATGCGGGAAAGTCATGAATTGTCCACAACAAGATGGCACGCATGTTGAACATGTTTCCATCGTATGCGTCGAATGTCGTGATTCCTTTCCGCCACAAGTCTTGTAACTCGGCAATCAATGGCTCTAAATAAACATCAATATCCTTCCCGGGCTGTCGTGGTCCCTCAATGAGCAAAGTGAGCATAGTAAACTGCGGTTTCATACATAACTTTGGTGGAAGGTTATACGTCACACACATAACAGGCCAGGAACTGTACGACGTGCTGTAAGTGCTAAAGGGGTTAAACCCATCTGTAGCTAGACCCAATCGAACATTGCGAGACTCTGCTGAAAAATCCTTATACTTGTTGTCAAGAAACTTCCATGTGCTGGAGTCCACCGGATGCCCCATCTTTCCACTCTGCATTTTTCCGGTTGAGTGCCAGGTCATCTCCTTTGCCACCCATGGCACACTGTACATTCTTTGTAGCCTTGGTGTCAATGGAAAATACCTTAACACCTTCATGGGTACTTTAGCTACTTTCAACTTGGAATCAACTGTGGTCTTGTACCTAGAAGCACCACAGTTTGGACAACTCGTCTTCGTCTCATGCTCTCTCCAGTATAACATGCAGTCATTTGGACATGCATGAATCTTCTGGTAATCAAGGCCCAACTTTGTAATGATCTTCTTCGCTTGGTAGGTATTAGTTGGGGTCTTATTACCGGATGGCAAGACATTCTGGAGTAGTTGAAGAAGAGCCGTAAAGCTTTGTTCACTCCATCCATGGTTCACCTTTAATTTAAAAAGTTGTACAATGAAAGTCAGCACGGTGAATTTATGACAACCGGGATAGAGCTCAGTCATCGCATCTCGTACATTTGCTTCAAACTCATTGGTTGAAGTATCTCCAACAATGTCTTCAGCTTCGGGGGCTACATTGGGTTCATCTTGAATAACTTGGTCCAGGTTATTACAACCGAGGTCTTCAACAACCGCATTGACAATGTTATTTATGTTTGCCACACTATGATACTGGTGAGAAGTGCGTTCGGTACACTTGGGTGATTCAGGCTCACCATGCATGTTCCACACCCTATATGTTGGATTAAATCCATATTTAATCAAATCTATCACCACATCATCGATTGTGCAGGGTAAACGTAAACATCTGCATCTGGTACATGGACAATGAATGGTTTCTCTACCAGGAAGATGTTCTTTTACGAACTTGACAAAGCTCATCATACCATCTATAAATTGTGGGTCTGGGTAATGTAGAGTAATCCACTCCCTAGAGTCCATTGGATACCACCTGTAAGTAGGCACACGTTTATACACCTAATTCATCATCCAACTAACTATTGACAATATTTATAAAAGTAAAAGATATCCAACCAACTTTATATAACAACTTGCAACTTAACCTACTGGGAACCGTCATGCACCGTAATATCTTACGACAGAGCGGGTTCTGAGGAGTTATAAGTTGAATTAATACAAAAGAATATAAATGAAGAAATATAAATATAAATTAAGCAAGACTGTAGGTAGGCACACGTTTATACACCTAATTCATCATCCAACTAACTATTGACAACATTTATAAAAATAAAAGATATCCAACCAACTTTATGTAACAACTTGCAACTTAACCTACTGGGAACCGTCATGCACCGTAATATCTTACGACAGAGCGGGTTCTGAGGAGTTACAAGTTGAATTAATACAAATTATACCTGATAAAGCAAGTTCTTATCTGCAGCAAGAGAAGTGGACTTCTAACAAATAGGAGTATATTCCTGAAACAAAACAAGCACCATCTTTCAATTCAAGCTATATCAAAACACCATAGATATATGGTTGATTTGATTAAAGAGGCATTTAGCATTCTATGGAATCATTTAATGCACCACATAATCCATTGCGTTGTCAAAATGCATTGTTATTATTTGAAACAAGTTGACTACTTTGCTAAAAAGAAATGAATTAGGGATGATTTCTTTTTGTGAGCTAAAGGAAATACAATCATGGAATAAATACTAGTCATAAGGGCATGAGTAAAAGAATACATATTTCTGTTATCTTCTCAAGTTAGAAAAGAAGTTTGTACTCTCCCTATCTTTTTGTGCATATTAATAAATTGCTGATCATACATGTTTTTACCTAGACGACCTAATTATCTCTATCTACAGGTGCTAATTGTCTCTATCCCATTCGGTAACATGCCATGTACTGTCCTCATACAGTTTACATGCGAGTCAAAATTTCGGCAGCACCTCCCCATATTCTCCAGATATATGTAAAATTCAATACTAACTAGTTGCCACATTAATCCATTACACATGGATAGAGGAAACCAATTAGTAAAGAACCACATATCCGGAGAAAATATAGGGAGACACTACTAAATTTCCAACTACATGTAAACTGAAAATGATGACAACCTAAGTACATGGTATGGTACCGAATTGTCCAAAATGGGACAATTTAGGAATCCATAAAGAACAAGCATTTTCAGTCAAATGAATATACTTGTTCAATATAAATTCCTAAACGGGGGGGGGGGGGATACATTGTAAACCACTAGGTGACATAAATACTAATTGTAATTGTATCATGACGGAACATCTAAGAAGAAATGGGTTATAGTGAAACACAATCAATTATTTCAACAGTTTTTGAAGCATAACTATAAATGAGTACAGAAAACATATTTATCTCAAAAACATCATACACAGTCTAACATATTTGTACTTCATGTGCAAGAGCTTCACCTAAATGACCCAAGTTGTGTTGTTGTGTATGTAGCTTGCCTAAGCAATCCAGCCGACAACCCTTGAAAAAAAAAACAAAAAAAAAAAAAAAAAAAAAAAAAACCACAACATCTTAGACACCTTAAAACAAGAGGCCTCAAACAAAAATAGGATGTAATACTCTTGGGGGAAGGGTTCTCTCCCTTAGCATGAATTTCTTGAATGAACATATTTTTCGGCAATATAAATGTACATGATTGAAATAAGTTTTGATGCCAAAAAGTCCCTCTATGATTCAAGAACCATGCATTTAAATGAGGTCCATTGATATTTTTTCCTTTGGGTCTTTTCCATAGTAGAGGTTTTCAAATCATTGTACCAACAACATGTGATCTTAGAAAAGGCTAGTCTGCCTTTTCCATTTTCCTTCATTAAAGTCCATGTGCATTGGTTGAAACTAAAAGAGAAATGCTTTGCTAAGTCAACCTTCCAAAAGGAAGTAAAATTTTAAACATCATATGAGGAAAACTGGTTTATCCAAACCTGTTTGGGTAGAGAGAATTCAAAATATGGATGTTGAAAACCCCTATGAAATCTTCAAGAAATAGAAAATTGCAAAATCTATCAATAATTCCATTGTTTGGTTGTTTTCTATGAGAATGTCAAAAGGTCAACTCCAATTACATAACATACGAAAATTTACATTTAACAGTTTCCAATACTAATTCCATTGTTTGGTTGTTTTGTATGGAAAGGGCAAGTGGCTTGGCCGTCCAACTTGCCCTTTCTTTAACACTGGAAAATTATATTTCTAGAAATTTTGTTAGCAGAAATTTTTTTGCCAAGAAAAGAGTCAAAAACTCTACTAATATGTTGAAGAGAAAGGATAATTCGTTAAACACATCAGGAGAATGATTGAGAACCATCAACTGATTGTAGAAGGTGATTCAAGGAGTGCAATTTCCTTGGCATGAAAGAAAAAAGAAGAACAACCAAAGCAGATTAGAGAATTGTTATCTTAGGTAAGCACCAAGTTTAACCTCACTCCCTGGGAGGCTAATGATCAGGCAAATAGGGTAGCGAAATAAGGTGCATCTCAACTTTGTTCATCTAGGCATTCTTCTCCATTTACTTGATGGATGTTGTATGATATTTTTCTTCTTTTTCTTTAAATAAAATTCATGCTAACCATAGAAAAGAATGGATCATGCATGTGTATATATGTGCGTATGTGTGTATGCATGGATGAATGGATCATGCATGTGTATATAGATGTATGTGTCATTGTATGTATGTATGCATGCATGGATGATTGGATGGACGGATGGATTGATTGTGAATGTGTGTTTGTATCTATGCATGTGCATGCATGGTTGCATGTATGGATGGATCCACCAATTTTCCCATGTTTCCCCAATGTTTCCTCGAATCTAAGATGCATGCTTTTATGCCCCCCATTAAAGGGAAATTTATCATTTGATCCATAAATATACAAATTTACATCTTTTTTGCTATTATTCGACTCTTAAATATGCAAATGTGTATGTTAGCATCTCCTAAACTATCATTGAAAATTTCCACCATTTTTTCCATGTTTCCTTGATGTTTCTCTAAGTCAATATGACATTTGAAAATCTATATTTAACGGTTTCTTTTTTTCTTTTTTCGCTTGTGTGTGGAAATGATTTTGCTCTTTTTTTTATATATAGAAAATCTAGGAAACAAAATTGATTACCCCCTTTTTTTGGTTTCCCAAACAGGGAAACTGTCATATCAGGGGAAATCATTTTCTTTTCCATGGTTGTCCACCTTCCTACACAGATGCCATGCTCTAGCTAATGGCTATGTTGTTGCCTGCTCCAAAAAAACAAAAATAAAAATAAAATTACACATATTCTAAAAAAGATGAACAGTCAAGATTCAGAATCTTTTATATGCCTACCATGTGTGTGGTGATTAAAGGTTGAATAACTAATTCCGTATTCGGCATTTAACATCTAATACATCCTCATACTGTAGCAATATAATCCCAAAGGAAAAGGCACATGGTTGAAACAAACATTAAGATTACAGCATTTCTGAAGTGGCAGGATGAGTGTTGCAAAACTGTTTCAAGTTTTCAGATTGTGGGAGTGCTGAAATGTGGTCTCTAGTTCATTGATCCCAACAGTCGAAATCAGGGGCTGCACTATGGATGCCCCATTCAGCAAATCTCCCAGATTGGAGAAATCCCAACCCTGCACAAATTCTTTAAAGGATCCAATGCCAAAAAAATACTGACTTCACTAGTTGCAACCACATCTACAGAGAGACCCAATTTCTCAAAGATGGAAAAGCCCATGTTCCATCAAATCAAAAGTAAAGTAAACAATGGTGCAAAAAGGTGAGGTCACGGAGTTTTGGTTATTCACATAAAAGCTCTAGCCTCTGGGTAAACAAGTTGAGAGAGATTCTAAAGGTTTTAGCAATTTAAATTGCTTCATACATGGAACTAAAAGGCTAGCAACACTATCCAGGAGCACAAGCGAAGTCACTTACTCTTTCAAATCCAAATCAAGCAACTCAGCAACTAGTTCTGACCACGCCACAAGTTCAGGGTTCTCCAGTTTAGCAGAAGGCAAGACTCACCTGCAAACCAAAATAAAATAACACCAACACATCAGTCAGGTTTCTCAAATCAGGTCATTGAGGATAAATATTCCTAGCCGCAGATCGGCATATGCACAACTATCCCACCCATGCCTACAACAGCACCTGCATGCAGTTCCACGCTATTCATCATGTCGGCCCCATGATGAATGTTTAGTAGCTCATATTTTTGCCTGCCGATCATCAAGCAGCATGTGTACAAGACAGTGGGCGGTTAAAAGGGGCCAACCAACAGCCTGTTTTCGATGTATATGTGCACCACCCAAATTCAAGCCGATCATCAAGTGGATCCCACAAGGTATGATGCCCTCACCCAAATTCAAGGCTACTAGATTGATCATGTGGGCCACATTTTATGAAACAAATGGAAAGTCACAGGGTAAAAAATAATAAAAATAAAAAACTTGTGGCCAACGACTATGAGGTCAAACTTGCTAAAAGGTGAGTTGTTAGATCTTTGCTTTTTATTGGGAACTCCTGCCTCCCATCAAGGTTTTGGGATTCTCTATTGTTCTTGGGATAGTCTTACACTTATCAGTTGTAATTTCCCTATTGAAATAGTAACTTCTGTTATTCATAAAAAATAAAAACTAGGGGCAGAATTTAAAACTTCAGTGATTTCCTTTTCTATGTGGAAACAAAGTCAGATTTTCTTTCTCAGAAACATTGAAAATGAATTCCCCTCGATTGGGAAAAAGCACCTAATTAATGTCTAATTTTGTTGTAAGCTCGTATCATCAAAAAGCCCAACCCTGCAAAGCTTCTGATAGAAACAGAAAGAGATCCCATTATTAAGGGTGGGCTTGGTTACACAAAATATCATGAAATTGAGCTTTGCTAAGCCCACAGATGTTTTGGTAATGCATGGATCGTCCAACAGATGTTTTGGTAATGCATAACATGATCTCACCCACCTCATTTTGAAGCTTGAATAGACAATAAGCCAGGATATTGTCCGTTGAAAGATGCAAAACCAGTCCATTGAAGCTATTGTCAATATCTTCTAGGTCAATAACAAAGGCACACTGATGATACCCCCAAAACAATCTAATAACCTGCTGCAACACTAAAATCACATAAATAGAATATCCAAAACTATCCAAATCTAATTTCCTGTTGCAACACTAAAATCACATAAATAGAATATCCAAAACTGCCCAAATCTAATTACCTTCTGCAACACTAAAATCACATAAATAGAATATCCAAAACTGCCCAAATCTAATTACCTTCTACAACACTAAAATCACATAAATAGAATATCCAAAACTGCCCAAATCTAACCCAAAAACATCTGATGTGCAGCTATACAGATCATCGAAATTGTGGGTCTCATAACTAATTATGGGTGGAGCATCTCAAAAATCACACTGATCAAGCAATCCTTACTATCCGATTGATGGCTATCAAGTAGATGGTCAAAAGTAAATAGTGAGTAGTCCAAATTTGAAGGTGTTAGAAATGGGAAAGAAAACAAAAAGGAAAAAAAAATCAGAATCAAGTAAAAACCATAGATTCAAAACAGGGAGACCGTAGATTGAACTCCCCAGAAGTGGAACCTAACTCCACTTTATGAGAATCAAATCTAAGGTTGATGTGGAGATGCATCATAAATCGCCTGTAAGTGGGACATGAGAACATCTCCAATGTACCCATGGCACTCATGTAGTTGGTAAGACCATCCATTCTGTAAGCCCATTCACCTGTGCCCCCCAGATTATCATCATCATCACAGCTGAATATCAAGTTCAAATTCTAAAATGTTTCAAGATCTAAGCAAAATTACAAGTGAATTTTCCTCTAGTTTCATCAATTATGAGAAATATATTCAAATCATTGAATGAAGAAATCCAATAAAAAAGCTAATCAAATAATAATAAATCATTTACTCAAGAAATAACAGAAACTGGGCCATTCCATCCAGATCGTGGGCTTAACTGTTTGAAAGAGATAATGGTCTGCAGCCCATATTCAATTATTGAAACCAGATAGTGAGGATCATCTGATCAGTATGATTTATGGGAAATGGTCTATGGATATTTTATCGCATCATTTCCTAGGTAAAATGATCTTATAAAACAGTAACAAGCATGTTATATTTTTATTCTAATTAACTTTTTTTTTAAAAAAAATTGATCAGCCAGTAGCGGGTTTCCATATGCTCATTCAAGATTGTGTCACCAGTTCTGTTCATAAATTTTACTCCACAAATTGTCCACTGATCTCAACAAAATCAACACAAAGTCATGTGATGAGACGACATGTAAAATAGAAATCAAACAAGGCTGTCCATATAGCTTCATCACAGTGACAAATTTAGTTCTTGGCAATTTCTCGGCCATGAATTTCTTAAGTTATTTTCAATATTTCACATTTTTTTCTTGTAGTGTTATTGAAAAGATCTCCCTTAAAATAAAATATTTAAAAATTATCAATTATAAATTAATAAATTTTAGTTTAAAATATAGGAAGATATGAAATGATTTATTTTAGTGGTTTTTACCCAAAAATTTCTAGGAACAAATGATCTTGCTGTAATGTGTTTTAACTCTTCAATTTACCAAAATATTCCATTTACTGTATGGATGTAGGATGAAAGTCTATTCCAATGTTACCTAAATGGACTGTCAGGATTATAGTCAGGTTGTCTGAGATATACTCCCTATTAACCAGTAATGTGTTACCATGTTCATGGCACATGCATTTGAGATGTGGGCCATTCCTCAAGTGGTCCCCACCATTGACATGCCATTGCCCAAAAATAAACAAGCCCATTCATCAAACAAGCCACACTTGTGTAAGAAGATGGACGATCAGGAGTGGATTAGGCCATCGTTTTTGGGCCTTAGATTGTTCACAGTGGGAAATGACTGCTGAATGGCTAGGATCCCGTATATGTTTCGCACATTTCCACGTGTTCTAGCAATCTCACCATCCAACTCATGCAACTATGCAAGCGATTATACTTGGGAGTGCAATCTCATAAGGTGATCTGCTCATGCATCCGGATGGATTGAAACACATTGATTTCAGATACCAAAATAGCCCATTCTAAAGACCCCAAAATCAGTCAGGCCTTAGAAACCCAAGAACCCAAATAAAAGTAGAAGGAAAAAGAGAGATACCCACATCAGATTCCTTCCTCTTTTATGCATCTCTGCTACCTTTGTTCCATTTTGAATTGCTTTTCTCCGCAACGGCAGCACCACAGCGTCACAGTAGCAGAGATGGAGACTGCTACTTTCTGCAATGTTTCTTGATCTAATAAAAGAAGAGAAGAGACTCATGAAAGAAAAGGGAAAAAAGAGGAGAGAAATCTAAGGGACCGTTTGAATGACCGTAAATCGGATTACAAGCGTTTGGACGAGTAGATCTACCTCTAATCAGACTGCAGGATGGAAGATGATGCTCGATGGAGGATCTCTCGATGGAAGATGACGCTCGATGGAGGATCTCTCGATGGAAGATGAAAGAGGGAAAAAAGAGGAAAAGAGGGAAAGAGGATCGGCGCTCGATGGATTTGGAAATTAATCCTCTTTCAAATAAGATAGCATTTTCAAATCCGTAACTTGTGCGTTTTCCACTACACAACAACACAAACTCTATTAACAGCCGTACACGAATGGGACCAGTTTCTGGATAGTTAAGATTGTATTGTATAATAAAAATGTACAAATATTTACCATTTCCGGCTAGACCGATTATTTGGATGGTCTAGATAACTCTATATCTTAGCCACTATATTGTTATTCATAAATCACCACTATTTCACATCAAACGCAAAACTCACAGTGAAAAGCAGAAAATGAAAACGGTAAACTTAGCTTTGGACCTTGTATGGCTCTATGGGCCCCACCATGATTCATCTGATTCATCCACGCCGTCCATAGATTTCTTCACATCATTCTGGGATAGATCCCAAAAATTGAGCCCTAACTAAGTCTCAAATCGTCCACAAAATGAGAACATGATGGACGGTTGAACGTCCACCATTCAAAACCTGAGAGAGCCGACGGATTTATTGGGTTTCGCCGACGGCTTTTAGCCGTCGGCGATTCCGACGGATTTTAGCCGTAGCCAAAGCCACCCCAAGTCCGTCGGCTTTGCCCGATTTTTTGGTAGTGTGAGTTTGATCAGCTCGTGAATAGGTCCGCTATCGACGTGCCGAATAGGTATTGACAGACTATTGGCCAGGCGGATAGTGAAGTTTCTTACGCTCACTTGGACTGTGCGTCTAGAAGAGCGGCAGTGCCATTTGGAGTGTACTAAACCCCGGTGATTATCCAGACTGAGAACCGTATGGATTTGATGCTCTAGTAAGGAGCTGCATTGATAAGTAAATTGACATGCTTGACTTGCATTATGCATCGCATGGCCTGGATGTGGCCGATAGCATTCATATTCTGCACCGCATAGCCTTGGTACGTCTGATTGCATTCATGTACCCATCAGCATGTTTCCGCATTACTTTGACCTTAAATTCTAGCACGCTATATTGCGCACACACGTACACTACCCTCTAAGCTTTCTATAAGCTTATGCACGATTGATGCGTGCAGGTGACGCTAGGACGCAATACTAACATAGTAGCAGCAAGAGCGTATAGTCGAGCTTTGGAGTTTCAGTTATTAATACTACCTTGTATTTCCCTTCATATGCATTGTACTCAAAAGTTTTTGATCATAGTGGATTTTGTGATGGTGTGCTTCTAGTTATTGTTTGTGGGTTATGCTAATGGTTATGCTCATTACAAATCGAATTGATGATTAGAAATCCTCCTTGTAGCATCCCAGGATCGGAACCTGGTGTATGGGTACCGGTTGCCGAGAATGGGGTACTACGGAGGCTGTCGGCGTTGGACTCGGCGATCGAGAATTTTGTAAGCCCGGTTTTCAAGTTCGGACCGTGATAGAAGTTGGTATCAGAGCATAACTTGAGAATAACCGAGAACAACATCACATGTTTGCTATGAGTTTAGGGCGATTAGGTTCCGAGTGCGAAACCTTCCGATTGAGTTCTCTAACGTGCAATTCTCAAGGTTGATTAGTGTCCTCATTCTTTATATAGGACATGCCGCCTGGGAGAGTGACCTGAGCGCACCCCTCTCCACTACCTGAGGCTCCAACTTTACCATCTGCGCCTCCTGTTCCACTGCCAGAGATCCCTGCTCCCCTGCCTAAGGATGACGTTCCTCCACCTGATGACGGTGCGGATCTGACCGTAACTGTGAGTGCCTCGCAGTTACAACAGATGCTGCAGGCTGTGACTGCTGTGCTTCAGGGGTAGGGCAGGCACCCAGTTGTTTCACAAGCCCAGGCAGAGCAGGAACGCGCGAACGCCCTTCTTTATGAGTTCAAACAGCTTGATCCTTTGTGTTTTCAGGGCGAGCCAGATCCGACAGCAGCTGAGAGATGGAACTCCGATGTGGAGAAGATCTTTGATACCATGACATGTACGACCGAGCAGCGAGTCCGACTGGCTGTATTCCTTCTCTAGGGTGAGGCAGAGCATTGGTGGACCTCTGTTACACGCGTAGTAGGACCTGACTATGTCTGGACATGAGAGGACTTTATCGACTGATTTAAGGAGTAGTACTTCCCTGACCACATTCGTCGTTAGAGAGCACTGGAGTTCGAGACTCTGGTGCAGGGGGACATGACCGTGGCGCAGTCGTAGCCCGTTTCGTGGCGCTATCAAGGTTTGCACCATATATGGTTGATGATGAGGGGTGGAAGGCCCGCCGTTTCGAGAACGACTTACGTTACGGTCTTCGAGGCCGGGTTATTAAGCATGAGGTCCCGATTTTTCAGGCGGTAATGCGAAGGGCTCAGATTTATGAGACCGAGTGGGCTGGCATGCAGGCCGATCGAGGTTAGAGGAGGGGTCAGAAGATGCAGGCCTCCTCTAGTAGCTCCTAGCAGCATCGACGACCACA
Organism: Magnolia officinalis; assembly: GCA_021015155.1. NCBI lineage: Eukaryota > Viridiplantae > Streptophyta > Magnoliopsida > Magnoliales > Magnoliaceae > Magnolia > Magnolia officinalis. Next base: position 21,788,056 of record JAJHSJ010000013.1, on the reverse strand, counting down.
GAGATACAGGATCCACCCACCTACTAGAGCACCAGCAGCCCTAGCAGCACCTCCAGCGCCACCCCAGCAGCCATTTACAGGGGCTTATTTTGGATGTGGTGGGACAGGGCACCGCCTGTCTGAGTGCCCTCGCCCTCATCTGCAGCAGTCGAGAGGGCCACAACAGCCTCCAGTGCAGTAGCGACCTCATCAGCAGCCTCCGGCGCAACAGCGACCCCATCAGCAGCAACCACAGCCACGTCAACCACCGAGACCCCAGCAGTAATAAAGACAGCAATATAGGCCGCCGCAGAGGCATCAGCAGTAGCAGGGACCTCAGAGGAGACAGACACCTCCCCAGCCAACTCAGGCTAGATTTTATGCGGCTCAGCAGGACTCGCAGACCTCAGGAGGAGTCGTTGAGGGTATAATTTCTGTCTCTTCATGCATTGCCCGAGTACTATTTGATTCCGGCGCTTCGCACTCATTCATGTCTGAGGATTTTTGCCGATTGACTGGATTACTGACAGAGTCTGCTAGTGAGGGATTGACCGTATTGTAACGCCCTGAAAATCGGGGGTCGAGCATAAACTCAACTCCCGAGTTCCAACGCATCACTTATGCAACATATATACTGATGATTGAATGTTGTCTGTATTAGTACATGAAACATGAATGAGATTAAGCCAAAACAGCATATCATACTCCAGAGACGATTAGTTTAAGCAAGCGGAAGACTGTGATAGATAAATAAAATATATACATTGTGGTGAGTTACCAGAGTGTGATAATGTTACCAGGTTAGATAAGTACATGTAAATTTCCAAATTATACCAAAGGTGTAATGTCATCTAGTCAACATCCCAGAAAGCCTCGTCGATCAGGACACAGCTCACAGGAACCCGCCTGAAAACTGCATAAAGGAGAAATCCTCCCCATCATCATAAAAGTCCGGCTCCGCTTTGCAGCATCGCCATCATCTGAAACTCAAACAAGGTCTAGTTGGTGTGTACAACACCGTCCCGTAACGTGGGAGTGAGTGATCAACTCAGTGGAACAATAAAGCATAGGTTAACATGTTATCAATTCAGTCAAGCAGAAATGATAAAGCAGTACAATCAAACACTCCTAAATACTCTTATTAATGCAAGAATGAATGCATTCATGATGCATGCCCTCGCCAACATACTCCCTCGTGCGACACCATCTTACGTCCGTGGCATGCTTTCATCCCTCAGTGCTCCACATCTTTCAGGCACATGCAATGCGATGATGAGCATGATTACCGAGTTGTTATTAGTCCTTTTCATACAGCAGTATTGGGAAACTAAGGTACCTTCCTTATATCATTCCCAAATAATGATCCATTCTAGGGTCGTCAATTCTAGATAATCTCATACGATAGTGTGGTTCTAGGTCGCTGCAAGGGCTGTCAGGGCTGTTACACGGAATCGTTGCACCACTCCCCCATCACCTTATCAATACAGGCCAAGTTTATACTCTGTTTACTACGGGAAGACTCGTCACCTCTTCACAGATTCAGAGTATGCTCGAGGTCACTACACTGGGTACGATCAGGGCTGTCAGGGCTATTACACGGAATCGTTACACCACTCTCCCATCACCCATCAAAGCAGTGTAGGCCGACAGCTCGAATACAGTGTCCCATACCACCGTATTCTGCTCACGAGTCTGGGTTGCTCACTGGTCACTACGGGGAGGCACATCGCCTCAGCGTAGGCCGACAGCTCGACCATGGTGTCTCATACCACCATGCCCGGCTCATGAGTCTTAGCGGATCGAGGTACCAAGGTTAACGGGGTTGCACTGGTAAGTTCGATACCTTAGGTTCAAGCAGTAGCATCCAAACATGGTGAACATACATTAGACAGATCGGGTTATTTGACGAGCTCGACTAGCTCGAGCGCACGACAAGTTGAACGACATAAAGTGCATAAGCACTTCGCGTGGCCAACCACTATCGCCAACTGAAGTACGACTCGGGTTCGTCAAACACATCCCACGTGGCGAATGAATCTCAACCACGAATTCAATCCCCTTACCGATTGTCTGGACTATACAATAGCTCCAATCATATTCAATTACAGAACAGTTAAAGCAGTAATGGATTAAGATTTCAAATCATACAATCAAATATCCATTATTATCCGCTTAGGGCTGCCAGGGCTGTTGCACGGAATCATTACACCACTCCCCCATCACCCTTCACGGATTTTATGTAATACAACTTAAACATGTGAAGTAGTCAGAGCAAAATTAAATAAACAAGTAATTCAAACATATTAACAAGCATGTTATAAAACACAAGGCAAACAGAAATCCAAACACATACGTTTCATAAACCAGAAAGTGATTAAACTAAACAACTTACATGAAGGAAATCATACACATCACTAAGGTAGTTGAGAATCCTATCTGAACACCTACTCAAGGCACTACTAGATTAAGTACATACCTATACAAGCATGGAATGAGAGAGTGAGGGTTTAAGGTCCTTATATAGGTCCAGAACTCAGTAAATTGGACTCAGGGCCAAGGTATACTTAGGTTATGTCCAAAGGGAGACTGTTCCGTCTCAACGGAGCACTTTTGGAAGCCCCCCTTCAGCCAAAGGTCGGACTTAAGCTCATAGACATTGGATCTAGGTTGAGTTACGTTTTCAGTCCGATCAGATTTACAGATCGCCCGTGGCGGACCCGTTTCAGTTCAACGGTCACTGAGACTCGATCGGGGATTTCAAGTACACTGCCATGTATATGAAATTTCTCCTGATCCGAGGGTGTATTTGCGTCAGATTTCAACGGTCTGATTGCTTATATTTGGCCCGCAAGTAACAAGTCTCGGATTACTTAAATGAGATTTGATTTCTAAAGAAAATCAAGTGTTCTCACACTCCTCGCTCCGGGCTCAAGCGAATAGCACTGGGACACTATCTGGATTTGATTTCAGAGATAATTGTCAAGCCCATCAAGGCGGTCCTAACCGTTTAAATTCGCGTTAATCGGACTTTCGATGTGCGGTCCAGATCTGTTACGGAGTTTCATGATGCTCCCGAGATCAGCCGGGTAATGAGATTGGTCCTTGATTTTTGGGTAATGTAGCGTCAACGGTTTCACAAGTTTTGGGTCTTGCAGATCGTATTTAAAGTGGTTCGAGCTAATTCTATTGATTGTTTAGTTCAGTACTTAACCAAATTCCGCCCTAATTATGATAGAATACAATCCTAAGGCAGTTCTACACTCCTTTTTGGCGATTTCAGGTAGTATATCATTTTAATTATTTTTCTAGTAGTTCATCATCAAGTCTACTTCATCTCTACCAAATTTCATTAGGTTTCATGTTGTAAAAAAACTATAGAAATTCTAGAAGCGGCAGTTGTCCAAACTAATGACTTCTGGATAGTTGTCACAACGACCTATATTTAGCTATATTAAAATTTTTATTATATTTTTCTATTATTTTTATATGAAACTAGACTTATTAAGCTTCAATCTGGTTTTTAAATCACCTAATTCGGAGTTATAACGAGAGAGATATGACTTTTTGAAGTCGGACCAAAATTGAAGAAAATGTGGCCGAAAACGGGCCAGCTAATGAACTGCGGCCCGCCTTAGCCCGCATTTTGGCGAGGCCTCGCCAACTCGGCGATGCCCTCGCCGGTCACTGACCTGTTTGGGGTGATTTTGCCGTCCGATATGTAAAATGGATGTATTTTACAAACCGGGATGAGATATTCGACGCGCAATATATGTTTTTGGGGTAGGAGAAGCTGATCTATCCATGTAGCTTACTTATTTCATGAGATTTCAAAAGGTTAATGGTTAAAAATCCATTTTATTTATTTATTTACTATTTATAGTAATTTTAAGGTTAAGTATTGATCAATATCACCTAAACTTTAAGATTTATGTCTAATATGAAGGAACTTAGAAAATTTTGAAGGACGAGGTAGTGAAATGTGAGATTTTGAAAGAAATGTGAGATTTTGAAGAAAATAGTTTGAAAAGGGATTTGAGACTTTTGAATTGAGCGTTTGAGAAGTTAATCAGGTGTTAGGATCGACCCATTGCCTGAGGACGTCTATCACCAGGTTGAGAAAAATCTGGGATGTTACAATCTATCTCCCTTAAAAATAATTTCATCCCCGAAATTGCCTAAGAGGAATAAATAACGATTTGATTATTTCATTTGCCTAAGTTTTATTTATTTCAAGGTTAGAAGCGTGGTAATTGTCCATATTATTCTGGTTCATTTTAGTCTACCCCCCTTAAAAACTTATTTCTTTGTCTCTTACTTATATCCTGATGGTTTGCTACGATGGATTTCTTTATCTATTGGAGTCTTGACGGTGATTCTCATCTATTTAGAGTAAGATAGTTGTTTTTGATGTTTGACCAACACGGAGAGACGGTTATGGTGGGCTTGATCCCGATACATCGATCATCTACCTGGCTAGGGTAGAAAGCTCATCGTATCTCTTCCTAGTCCCGGTGGCTCCTGGTCTTCTGCTCATCAAGCAGTGAGTCCATTGGTAGTCGCTCAGGATTAAGAATTGGGTCAAGCCGCGAATGCTTCGCAGTTTATATTTCAGTAACTCCGTAGACCGATCACTCTAAAAACTTAGGGAATGCCCATCACTGAAAGGTTCAAATGTCTTATTTCTCGGGTTGTCCTTTAGGTCCTGGTCTAAGAGAGTCCTCGATATTATCTATGTCTAAGGAAATGGTGAGTCAAATCTTACTAGATCATCCTAAAACGGTTTCTCATAGTAGAACTTGCTAAGACTTCTATTATGTTCGTATTCAACGAGCACAGTTGTAGATACGTTGACCTTGGCTATTGTAATTTAGTTCGCACCCGGCCTATTCTGTACTTTGAATTTGTTTAATACTTGAACCCTAATTGATTTCCTTCGATGGCTTCATTATTGGCATTCTAAGGAAGATTTAGATCCTATTTAATGACTTAACCTTGCGTATAACTGGGAGTAATTTCTTTCGATCCTAGGCCAGTGGGGCAAGGGCCAACCATGCTATCGTTGCGCCTATGATCGGGTAGACGTGTATACCTACTTAACTCAACTGGGTTCATAACTTGTTTACCTCCCTTAAAATTGTTTCTATTCTCAAGGTTCAAGAATTTGTACATCGATCTGTATGTCAGAACGAGTTGAAATTTGAGACCTATCTTTGGTATGAAATGGGAAGCGATCTATCAATACATTGGTCTCCTTTTCATTGATGATGTGTATTATGGCATTGGTACCTATGGTCATAGAAAGGAGCAAAAATGATGAGTGTTGTGGTTGATTCCAGGGACGAGTATGATTTTGTGGTAAGATGCCTAACTATACCAGGGAAGGACCCTTGCCGTGGTTCCGACTTACCTCTTTAATCATGTCTAGTTGAATATTGTAAGACAATCTATACACTCTTAGTACATAAAGGATCTGGACAAATAAGTTAACGAACAAACTATCCTTCTAAGTTCATATGCACGTTATGCATGCCAGAACGGTCTATGGTTCGAGATCTAAGAGTCGGATACATGGACCTCCTAGTTGTAAGTGGTTCGGCCAACACGGAAGGAAAGTTGTGTAGTGGGTCTGGGTCGGATACATGGACCTTTTGCCTAGCTAGGATAGAAAATTGTCGTATCAGTTCTTAATCCTAGTTGATCCCGACCTTCTGCTTGATCAGAGCATAGAGTTCATTGGTAACTACCAAGATTGAGAAGTTGATTCAAACCGCGAATACCTCGTTTACATATAGTTCTCTACTCCGTGTTCCCGATTGTAGTACGTCTTTGGGAAGGCAATTCAAAGGGGTGTATTGATTTGACCTAACATTAAATCCAAGGGATATATGAGTTTCCTCAGAGCGTGAATAGTTACAAAGCAAACAACCTTCCTAGGAGTTGTTAAAGAAGTCTATGAGTACCGATGGGATTCAACGAAGGAACGGGGTCTCGCTCCAACCTAATCAAGTCAACTAATTAACTTTATCTTTCAATTATCTTAGCATAGTCGGTTATTTACATTCCCTAGTAAAACTAGTAGCCTAGTCTTAATGTACACACCTAGAAATAATCCAATAGTTGTAATCTGAAGTTTACACTCATACGCTAGATGCTTTCATACCATTTCTAATACAAGAAGATGTTTTATCGTTTAGGGTCAAAAGTTGTCTGATTAAAATCAAGTTGCCCGAACTTGAATGTAATCAAGCTCGAGCATTACACATATGCTCGTACTATCTAGGGAGGTCATAGGGTTCGCGTTATTAGTTTATGGGATTTCCTATACTGTCAAATTCTTCGAAATCTAAAAGTACCAACTTTAAGTCCAAATCTCTAAAGGCCTATTTGGGTATTAAGTTGTATTAAATGGATTGTGTTGCTAATCCTGCCTCGGGATTAGAAGTGGTATGTTTGGTAGGAGGGTGGGTGGGATTAAAATTAATTTTATAGGCTTTGGAAAATGAGCCTTGTGCGAGAAAGTGTGAGATGGGATTTCCAAATCCCATGATGATGAATTTCTAAGTGTAATTTGAAAGAAAATCCTGGGATTTACGTTTAACTGCATACACTCCAAACATGGTATTGGAAAATATGGGATACACCCAATCTAGGGACCATACCCTATACATACATTTATTGTTACCTTTACAATTCTATCCACCATAATCCCACCGAATGCAGTTGGTCGAACGGGCCCTAAACATCCCAACATTTGGAGGTTATGAAAGTTATGGGACACAAAAATGTGGATCGTTGTGCCCATATGGGTGTGAAATGGTGAGGCCAAGAGGAGTAAAAGATGGGTTTAGAGGAGTAATGGTGGAGGGGTGGAAGGAGTTCACAATTGTAAGTACAACTCCAACTTGTCAAGCAGTTAACACCTTTGATAACAAAAGGAGCTTCATGCATTTCATTTAACTAAAAAAAGAAAAAATCACCATAATACATGGGATGTAGCCTTACGTGGCCCGTGACAGAAGATGCCTGTGAGCTAATACAACAAAGCTTCAAACACTTATATCATTCTACCAACATTACACTACTAGGCCTATCGACATGAAATCACAACCATATCCTAAAGCAGCAACCAAAACAAGCTGCAAACATCGGCATGGATGACTAGGCATCCGAGTCTGGCGACGGAGGAGGGGCACCCTTTCTCTTTCCCATGAGAGAAAGAAAGGTGGAGATCAAAAATATGGCCGTAATAAACTCGAAGAAGGCCATGGAAAGTGAAGAAAAAGGGGAATAGGGCTGGTTTCTTTGGTTCTCTACGAATTTGAGCCTCCAAGGGGTGTGTCAAGGCTCAAAAGACAGTAGTTGAAGGAGAAAAATGGAGAGGTAGGATGGGTTGGAGAGCTTACACGATTTTGAGTCTCAAATGGGGGATGTAAGAGCTCAAATGAGAGAGAATGGAGAGGGTAGGGGGTAGGTACGGCTGTAAACGTTGGAAATGAATGGGTTGTGACCGAAAATGAAAGAATGGGTGATTGGAGGAGAAGTTTGAGAGAGAAAACGGAAATTTTGAGGGAAAGGGAGAGCTTGGAGGGTCACTTTGTGAAGGAAGTGTGCATTTGGGGGGGGGGGGGTTTAACAAACGACCCATATACCAGGGGGTCCCACTAGACCCCAAAGGCCATCGGCCCGAGCGGCCCGCCCGGCCGGGCCCACTGACCGGCGAGGGCCTCGCCACCCCCTGGACTAACTGGCAAGGGCTCGCCATTTCGGCGAGGCCCTCCTGCCCCCTAGGTCCCAAAAATGTGTGGGGCCCACCCTAGTTCCCCCTGCAAGTGCTCCGTTTGGCCCCCGATTCCATGTGAGGCATTTTCGGGGCCAATTTACAAACCGAAATGAGTTTATGTGATGTGTAGCATATGATTTTGGGGTAGGAGGTGCTAATCTATTCAAATAACCCATTTATTTGGTTAGATTCCAAAAAGTTAAGGGTCAAAACCCATTTTATCCATTTATTTCCTATTTATGGTAAGTTTTAGTTTCGGTATTGTTCTTCATCATTTATACCCTAGGATTGGTGTGTATTATGAATGTGCTTAAAAGAAATGAAGAATATAGTGGTGGAGGGTGAGATTTTGAAGGAATTGGATAAAAAGGGGTTTTAGGCTTTGAGATTAAGTGTAAGGTGTTGTGGTTGACCCACAACCTAAGGACATTCGTTTCTAGGGAACGACTCAAACCCGTCGACTGACGGCCTAGAGGCAACTTAGGTCGTTTCGGGTAGTTTTGGGATATTTTTGATACATACCTGTATTTACTGATTTCTAATGGCTGGGATGGGGTGAGTTGTGATCTAAACCCATTGTTTGACAGTCTAGAGGTAATTTGGGATCGTTTCGCGTGATCATGGGTGTGTACGGGCCCAATCTCAGCGGTCGATTTCAGTCGGTTTTGCCATTCGGCGAATTTAGAAAATCCTAAGTCAGTTTTTACATTCCGTCGCTCCCTCCTAAGTCAGAGTGCGTCGTGTGACCATAACCCAGGTCCGGTTTAATCCAAACATGCTTTGATACCATTTTGTAACGCCCTGAAAATCGGGGGTCGAGCATAAACTTAACTCCCAAGTTCCAACGCATCACTTATGAAACATATATGTTGATGATTGAATGTTGTCTGTATTAGTACATGAAAGATGAATGAGATTAAGCCAAAACTGCATATCATACTCCAGAGACGATTAGTTTAAGCAAGCGAAAGACTGTGATAAATATATAAAATATATACATTGTGGTGAGTCTCCAGAGTGTGATAATGTTACCAGGTTAGATAAGTACATGTAAATTTCCAAATTATACCAAAGGTGTAATGTCATCTAGTCAACATCCCAGAAAGCCCCGTCGATCAGGACACGGCTCACAGGAACCCTCCTAAAAACTGTATAAAGGAGAAATCCTCCTCATCATCATAAAAGTCCGGCTCCGCTTCGGGGCATCGCCATCATCTGAAACTCAAACAAGGTCTAGTTGGTGTGTACAACACCGTCCCGTAACGTGGGAGTGAGTGATCAACTCAGTAGAACAATAAAGCATAGGTTAATATGTTATCAATTCAGTCAAGTAGTAATGATAAAACAGTACAATCAAACACTCCTAAATACTCTTATTAATGCAAGTATGAATGCATTCATGATGCATGCCCTCGCCAACATAATCCCTCGTGCGACACCATCTTACGTCCGCGGCATGCTTTCATCCCTTAGTGCTCCACATCTTACAGGCACATGCAATGCAATGATGAGCATGATTACCGAGTTATTATTAGCCCTTTTCATATAGCAGTATTGGGAAACTAAGGTACCTTCCTTATATCATTCCCAAACAATGATCCATTCTAGGGTCGTCAATCCTAGATAATCTCATACGATAGTGTGGTTCTAGGTCGCTGTAAGGGCTGTTACACGGAATCGTTGCACCACTCCCCCATCACCTTATCAATACAGGTCTAGTTTATACTCTGTTTACTATGGGAAGGCTCGTTGCCTCTCCGCAGATTCAGAGTATGGTCGAGGTCACTACACCGGGTACGGTCAGGGCTGTCAGGGCTGTTACACGGAATCGTTACACCACTCCCCCATCACCCATCAAAGTAGTGTAGGCCGATAGCTCGAATACAGTGTCCCATACCTCCGTATTCGGTTCATGAGTCTGGGCTGCTCACTGGTCACTACGGGGAGGCACATCGCCCAAGCGTAGGCCAACAACTCGACCATGGTGTCCCATACCACCATGCCCGGCTCATGAGTCTTAGCGGATCGAGGTACCAAGGTTAACGGGGTTGCACTAGTAAGTTCGATACCTTATGTTCAAGCAGTAACGTCCAAACATGGTGAACATACATTAGACAGATCGGGTTACTTGACGAGCTAGGCTAACTCGAGCGCACGATAAGTTGAACGACATGAAGTGCATAAGCACTTCGCGTGGCCAACCACTATCGCCAACCGAAGTACGACTCAGGTTCATCGAACACATCCCACGTGGCGAATGAATCTCAGCCACGAATTCAATCCCGTTACCGATTGCCTGGACTATACAATAGCCCCAATCACATTCAATTACGGAACAGTTAAAGCAGTAATGGATCAAGATTTCAAATCATACAATCAAATATCCAATATTGTCCGCTTAGGGCTGCCAGGGCTGTTGCACCGAATCGTTACACCACTCCCCCATCACCCTTCACAGATTTTATGGAATACAACTTAAACATGTGAAGTAGTCAGAGCAGAATTAAATAAACAAGTAATTCAAACATATTAACAAGCATGTTATAAAACACAAGGCAAATAGGAAATCTAAACACATACGTTTCATAATCCAGTAAGTGATTAAACTAAACAACTTACATGAAGGAAATCATACACATCACTAAGGTAGTTGAGAATCCTATCTCAACACCTACTCAAGGCACTATTAGGTTAAGTACATACCTATACAAGCATTTTCACAAACACTTAGACTACACATTCCAACATACCTATAATATACTAGTTAAAACACGAGTCGTAGCGAATCCTTTCACAAAAGATTGCCACATGAACCACGATCATGCATTCATGACCAATAGTCCTGGCAAGCATAAATCATAGTTCCATATTCATTTGAACATTTCTGTAAACACTTAGGCTACAACTAGTACATACACGACGTATGTTAATATAACTGGTGTTAGGCTAATCCGTTCACCCAGAAGTTGATACACATATATCTAGCATACCTAGACAACAATTAATCATGGCAAACACAAATTCGTATTTCATACGTATACGGTATTTTCTACAAATACGAGGAATACAGTTATTCAACATATTTAACGTATAACCGAAAAACGAAACGGACAGCACTTGTACATGTGCAATAGCATTCAGATCATGAATCTATCATTATCTGACATTGAAAGCATTGAAAACCATAACCTATACGTCTAAAGTCCACACCTTATGTCGTAGAATAGTAACAAATACGCTAGAATCTCTAAGCCTTCGCCTACGGTGATTAGGCAACCTGAATCATGAAACAGGTCAGCTATGACATCACCTACACTCTTGGAAACCCTAAAACAACTTAGGGTTAGGTTTTCTTACCTAGAAATGAAGTCGGAATCGCCGGAAAGGCGATTAGATCTTGATGGTTAAGCACGTATGATGGTAGGATAAAGCACCAGGATCCTTCACCCACTTCTCCTACACTTTCTCTCTCTTTCTCTCTTCTCTCTCCTAGGTTTTCTCAAATTCGTATGGAATGAGAGAGTGAGGGTTTAAGGTCCTTATATAGGTCCAAAACTCACCAAATTAGACTCAGGGCCAAGGTATACTTAGGTTATGTCCAAAGGGAGACTGTTCCGTCTCAACGGAGCACTTCTGGAAGCCCCCTTGAGCCAAAGGTCGGACTTAAGCTCATAGACATTGGATCTAGGTTGAGTTACGTTTTCAGTCCGATCAGATTTACAGATCACCCATGGCAGACCAGTTTCAGTTCAACGGTCACTGAGACTCGATTGGGGATTTCAAGTACACTGCCATGTATATGAAATTTCTCCTAATCTGAGGGTGTATTTGGGTCAGATTTCGACGGTCTGATTACTTATATTTGGCCCGCAAGTAACAAGTCTCAGATTACTTAAATGAGATTTGATTTCTAAAGAAAACCAAGTGTTCTCACACTCCTCGCTCCGGGCTCAAGCGAATAGCACTAGGACACTATCTAGATTCGATTTTTGAGATGGTTGTCAAGCCCAGCAAGACGGTCCTAACCGTTTAACTTCACATTAATCAGACTTTCGATGTATGGTCCAGATCTGATACGGAGTTTCGTGATGCTCCCGAGATCAGCCGGGTAATGAGATTGATCCTTGATTTTTGGGTAATGTACTGTCAACGGTTCCACAAGTTTTGGGTCTTACAGATCATATTTAAAGTGGTTCGAGCTAATTCTATTGATTGTTTAGTTCAGTACTTAACCAAATTCCGCCCTAATTATGACAAAATATGATCCTAAGGCAGTTCTACGCCCCTTTCTGGCGATTTTAGGTAGTATATCATTTTAATTATTTTTTTAATATTTCATCATCAAGTTTACTTCATCTCTACCAAATTTCATTAGGTTTCATGCTGTAGAAAAATTATAGAAATTGTAGAAGCGGCAGCTGTCCAAACTAATGACTTTCAGATAGTTTTCACAATGACCTATATTTAACTATATTAAAATTTTTATTATATTTTTCTATTATTTTTATATAAAACTAGACTTATTAAGCTTCAATCTGGTTTTTGAATCACCTAATTCGGAGTTATAGCGGAGGAGATATGACTTTTTGAAATCGGACCAAAATTACAGAAAATGTGGCCGAAAATGGGCCAGCCAATGAACTGCGGCTCGCCCTGGCCCGCATTTTGGCGAGGCCTCGCCAACTCGGCGATGCCCTCGCTGGTCATTGACCTGTTTGGGGTGATATGTAAAATGAATGTATTTTATAAACCAGGATGAGTTATTCAACGTGCAATATATGTATTTGGGGTAGGAGAAGCTGATCTATCCATGTAGCCTATTTATTTCATGAGATTCCAAAAGGTTAATGGTTAAAAACCCATTTTATTTATTTATTTACTATTCACAGTAATTTTTAGGTTAAGTATTGATCAATATCACCTAAACTGTAAGATTTGTGTCTAATATAAAAGCACTTAGAAAATTTTGAAGGACGAGTTAGTGAAATATGAGATTTTGAAGGAAATGTGAGATTTTGAAGAAAATAGTTTGAAAAGGAATTTGAGACTTTTGAATTGAGCGTTTGAGAAGTTAATCAGGTGTTAGGATCGACCCATTGCCTGAGGACGTCTATCACTAGGTTGGGAAAAATCTGGGATGTTACACGTATCGACATCCTTAGGGAAGACCACAGTATTGGGTCGTTTCTGTTCATCTTGCCTCGTTCTGGTCAGTGATATCTTTTTGCCCGCTGACTTGTTTGTGTTGCCGATGACGGACTTCGACGTTATCTTGGGCATGGATTATCTTACCGAGTACCATGCCATTTTGAACTGTTCCGCAAGGACAGTCACGTTCTGCATACCCGGCTTGCCACAGTTTCAGTTTGTTACAGAGCCTCGAGGAGAGACATTGTCTCGTTTGATGACCTGCGTAGTCAAGGATCCCGTTGCCTTGTGTATCTATCAGTTGTCTGTGGTTTATGATTTCCCCGACGTGTTCTAGGAGATTCCGGGATTGCCACCGTGCCGTCATATTGAGTTCCAGATTGATTTTGTGCCTGATACCGCGCCTATCTCGAAGGCCCGTACCGTATAGCACCGATGGAGTTGTACGAGCTGCAGCGTCAGTTAGACGAGTTGCGTGAGTTGGAATTCATTCGTCATAGTAGTTCGCCTTGGGGAGTGTCAGTACTCTTCGTCAGGAAGAAGGATGGCTGGTTGAGGCTCTGCGTCAATTACCGCAAGCTCAACCGGGTCACGATCAAGAACAAGTACCCGCTTCCGAGGATAGACGATTTATTTGATCATCTGCAAAGTGCACAGTTCTTTCAAAGATTGACCTGCGTTCCAGTTATCATCAGATTAGTGTCCGAGAGGAGGACATCCCGAAGACAGCATTCAGGACGCGTTATGGTCATTTTGAGTTTTAGGTCATGTCCTTCGGACTGACCAATGCACCCACGGTCTTCATGCAGTTGATGAACGAGGTCTTCCGTCCATATCTCGATCAGTTTGTAGTGGTCTTCATCGAGGATATTCTGATTTATTCGAGGACCCGTGAGGATCATATGCAGCATCTGGAGATCGCATTGCAGACCCTCCGTACCCACCAGTTGTATGCGAAGCTGGAGAAGTGTGAGTTTTGACAGGAGGAGGTGAAGTTCCTCGGTCACGTGGTGAGGAGGGAGGGTGTCGCAGTAGACCCCTCGAAGGTTGAGGCAGTGCGTCTGTGGGGCCAGCCCACGACTACGTCCGAGATCCGCAGTTTCCTTGGCTTGGCGGGCTATTATCGGCGTTTCATTAAGGGCTTCTCCCTTATTGCAGCCCCGATGACCAAGTTGACTCGGAAGGGCACAAATTTTTTTTGGACTGACACATGTGAGCAGGCATTCGTGGAGCTGAAGGACCGTCTGACGTCCACTCCTGTCCTCACTCTTCCCTCTGGGAGTGATGGATTTGTTGTATTTACCGATGCCTCACGTATTGGTTTGGGTGCTGTCCTGATGCAGCACGACAGGCTTGTAGCCTTCGCATCTCGTTAGCTCAAGGTCCATGAGCTGAACTACCCCACGCATGATTTGAAGCTGGTAACAGTCGTCTTCGCACTGAAGGTGTGGAGACACTATCTCTATGGGGTCAGGTTCAAGCTCTTCTCCGACCACAAGAGCTTGAAGTATTTATTCTCTCAGTCCGAGCTGAACATGAGACAAAGACGCTGGATGGAGCTTTTGAAATATTATGATTTTGACCTCCAGTACCACCTAGGCAAGGCGAATGTGCTGGCGGATGCCCTCAGCCGTCAGCCACGAGGCCTGGTGGCACATATGATGATTTAGGAGTGGAGGATGCTCTAGGGTATAGCAGAGTAGGACTTTGATTTTGGTCTGTAATCTTCTATCGTTCAGCTATCGAGCCTGTCAATTCAACCCTCTCTTGTCGCAAGGGTGATCGAAGCTCAGCAGACAATGAGTCGTTACAGGAATACCGAGCAGAGGCAGCATCTGAGAGTCAGACAGATTGGCAGATTGGTTCTGATGGTGGACTTCGCTTCAGAGGCCGATTATGTGTCCCAGATATTCCCGAGTTGCGTAGAGATCTTATGACCGAGGCACATCGATCGCGGTTTTCTATCCACCCTGGCTCGACGAAGATGTATCGTGATATGAGGAGACAGTATTTTTGGGCGGGGATGAAGCGCCAGATTGCCAGTTTTGTGGCCGAGTGTGACACATACCAGCGTGTCAAGGCCGATCATCAGAGACCCCTTGGTCTATTGCAGCTGTTGAGCGTCCCGACGTGGAAGTGGGAGCATGTATCAACCGATTTTATCATGGGTTTTGCCGAGGACTCAGCGCGGTCATGACGCCATCTGGGTCGTCGTTGATCGTCTGATGAAGTCGGCACATTTTCTTGTGATTCGTGCGACTTGGCCTTTGGATCGACTTGCGAGACTATTCATCGAGGAGATCGTGAGACTGCACAACGTTCCAGTCTCGATCGTTTTGACCGAGACCCGAGGTTCACATCTCAGTTCTGGAGGAGCTTTCAGAAAGCGATGGGGTCTGTTTTGCAGCTCAGCACCGCGCATCACCCACAACCGATGGCCAGACTGAGAGGGTCAATCATATCTTAAGAACATGCTTCGGGCCTGCGTGATTGACTTCGGGGGTAGCTAGGATGAGCATCTGCGATTGGCCAAGTTCGCATACAACAACAACTATCAGGCGACCATTGGCATAACTCCTTTTGAGGCATTGTATGGTAGACCGTATAGATTTCCGAGTTATTGGACCGAGGTTGGAGAGCGGCGTCTCCTAGGTCCCGAGATTGTGCAGGAGACATCAGAGGTTATTGATATCATCAGGCAGAGGATGCGCACAGCTCATAGCCGGCAGAAGAGTTTTGTTGTTCGTCTACGTCGTCCCTTGGAGTTTGATGTAGGAGACCATGTGTATCTCAAGGTCTCACCCATGAAGGGCGTAGTTCGATTTGGAGCGAACGACAAGCTTGCCCGAGATTCATAGGACCTTTTGAGATCATTGAGCGCATTGGCGCTGTGGCCTATCGGCTTACCTTGCCATCTCAGTTGTCTGACGTCCACAACATTTTCCACGTCTCTATGTTGAGGAAGTGTGGGTCAGACGTAGTTCCTGTTATCGATTGGCAGCCGTTGGAGGTTAGTGAGGACGATTCTTACATTGAGCAGCCAGTTCGTATCCTTGATCGGAATGAGCAGGTCCTCCGGACCAAGGTCATTCCCTTGGTGAAAGTTCAGTGAGGTCATCATTCTGTTGATGAGGCATCTTGGGAGCGCGAGGCTGAGATTGGAGAGCGTTATCCCCATCTCTTTGATGGTTGGTTGTATGTTGTATCCTGTGTGTTGTCTACGATTATATATGACGATGCCTTATTTCCTTTTCTATTATGAGTTATGTTTCCTTGAAATGATTGAGTAAATTTTGAGGACGAAATTTTTATTTGGAGGGGAGAGTTGTAAGACCCGTATTCTAGTCCGTACCGTTTCGTATGCTTCCGCGGTTCTCCCGGTCGAATTCTGGCAACCCTCAACCTGTATACGACGTTTGCACGCGATCCTAAGCCGGGTCCCGCATACCGAAGTCGGCTCGAACCAAAACTTGTATCATAACGACCGCGTCGTCGTCGCGGTTCCAACGCCGCGACTCGTGCACCGAACCGATGCCCAGGCTAGGAGATGTGGGCCAACGTTCATTTCGAGGAAAACGCCGCGCGTACGAATTCTGAGAGAATTTCTACGACCTATCCCAGCAATCAATCATAAATCAATCAATTACTCAAGTCAAGTACAAGTCATACCCAAGTACAAGCAACCCATCTCTCTCATTCCCAAAGTCAACTCTCCCTCTCTCTCCACCCATCCCTTTCTTACAACCCATTACTCCACCCATCACCCATCACACCTCACCCATCCTTTTCACCCATCACTTCTCTCTCTTCCTCATTTCTCAAAAACCTCTCCCAAGCAACAAGCTTCACACGTTCAAGCTTCCTCTCTCCCAAACCACAAGTGTGGCCCACCCTCTCATCTCTCATCCACACCATCAAAAGTCCATCAACCTCCATCAAAGGGCAAGCCAAGGAGCATAAGAGCCTAAGGGATCAAGGAGGAGGCCTAGAGGTGGGTGATCCACCATTGATTCTAATTTTAAGGGCCCACTTGTTGTGGGACCCACTTGATGTATGCATTGATTTGGGAGGGCCCAATAGTGGGGGGTGCCTCCCCTTCACGTATATATATATATTATATATATATATATATATATATATATATATATATATATATAATATATATATATATATATATATATATTCTCTCTCTCTCTCTCTCTCCCACTCTTTTCTCTATGTTTATTATGTTGGAGTGGGCCCCACCAATATGTGTTATACCCACTCCATCCATCAGAGGGTATGACCCGCCATGTTGTTGGTGAGGATCTACACCCTACCCCAGATCCATAACTCAACTTGTAGACTTAGTGGAGATACCTCGTTTCAACACTTGAGGTCTTCATAATGATCCCCGCTAAGGGCATCTAGCATGGAGTGTATGTACTGACATCACCAAGCTGGTGAGCGTGGGCCCCACCACATGATGCATGTGTTGTATCGAAACCGTCCATACACGTGAGGCCCACCATCAGCCATGAGTTTGGACACTGACAGCGGTGGCATCTCTCCCTCCTATACGCACACACTCACGCCTATATCTAAATCTAATATATATTGTTATATATTATAATATAATATATTATAGGCCACTCCCACATGGGACTAACCTTGATGTATGTATATAATCCACGCCGTCTATCCTATTCCTCAATTTATTTTAGGCGTTGAGCCGAAAGATGAGGCCAATCCAATTATCCGGTGGGCCATAACATAGAAAATAGTTGTTTTGGACCATTAAAATTCACTTTAAGGTTTCTATACAAAAAAAAAATCCAATATTTGGCTTGTTAGGCTCGTCCTGAGCTCAGGGACCCAGCCGACGGACTGGATCTCCTTGATATGGCCCCACCTGGGAAAATCCAGAAAAATTCCCTTTTTTCAAAAAAAAAAAAAAACTGCAGCGTCAGCAGCGCAGGACGCTACTGCCGTGGACGCGGTTAAGGCAGGGACGTGGTCCCACTTGTAGGCCCCACCATGATGTGTGAAGGAAATCCACTCCGTATATTTGGTGAGTCCCCTTTAGGAAGTGGGCCCTCCAAAGATCAGTCGTATACACAGCTCAGATGGCCCACATGGCAGGAAATAATGTGATTGAGCGTCGGCCTTTGAAACCCTTCTGGGTATCACAAAAGTTTTAGATCATTATGAAATTTGTTTTTCCTCTTCATCAAGGTCCGTGTGACCTTGTCAAAGGCTTGGATAAAAGATAAACATTATGGTGGGCCCCACATGGGACCCACTATGTATGTATTATATCTTGTGTCGTCCCAGGGTGGGACGGCTGGTGTATCTCACTCCAGCAGCCACTGGAGTGGCGTTACCAGGCTCTGTGGCCCCACCTGTGTCATCCACGCCGTTCATTTATGGACCCACCATGATGCTTGTGTTGCATCCAAGCCCTCTAACCATTTTGGAAACCCATTTTAAGGCTTGAAACTAAAAATAAGACAGATCCAATATCAGGTGAACCACACCGTAGAAAATAGTAGTGATGAATGCCTACCATTAAAACCCCATTTTGGGTTACAGAAGTTTTAGACCAATATGATATTTGTTTTCCTCTAAGGTCAGGTCTTTGTGACCTTATGAACAGACTGGACGGAAATTAAATGTTATGGTGGGCCCACTGGAATTTGATAGTGGAAAATGGTCCTTGTGACCTTATGAATAGTATGGATGGAAAATAAATTCTAGGGTGGGCCCACTAGAAAAATTTGATGGTGGAAATCATTATCGCCATTGTCATTCTTGGTATGGTCCAGATGATATCTGGATATGATATATATATTTTTTATAATGCTCCAAAATAATCCCTAAAAATTGGTGGAAGTATGTTGTTGGTACGGTCCATTGGTATGGTCCATTTAATAGGGGCCCACTCGATTAGACCCGATATGATGTATTTGTGGCCCGTTATGTAGGCCCACTCTGATATACATAAGGCTCATGTGATTAGACCCATTTTGATGTATTTGTGGCCCGTTGTTGAGGCCCACCTTGATATATATGAAACCCATGTTATGAGGCCCATTATGATGTATTCAAGGCCCATGGGTCGAGGCCCAATAAGACGTACATAAGGCCTATTGTAGGGTGATTCCACTATGGTATATGTGTTGATCTTTATAGCGGGCTATACCTTGGGAGCAATGATGGTTTGATGTCCACATTGTAAGGATGATGTTGGTTAAATGTCCGCATTGTCACTCTCCCTAGGGCCCATTGATAGGCCCATACCTGTAGTGCGTAGGCCGTATAGGTCCATTTTTGTTTTAATCAGAGCCCATCAGCACATAACATGTATAACATAAGTCCATGATTCATGATCATACACATCATATGTACGCCTGATATGAGAAGTGACTGATCATAGCATATGCCTTCGGGCAGATCGTTTGTGGGCTCCCTGATAGGTGGAGTTTCCCTACATGAGCGCGCGGTACGTGCAGGATTGTTGCATGTCTGGTAGTATGATTCATCACTTGCATTTGTGTGATTGTGATTATTGTATGGCCTAGTGACATCAGGGCCATAGCCTCCACGGATACATCGTGGGTGGCTGGATTGGATACCGAAAATGTTTGGTTCTAGCATACGGGCGCCATAGATGTCCCTAGGTGAAAATTCCTAAACCCGATGATACTAGAGGATGACTCCAACGTCAAGACCGAGTGGCTATATGAGCGCATGAGGGCCGAATACCAGGAGGCCGCGTCTCCCACTGTGTCGTGGTCGGTTGGAAAGGGGTGTGACCTTACTTGCCTGAGGGTAGGGGGCAATACTAGGTTGAGTTTGACCAGCTCGTGAATAGGTCCGCTATCGACGTGCCGAATAGGTATTGGTAGACGATTGGTCAGACGGATAGTGAGGTTTCTTACGCTCACTTGGACTGTGTGGCTAGGAGAGCAGCAGTGCCATTTGGAGTGTACTAAACCCCGGTGATTATCCAGACTGAGAACCATATGGATTTGATGCTCTAGTAAGGAGCTGCATTGATAGGTGGATTGACATGCTTAACTTGCATTATGCATCGCATGGCCTGGATGTGGCCGATAACATTCATATTCTGCACCACATAGCCTTGGTACGGCTGATTGCATTCATGTACCCATCAGCATGTTTCCGCATTACTCTGACCTTAAATTCTGAGTACGCTATATTGCGCACACACTTACACCACCCTCTAAGCTTTCTATAATCTTATGCACAATTGATGCATGCAGGTGACGCCAGGATGCTGCAGTAGCATAGTAGCAGAAGGAGCGTACAGTCGAGCTTTGGAGTTTCAGTTATTAGTACTACCTTGTATTTCCCTTCATATGCATTGTACTCAAAAGTTTTTTATCATAGTGGATTTTTTATTGTTCGTGGGTTATGCTGATGGTTATGCTCATTACAAATCAAGTTGATGATTAGAAATCCTCCTTGTAGCATACCAGGATCAGAACCTGGTGTATGGGTACCGGGAGCGAGAATAGGGTTCTAAGGAGGCTGTCGGCGTCGGATTCGGCGATCGGGAATTTTGTAAGCCCGGTTTCCGAGTTTGGGGCGTGACAAGAGTGCTCTGCTTCCTTGGGTCCCTCTCGCGGAGGGGTGTCACTGGCGACTGCCCCTGACAGACCTAACCCTTCTGAGGAGGAAATGGAGGAAGATGATGAGGAGATTGAAGAGCCCAGTGAGTCGGTCCCTACACAGAGATCGGCAAGAGCTGCTGAGTCAGTGACCGAGGGGGGAGAGTCACGAGATGAGCAGAAGGGTCCGGTTCCCTCGGTTTTAACCGAGGCGGACTTAGATAAGATCAGGGTCGGATACCATGTCCTGAACTCGGTCATTCTTCGCCTTCCCCTGCTGAGTGAGTTGCCCGACCATCCTCCTACTGGGATGGTCGTAATTTTTCAGGTCGCTTTCAATGCGGCTTGCGTCTACCCCTCCAAGGCATTGCTCGGGATCTGCTTTCCCGACTTCAGATAGCGCCCGGGTAGATAGTTCCGAACGGGTGGAGGAACTTGTTCGGATGCTCGGTGTTGTAGGCTGAGACAGAGCAACCCCCACTGACAGTCGACGAGTTTCTCCATCTGTATCAAGTACGGCCGAATCCGCAGCAGCCCTGCTGGTACTTTTTGTGTGCTGGCGGAACAAGGGTGGGCCTTTGATAACCGACCCTCCTACCTCCAACAAGCACTAGAGAGACAGATGGTTCTGGGCGTGTGGTCGTTGGGAGACTGCCAAGCCAAGACTTTTTGAACCTCGCGTTCCTAGGGCGTTCTCCGCAGCAGGTGACTCGGCATGCACTTTTTCCTTTATCTCCTTATACTGTTGTATCTTTTGAATATGACTGAATGCGTTTTGCAGATATCCTTGCACGTAAGCCGAAACTTGGAGCCGACGCCTTAACACGGATCAAGGATTTGAAGGCGTTGAATCCGAAGGAGCGGTCATGGAAGACACTTCTCTAGCCGGAGTGTCTTCTTCTCTCGGGTTTAGACTTAGACGTAATAGGTAACTTTTGAATATTTGGTTATGTTTTCGTCAAATAGTGACTTAACTCATCTCATTTTTTCTGATGTAGAGATGGCTGAGGCAATGCCTATCCTCCATCCAGCTTCTAAGATGAAGGCCCCTCCACGGTCAGTGACTCGGTCCGAGACTCGTCCTCCGACGAGGCTGAAGACGGTCTCGAAGGCCAAGGGGCAAACCACACCGGTTGTTCCGACCGTGATCCTGACCGTAATAATCCCTGACTTGGAGGAAGAGGCAGAAGTGGCGGACGCGCTGTTCCTGAGCCCGAGGTGGCCCCTAAGCCAGGACCTGTTGCAGAGCAAGTCCCGGAACAGAGAGAGGAGCAGAGGGGGGAGCCCTCGGGAGGAGAGATGATTCAACAGGAAGCATTCTTTCAACGGGTTGTGTCGGACATGGTCCTTTGGGTGCTTTCCCATGGGAGCAGGAAAGAATTCGCTGCCCTCTTCAAAGCTCCCTAGAGGCGGACTCTCTCATGCTGCCAAGATTCTCCTCGAGGTAAGACTCAGACTTCTCACTTGTCATGCCGATCCCTTCGATTTCGATCTGACTTTGCCTTTTTGCAGTTCGCTCCTTTTTTTCTCAGGGCTAGCACGGATTAGGCTGAGGCTAAGAATCGAGCGGCGGATGCTGAAGCAGCTCAGAAACGGGCAGCGGAGGCGGAAGCACAACTTGAAGCTACCATGGCTCGGGTCGGCCTATTGTCTGGCAAATTAGGGCTTACCTGGAAAGCCACCGCAGATGCCAAGGCCGAGTGCGCTCATGTGGCCTCGCTATTGAAAGAGACCCAGGAGGAGAGTCGGCGAGTTCGTCAGGCTTATGCCTCTTCAGAGGACAAGTTGGCTCAGCTTAAGGTTGAGACCTGGGCTGTCATTGAAAAGGCTAAAGAAGAGGCTAGGGACCAAGCCGTAAAGGCCTTTCTTGAATTTCAAGAGTATCTACAGGAACGGGATCGGTTGTATTAGGACGGTTACACCAAGTGTGTCGGACTGATGAAGGAAGCTTTCCTCGACCTTGATCTCTCGGGATTTGACGAAGGTGCCTCTGGGTCCGAATGTCCGGAGGCCGAACCATCTGGGTCTGCTGATGTTGTGGCTGGTATCGTGGTTGATTTTGAGGCTGCTCCTGAGACGACGCCAGAGGTCGCTCCGGGTGACGGCGACAGCTGAGTCTAAGTCACCTCCTGAGTTGGCTCCTGATGAACCTTGGAGCTTCATTCTGGGTTTAAAGCACTTCAAGCACACCAAGCTTCAAGGTGGGCTCGAGAGCATCTTCAACCAAGGGAGGACATCGCATGTCACGACCGACTTTTTCCTCTGCCTTTATCTATGTTATTTCATCAATGTAATGCTGAAGCAAAATCTAATGTAACCCGATGTAACATTTGTACTGAATGAATATACTCGATTCTCTTATTCACTTGACTCAGTTTACATATTTTTCATTCTTTGCTTAATTGAGTCTTCCCAAATGCTCAATAAGCCGACCTAAGGATAATAGATCTTTAGGTGCTGGGCATTCCAAGGATGAGGTAGTAATCGCCTAGTGAGATCTTCCAAGCTATATGTTCCGGGTCGGATGGTGCTTGAGACAATATAGAGGCCTTCCCAATTGGGTCCCAATGTGCCCGCACCAACTTCCTTTGTGTTTAGGAACTTTTTCGGAGGACCATGTCTCCCACTTGGAAGCGCCGAATTTTGACTTGGGCATTGTAGAATCGAATTAGTTGGCGTTGCCGAGCCATCATTCGTAGCCGAGCTTTTTCCCTTTGTTCTTCCACGAGGTCGAGTCCGAGAGTTAGCAATTCTTCGTTGTATTCTTCATTAAACGAGCTAACTCGGGCTGAAGGCAACCCGATCTCGACTGGAGTGAAGGCTTCCGATTCATACGTAAGGGAGAAAGGAGTTTCTCCTGTGGTCGTTCGAGCAGTGGTTCGGTATGCTCATAATATCTTAGGAAGCTCTTCAGCCCAAGTGCCTTTAGATTAGTCGAGTTTGGTTCGGAGATGCTGTTTGATGATCTTGTTTACTGCTTCGACTTGTCCCTTCGTTTGAGGATGATGGGGGGATGAGTAAATATTTCCGATCCCGAGATTATCACACATCTCTCGATACTGTCTGTTGTCGAACTGCTTCCTATTGTCAGTAACAATGGTTCGAGGTATCTCAAACCGGCAGATGATGTTTTTCCATACAATGTCTGTGATCTTCTGTTCGGTTATCCTAGCCAATGGCTCGGCCTTGACCCATTTTATGAAGTAGTCTACCGTGACGACAACGAACTTGGTTTGACCTTTCCCCAAATGAAGTGGTCAGATGATGTCGATTCCCCACTACGTGAAGGGCCAGGGACTAGCCATCGGGGTTAGTTCCTCAGGGGGTTATCTCGGAATGCCGGCAAACCATTAGCATTTATCGTAGATCTGGACGTGCTTATGAGCGTCGTGCTGAATAGTCGGCCAATAGTACCCTTGCCGTAAGATTTTATGTGCTAACGATCATCCTCCCAGAGTAATTTCCGCAGATCCCTTCGTGGATCTCTCGCAACACATAATCGGCTTCATCGGGATTTAAGCGTCGCATTAAGGAATCGAAGAATCCTTTCTTGTACAATACCTCGTTAAATATGGTATAACGAGAGGCTCGGATCTTCAATCGTTGGGCCTCGACACGATCCACGGGCAACTTTTCACTACCGAGATATTGGACGATCGGGTCAAGCCAAGTGGGTTTCGAATCGATTGAATGTACGATCGAGCTAACCGGGTCGTCGATGCTTGGCTTAACAACGTACTCGATTTGAATGAACCTGGGTATGTCGTCTTCGTCGGCAGAGGCAAGTTTTGCCAGTAGATCGGCCTTAGCATTTTCTGTTCGAGGGATCCGAGTCACAATACATAGTTGAAAACCATCGATCAACTCTTTGGCTTTCTTCATGTATGCTTTCGGCTGCTCTTTTAGTGTCTGATACAAGCTGGTGACTTGGTTGACGACTAACTACGAGTCACTTAATACGTTGAGATGAGCAACTCCTAGGCTGGCTGTTGGTCGGAGGCCGAGTAATAAGGCTTCATATTCTGCTGTATTGTTCGAGGTTTGAAATCCAAGTCTTAAGGTATGCTGCATGTAGGTTTGATCGGGAGTTTCTAACACGACTCCTGGTTCGCTTACCTTAGAGTTGGAGGAGCCATCGACAAAAAGCTTCCATAGGATTGGGTCGGGCGAGGACTCAGGAGAAGCTGTTGTTGTTGATCGATCGGTTGATCCATCTCTAAGCCTGGTAAGTGAATCAGTTTGTGGTGTTACTTCAGCTATGAAGTCGGCCACAACCTGTGCTTTAATGGCTATTCTCGGCTTGTATTAAATGTCGAATTCGCTAAGCTCGATTAACCATTTCGTTAGTTAGCCAGAAGCTTCTGGTTTTTGAAGGATCTGACGCAATGGGAGGTCGGTCATAACAATAATAGTGTGAGCTTGAAAGTATGGTCTTAGTCGTCGTGTGGAGATAACTAGGACTAGGGCCACTTTCTCCAGAGGCGGATATCTTGTTTCTGCCGGCAACAATGCTTTGCTGATATAATACACCGGTAACTGATTTCCTTCATGCTCGCGTACCAAAGCCGAGCTTACGGCTGCTTCGAAAACCGCCAGGTACAATAGCAAAGCTTCCCCAGGCTCGGGTTTCAATAAGACAGGTGGAGATCCGAGATATAACTTTAACTACTGAAATGCCGCTTCACACTCTTCCGTCCAGTCTACCGTTTGCCGGCCCTTAAGTTGTTTGAAGAACGGGAGGCACTTGTCGGTAGCTCGGGAGAGGAAGCGGTTAAGTGCGGCTACTCGTCCTGTCAGCCTTTATATATCCTTGATCGTTCTTGGGGACTCCATGTCGAGCAATGCTTTAATTTTTTCCGGATTTACTTCAATCCCTCACTAGCTAACCAAGAATCCAAGAAATTTACATGAGCGGACCCCAAAGGCACACTTGCTCGGATTTAACTTCATTTGGTATTTGCGAAGAATAAGAAACTTCTCCTCTAGGTCGGCAACATGATCGGCCGCGTGTACACTTTTGATGAGCATGTCATCAATGTACACTTCCATAGTTCGGCCGATTTGGCGAGCAAACATTTTATTTACTAGACATTGGTACGTTGTTCCTACATTCTTTAGACCAAATGGCATCACACAGTAATAATAAAGTCCTTTGTCAGTGACAAAGGTAGTCTTAAATTTATCAGATTGATACATTATAATTTGATTGTATCCAGAATAAGCATCTATAAAACTAAGAAGTTCATGGCCAGCCGTGCTATCCACCAGTTGATCGATCTTTGGAAGAGGGAAGCTATTTATTGGGCAGGCTTTGTTTAAGTCAATATATTCAATACAGACTCGCCACTTCCCATTGGCTTTTTTCACGAGGATGACGTTGGCCACCCATTCCGAATAGTATATTTCCTCGATAAACTTAGCCTTGAGGAGCTTGCTGACCTCTTCTTCAATGATGGCATACCTTTCAGGGCCGAGAGGACGTCGCTTCTGTCGGATCAGCTGGTAGGTCGGATCGATGTTGAGTCAGTGGGCCATTACCGAGGGATCGATCCCTGACATGTCTTCATGACTCCATGCAAATACATTAGCGTATCATCGAAGTAATAATATCAACTTGTCTTTCAAAGGCGACTGCAGAGACGAGCCAATCTGTACTATTTTGGACTCGTCTGTCTCAACTAAGGGTACTGGGATAAGATCTTCAATCGGTTGTCCTCGCTAATGTGTCTCGGCCCGAGGATCCAGCGATTCAATCGTGGTTACCTCGGCTGGAGCCTTTACGGCCGTCGCATAACAACGCTGTGAGTCTTGTTGATCTCCTTTCACGACTCCTACTCCCGACTTAGTCGAGAATTTCATGGAGAGATGGTAGGTCGATATCACAGCTTGGAGATGACTCAGAGAGGGTCGGCCGAGTATAGCATTGTAGAGCGATGGTTGATCGACTATCAAGAAGTCGACCATTATTGTCGTCTGGTGCAAAGAGTTACCAGCAGTGAGTGGCAATGGGATGAGTCCTTTGGGGAGAGTTCATCCACCGAAGAATCCGATTAATGGGGTGTGAACTGGCCATAAATCCGATCGTTCGACACTCATTTTATCGAATGCTTGTGTAAACAATACATCTGCTGACGACCCTGTATCTACCAAAATGCGGAATACCTTACGGTTCCCTATAGTGAGGGTGACGACCAATGCGTCGTTGTGCGGATGATAAATGCCCCGAGCATCTTCATCGGTGAACGTTATGCAGTATTTTTCTCTTTTCTTCTCCTTCGAAGGTCGAGCCAAGATTAGGATTTTGGACTCAGGCTGATTGATGCTCCTGACATGGTTTTTCCGAACATTATTTGAGTCGTCCTCGCCTTGGGGACCACCGACGATGGTTTGGATTTCCTCCGTGGGTCGGTTATCGCCCGAGCGTTCTTCCATTGTCCCAGTTCTCTCGACATGCTCTCTGAGACGGCCTTCTCGGATGAGTCGCTCGATTTCTTCTTTCAAGTGATAGCAATCACTTATGTTGTGCCCATGATCACGATGGTAATGACAGTACTTATTTTTGTTCCATCGGTTCGCGTTGCTTCGGAGCCTGTCTGACCAATTAACGAATCCTTCACCCTTAATCTCCATCAAAATCTGCTCTTGCGGTTTGTTAAGCTGTGTATATGTTGAAAACTTATGGTCTAGTCGTTTGCCAGACTAACGATCAACACGTGTTCGATCATCTTTATGCTTCTTTCCACTGGCCGAGTCAACTTCTTTTTTTGCTGACTCTTTAGTCGGGACTTTTGTGTTTTAGGCGGCTTCGTACATGATCCGGGTTTCCTCGGCATCCGCGTAATTATCTGATCGAGCCATGAACTCAGACAAAGTAGTAGGCGGGTTCTTGTCCAGGGATGCTAGAAACGGTTTGTCTAACGCCCTGCATGATCGAGTTGAGCGCTGTCCGAATGTTTCCGAACTTGGAGTGATTCGAAATTGAAGCGCTTGATATAGTCTTTCAGCAACTCTCCCTCTTTTTGCACTATGTTGTTTAGGTGCGCAGGTGGCTTCAGCTTTTTCTTTCCACTAATGAAATTGGTGAGGAAGGCATCGCTGAGTTCTGCAAAAGAGCTAATGGACTTTGGCTTCAGCTACTTGAACCAAAGTCGAGCTACGTCGGCTAAAGTGAGGGAGAAGGCTCGACACATCACAGCGTCCGAGGCATCATGACGTTCGGAAGGATTCGATGAGCTCGGAAGGATCGGTCTTACCGGTGAAGGGCGTAATCTGCGGAAGACAGAATCGTTCTGATAACCGAGCTTGCATTATCTCTTCTATGAATGGAGACGCTTTTGCCTCGGGCCTCTTTTGATGTGTATCACGACCCTGTTTCATATCTGCAATCTTTTCCTGCACTTCTCTCCTGAAGTCCTGAAGGTCGGCTTTCCAGGGTTTGTCACTATCTGTCGTACCCTCAATTAGAGGCCTGTTGCGCCTCCTCTAATCTATTTCATGTCGTAGATAAGAGGCTGGCAACGGGGGAGTCATGGAATGAGCGGGCGTAGGCTCGACCGGACCCTGGCGTTGACTCGACTAAGGGACAGATTACGGAGCGGTAGGCTGAGGGTTGACGAATTGTTGTGAAACATTCACCCGGCCACTATCACATTGGGGCGGAACTTGCTGGCGATGTATCTGCTCCACATCTGCTTCATGTAGTTCAGATCGGTCTTGAGCTCTTGTACTTTCTTATCTAGTCAACCGATTCCTCGGTTCCGTTGGTTTTGCCTGGTTGAAACGGAGGATGATGGTCGGGGGGTAGGGCCTTGTCGGTTGTCGGGTTAATTCTGAACCCCTTGGGCCCAGTTCATACCCGACGGACCTTCAAGTGCTGGTGGTGCAGTAACGGCCTTAGTAGGCTCATTTTGAACAATTCTTCTACTCCTTACCATTAGAACTCATTTGAAGCTACTGGATAGAGCCTGGAAAATGACTTTTCGTATCGTTTGCCACAGACGACACCAATCTGTTGATGCAAAAAACTGGTGAACCTTCCTCCGATCTACCACCAGTACAACGATGAAACAAAGGAGACCCTGGCTAGAGTCGGGGACCCTGCGATGCTTAAGTGTAACATCCCGAATTTTCACGGCCAAAGTATGCACTCGTGTCCGAGGAAATCGGGTGTTAATATTGTAAAGAGAGAATGTCTCAAGGACTTACCCTGAGATTTTCTTTCATCAACATTACATTCATCTATATATTTGATGGAGACCATCCAAAGAATGAAATTAACTGTTCTTCTCATTCTAAAAGAAAATGATTAAATTGTCAAAGGCTCTCACAATGGGAGCATAACATAAATTCTGTTAATAATAGAAAAGTAAGCAAAACTAATTCCTATTCTCCGTCTTAGTTGTCAGGTTCTCCCTCGAGTTGGTGCTCCTCTGGTTCTTCCATCTGTTCGTCACCTGCATCGTCTGAATGGTTGGGAGAGGGTCATTGCCCTACTCATAGTGAAGGTTATCCTTTAAGATTAACAATTCAGATGATTCATAACAGGTAGAGTAAGGGGTACTGATACGTCTCATACACCACTAATACAGGAGGTATTAATATGCACAAATAAGCTATATGAGATGTATTACTTAGCATAGTGTGTGCGGTTCATCATATGTAGTGATCGTCACAATGTGGAATATAATTCATAGGAAACCCGGCTCGACCCGCATCCCATAACTACGGATATTCACCGGCATGGCCAACGCTAACGTGGATTTATGCAAACATCTCAAGGCAACACAACACGCGGTTGGGGGATTTACGTAACACGATGTGTTCATGGAGCGACTAATTGCGACATCCAATCCCGAAAAGTTGATGTAACACGTATGCCGATTTACATACATCAATTGTGCACCACGCCAACCAACCCACGGATTTACGTGTAGACCAAGAGGGTCGCTACCCGTAACGCATTACGTCCATGATAAGGTAATCGATTCACTAACCGTGATACCTCATAACACATCACTTGCACTTATAAAGAATATAGCTAAATCATGAAGAATATAAACTGAATCATGGAGGTTCTGGAACAACAAAACACATGCCCATGCCTTTAAAGATAGACGGCACAATGCCAATATGATAAAGAGAAGAGTGACAATGGTCAACTCCGCAAAAGTGGCAATGACCAACATAACAAGAGGAGAGTGACAATGGTCAACTCAAAAAGATGAGTGGCAGAGCCAACTCAAATAAAGAGACAAGTGGCAGAGCCAACTCAATAATGGATAAGGCAGGGCAAGGCTTGTACCCATGGCCTCACATGAATTCAGAGAATCACTGGTACTTGATATCATGTCCAAAACCCCAAGAGGGCCAATATTATAAAATAATCAATTAATAGGATAATTCCCACAGAACATGTAAACATGAAGTACAAGATAATTCATATCATAAAAGGGACGAAAGAGGCCAATAATTGACGTGAAAAATAGCATGGAAGATTCAAAGTGAGATGTAAAAGGAATACATGCGAAGGTAATATCAAATTTATGAAGACATGAAAAGGCAAGATACAATTATCGACTTAGATTATAGTAAGCCTAAAGGATAAAACCCTCACCCTTGGTTATCCGTCTACTACTATCAACGTTAGATGTTCAGAAGCGCACCTTAGGATTAAATCTTGTCCTCATTCACAAGGCCCAAACGATTAAGATTACTGTTGAAATACAATTTAATTTGGCAAATTACAATTTCAGCTTTATATCTTCCAACTTAGAATATACATAACTATCTAGATATATCTAAGTTATACGAGTGTTATTCCACCGAGTCGACTCAGTTTGCCTCAGTGGAATTCTCCACCTCTACGGTTGGGACGAAAGGAAAATAAAGAAGGAAAATAATCAAAACAAGGTTAGCAACTTACCTGGCCTCGAGTCAAACTCAGTGAGTCGACTCGCCTCAACTCGGATCTCTCCCTTTCTTTCTTTCTTTCTTTCTTTCTTTCTCTTTTCTTTTCTTTCTTTTCTTTCCTTACTTCCTTCGCTGGATGGCAGCAGGTCTGGCGACAGTTGCCAGATTTCTCTCCCTCTCTCGTGTTGTTTTCTTTCCCAAGTCGGACGGAGGTAGATAATTTATAGGGGTATGAGTATCTAGACCCTTCTTGTCAATAGCTTACGTGATCCTTGTTTACGCAGCCTGGAAGTCGCGGTAATCTTACGCAGGCATGAGGTTTACGCTGTCGGTTTCGCAGTTAACCGAGCCGGTTTCACGACGCCATGCCAGCTAGTTCTCCTGGAACGAGTTTTTCTGCAAACCGACTTCGTGGATGAGGTCGAAGATCACTGGGGATGGCTCTGAACGGTCCAGATCCCTCTGATCAGTCACGGTGGTGACCCACTAGTTTAACCCTTCGGTTTTGCTATAGGGTCCATCCGTTTGAGGGAGTTTGCAAGAAGACCAAGGTTCTGGTTGTTTTCCCTTTCCGGTTATTATGGACGGTTCGGATCATCCGTCCGGATGGTGGTGGTGGGCCGTCGGTCGCCCCAGCAGACGATCGTCCGCACAGGAGCGAAAGAGGAAGGAGACTCCCTCCTGCATTCGGCCTCCTGTCGGGTCAAACGCCGTTTGATCCGGCCTCACTTACGGTGCACCGCGAGTGGAGTGAGGTTGCGCGTACACACTGTTCAAGGTGGGGCCCATCATGATGTTTTTGGGAGATCTATACCGTCCATTCATTCTTCCATCTAATTTGAGGTGTCGAGGTAAGTTTTGAAATATATCCAAAGATCAAATGGGCCCCAACTCCATATTTAGTGGCTGATCCATCCATGGGGTTATTGTTTCAATGATCTAAGGGCTACACTTTGACATGTATGGTTAAATTAGGATCTCTAAGTGTGATATATAAAATTTCATGTCAATCGGAACATGGGAACTACGGGATCTAGAATTTAGGGTCTAGGTTCGTGGCATTTTCTTAATTCTTGCTGATCTAAAGGTTTCGTGAAATCTAACGGGTCTACCTGAGTGTAGGGACGTTTCTAAGTAATTCTCATAAAAGAGATTATGCCTAAATCATCATAAATGAAGGGTTATCAATTGTTTTATTTAATACGCATTACACTACGTGATCAACGGTCGAATGATTTCTTTCATGGGTAGGGATTGTTTTCAAGGTTTAGATTCGTGTTAGGAAATAGATACGAGTTTAGAATAGCTAGATTGATATTGTACCCATGTATGAATTACGTCGAATCTTACGGTAACGCTCGAGGACTTTCGATGTTAGAGTATCGAAAAGTTCGGGGCGTTACATTAAGTCAGTGATAGGAATGTGTAGGAAAGGTTTTGAGAAGGGTTTTATGCGTACCTTATAGCTTGGAGGTTCGTGTTTTTATAGGAATGGGAGGGTCCCGTCGTGCAGGGATTATCTTCCTGATATATTGGAGATTTGATATTGATCCATTTTTGGATTCTTCCTGATCCCGAGATCTTCAAAAAATCGGGAATCCTTTCACAAGATCTTCGAGACGGTATTTTCATTTACACCATCTTTTCCTTCGCTCGGCCTAGTCCTGACTAACTCTGATGATAAGTTAGTCTCAGCCAGCTTTTAGGGATCAAATTGCTCGCCATCTGTCGGATGAAATGGAGCCAATCCATAATCGATGTCCTTTCTTAATCCGATAGCCGACTATGTAACCGAACTAGTTTAGGTCGGTTTTATGGTCGGTCATGTGGCTTCCGAGCTTCGGGCCTTAACCAGCCTTTTAGATGTTGCTACCTCGTCTTCCGAGTCAAGCTCAAGCATCTTATAAGCTTCGCCTATGGCTCCTGACTTTATGAGTCTCGGTTGAGGTTCATCCCCTGCAATCCGAGCTTAGTCTCTCCTTTAGGCATCTAGTTTATTTGCCTCGATCGGGCTTGTCACCTCGAAATCTCGAGCAGTGTTAAAAGAGTTGGTCCATTCCATAATCGGGTCTTCGGACTCGTCATATTTTTCCCCAACACACACACACACACGCACACACACACGCACACACACACACACACACACACACACACATATATATATATATATATTTGTTACATCTATACCGGGACCCATAATTCGAACGGTTTAATTTGACTTACATGGACGCCACCTAAAATTTCCAAGTGCCTGCGTATCTTCCATAATACTCTGCCAGAGTATCAAAGTTTTTTCATGAGCTAATTATATCTATTTGTATTAATGACAAGCTAAGCGGATTGGGAAACCGTCTTGGCCAGGTAGGGCTCTGTGGGGCCCACCATGATGTTTGGGTTTTATCCACTCGCCCATCCATTTTGACAGATCATTTTAGGGCATGAACCCAAAAATGAGGCAGATCCAAGGGTCAAGTGGACCACACGGTTGGGATTGAACGCTCACCATTAAAAACTTCTTGGAGGTGTAGAAGTTTTGGATGAAGGTGATGAAAAGGCCAAGCTATATGTCCTAGAGGGGGGGGGGGTGAATAGGACTATGCCAAATTAAAATAAAATTCAGTGGAAATAAAATAAACCAACAACCTTACAACTTGAATCAATTCACAAAGCTAAATTTAAATCACCTTGATAAATAGATATCGAGAGATTGATTCAAATTCAATTCTAAGGACAACCTTACACCATAATCAACAAGGGCTTATGGTAGGACAACCTTATTTCTAGAACCTCTTTTGGATCAAGAACTCAATATTAATATAAGTAAATGAAATAGCAAGGAATTGAATTTAAATGAAGAAGTGAGATCTAAATTATTACAACAATCCCCACACTTGCTTGAAATGTAAATAATTACAACATTCACATCCCCTGTACATTCCACAAGATCAAATGATAAAAGATATGAAAATTAAGCAAGCATTCAAACCACAAGTCAAAGAGTTATAGTGGTTCGCTTGTGTGTACACCAACTGTTTTCCAACAGCCACACAAAAAGCTACTCCACTCCTAATATCCTCACACAGGGGATATTAGCGTTCACTAACAAATAGGTTTTCACAGGTTCACCAAAAACCTTTACAATTGTGTCTTTTTCACTTGGGCTTACACAATCCAAAAACCCCTCTTTTCTGAGTTTTCTGGTTTTCCTCAGACAACAATACAATGAGATTTTTCTGGCTCAACCTCAAACAAAACCAAAAGCAAATGAATTTTACAGAATTGTAAAAACCTGGATTTCTCCTTTTTCGTAGCAGCCCGGTAGAACCAATCGGAGTAGATGATTTGAATGTCAAAGTTCAATTTCCAATACTCACATTCATAAGGTTCTAAGTTCTAATTGATTTTAGATTTAACTCGTTGGGCGTAGCTAAATTTGATTTTGATTCCAAGAAGAAGGAATAAGATAATTCCTCTTTTCAAATATGATTGGAATATAGAAACAAAATCAAATTAAATAAGCTAGCAAAAAGGAATATTAAATAAGCACAATCTAGCTTAAAATAAACACAAACTTATCTCAGAGTGATTACTTGAAAATTCTTGAATTGAATAGCGTTGAAGTTATGAAAACTCTGAATTTCGTGTTCAATTTATAGAAGCAGAAATCGCTCCTACGACTGGTCTTAGAAACCTACGACTGGTCGTAGCTCTAACAGATTTTTGAAAAAATAAGCGCGATCTTTGAAAGCCGTTCTACGACTAGTCGTGAGTACCCTACGACTGGTCGTGGGTCACCTACGACTGGTCGTAGATATCTACGACTGGTCGTAGGACCAGTGATTTCGTCACTGGACTTTAAGTCGTAGCTCCACGACTGGTCGTGGACGAGTCGAAGCCACACCTACGACCGGTCGAAGGACCTCCAGGACTGGTCGTGGGCGTACCAAAAATTCCGAAAAATCTTCAACTTCTTAGGACTGGTCGTGGAATTTCTTGGACTAGTCGAACCAATGTTAGGACTGGTCGAACAAGAGCTAGGACTGATCGTAGAATAGACCAACCTTGTGTATTTTAAATATTTGAATAATGTATCCAAAGTGACCTACTTAAAGGGTCAACCTAAGGTCATTCAAACCTGAACCATGTCGTATGGACATTGAACTTCAACCTTTCAACGAATGTAGATAAATTGAATTATATCAGGCTTGTCAGGCTTGAGATCTTGATCAACATAGAACTACTTCATACGTTGTTTCTTCAGATTTGAACTTCAACATTGTAGCTTCTTGAGGCTTCATCATGTAGTATTTTGAGGCTTCAACATGTAGCTTTTTTGAGGCTTCAACATGTAGCTTTTTTGAGGCTTCAACATGTAGCTTTTTTGAGGTGTCTTGAATTCCAATAAATGATCATACAAGTACAGAACACCGATAGATGTTTTTGGCACACAAAATTTGACAACCAAAGGAGCATGAGACCATAACACTTACAGGTGATATTTGTATTTTCCCTTCCTCTCAGTCTATATGACATTGAGAAGAGGATGGATGGCAAATAAACATCATGGTGGCCACTAATAAGGTTTCAATGGTGGGTGTCATTATCATCGCTGCTTCTTGAGGTGTGGTCCACTTGAGCTCTGGATCTGCCTTATTTTTGGGTCCATACCCTAAAATTATCTGAAAATGGATGGACGGTGTGGATATAACCCATACATCCCGGTGGGCTCATGGAGCCTTGTCCGGACAGATTATCATCCAGGTGGAGGCAGACATTATTGAGGGCCATTGTTCAACAATCGAAACCGTTAATTTTTTGCACCTCATTGTCAATGGTCCATGTAAAATAAAAATAACAATAATAAAAATGAACCACCGGTAACAAAAGGTAACAAAAAAATGGTTAACAACGAATTTACATGAATGGTCACCGTGGATGCAATTTTTTGAAAGACTCTTCATAGCGTACCTTCCTGTACCCGCACAGGCAAAGGTGAGAGACAAAGGAGGCCCTGGCTTGTACTGGGGACTCTCCGATGCCAAAGTCAGGCTTGAGGTCATTGAAGTAGGGTAAGGTCTTTAGAAAAGAGACCAGTCAAATATTAGAGTTTGTGTGAATGTACCTCAAACGGTGGGAGATGCTCATACATTTATAGGAGAGAGAGGATCCCTCACCATGGGAATCCTTTCCTGATATCTTGGAGATCTGATATGAACCAGGATCTTCCCGAGATTGTAGGTTCCCACGATTATCGGGATTTGATCTTATCTCCCGAAGATCTCCGAAGAGATCTTCGAGTCTTACAAGGATTCTTTGAATTTGTAATTCGATTTTAGGTCGGATCCCAACATAGGCACTGATTTGGAAATGAATGATACCGTCCTGATCGATAGATTGACATTCACCATTTTCGACCGTCAGACGAGCTGAAAGGTTCGTGTTTCCTTCATCTAGGTGTTGAGACCTTTAGACCTCACCAGGGGTATTGTCGATCTATGGCCGATCTGTAACCGAACTATGGTCGGTCTGTGGCCGATCTATAACTGATCTGTGATTGATCTATGACCGATCTATGACCGAGCTATGGCCGGTCTGTGACCGATCTGTGACTGATCTATGACCGAGCTATGATCGATCTATAATCGACACGTGGCTAATTTATAGGCGATCCATAATCGTCCTTTAGCTGACCTATAAATTAGGTCTGTATTTCAAACACTTGTGTGAGCTTGTAAGCTCTTTGTGTATCCTTACAATTGCATCACTCTCCTTAGAGATTGCTCTATTTCTGGATGAGGAGGCCTTATCAGGCTTGGGTTTCCATGGGCCCATGTTGGTTCAGTAGAGTTAGTCCATTCCATAAGCCGACTTATGGACTTGTAGATTTTTCCCCAACAGTGAGCCCCCCTTGCTTTTTAGACGAAGTTCAGAAAGTAAGATCAGTCGTAGCTAGGTCGGGTTATGCATGGACTAGGTCGAGTTGCATTGTCATTAATGTCAGGTATGGTGGCCAGAACGGTAGTTGAAGCGTTGTCTGTCTGTAATCATGACGTGTCGTCTCGTGGCTGGAGGTCACGTGGGGCGTCAATCGTCTTTTCGATGAAGGACCAATGAGGTCATGACGCGTGGCATCATACTCGATATTAGGATCAAGCAGCGCATTGGGTCACGCCATGTGTCGAGTCGGGGTAGCCAATGGGGCGTTGTAAGACACGATATTAATGAGTGCTTTAAACTGTTGCCACGTATCTCAGCTATTTAAGGGAAGCCTTAACGTTTAGGGTTCCTCTCTTACGCATCTCGTCTTCTCCCCCTTTCTGCTTCCTTGTCCTCCTGTGCGCATTCTGGCAACTACTCTTTGCCGCAACTCAGTCTCCAATCTCAACTCCGGTGAGCCTCCCTTCCCCCTCCTCCTTTCATTTTTCTATTCGATCATCATGTCTGGCTCCATGAGCTCGTGGGAGGGGGTTTCCAGTGGCGAAAGTGGGGCAAGTAGCCGCCTTAGGGTAATGTCGAACCCACCTTTGCCACTTGTAGTGATGGCGGATGCCTCTTTTCAGTATTCATCGTCGAGGAGAGCATAGGAGTGATCCCCAGCGCAGAGACCGGTACCCGCCGCTAGGGCGTTGAATCTGTCTCCCAAGCGTGAGACGACGCCTGAAGCATGAGAAATGAACGCGCCCTTAGTGACTGAGTAAGTCGCTGAAGCGTGTGACCCACCTGATGAGGATGAAGTTGGGGAACCCGAGGGCGAGGAGGATCTGAGGGGGCCAGTGTCTTCGACCTTATCTGAGGAGTAGTTAGTCCAAATCAGGCTCGGGTATCACATCTCCGAGTCTGTGATTCTTAGGATCCCTTTGGCGGATGAACTCCTGGACCGACCTCCTGAAGGGGCAGTAGCGTTTTTTCAGGTCGCCCTGTAATACGGCCTATGATTCCCACTTCAGGGAATCGTTTGACGTCTTCTGTCCTGCCTCGGCTTGGCCCCGGGACAACTGACTTCGAATGGGTGGAGGGACTTGTTCAGCTGTGCAGTCTTATGGGCTAAGCTAGAGCAACCCGAGCTATCAGTGGATGAGTTCCTCCACTTATATTAAGTAAAGTCAAACACCCTTTAGCCCGGCTGGTACTACTTCTCCGCATGGAGAAATACCGGGGTCTTGATAACTAATCCCACCTCCTCTAATAAGCGCTGGGGGGATAAGTGGTTCTGGGCCTATGGATGCTGGGAGACATTCGACCCAGAATCGATACAATCCCTCATCCCCCGAGCTTTCTCTGAGCCAGGTTCATACTACAACGGTTGTTGATTTTTTATTGATCGGCTTATACTTTCCTCTGACCTTGTTCACTTGTCTCTTGTCGTAGTTGTTCCCAAGCATCAACATTTGCTTGATAGTGGGTCGTTGGCTTGAATTAGGGATCTGCGGGCCCTCGATGAAGGTAGGCGATCTTGAAGAGTCCTTCTCTAACCCAAGTAACTTCTCCAGGCAGGCTTAGATTCGGCCCTCATAGGTACGACCTTGGGTAAGACCTATAGCCGAACTTCACGACTTCGGGAAATTTTCTTGTTTGAAGACTTTTTCTGATGCATTTATTTTTGTGTAGAGATGTTTGAAGATCGACCTTTCATCCACCCTCTCTCTAAGGTTCGTGCGCCTCCTCGAGATGAGGTGGCGGCCCCGAAGAAGAAGATGTAGAAGACCTCCTTGAAATCTAAGGGGAAGGTTAATCCCTCATGCCCAGATGTCATGAGGAAGAGGGAGAGGGCAGGGAGATGGAGACCTCCTCTAGAGCGGCGGGGACGGACATCCCTGACCGCCTTGCCCCTGTTGAAGCTCGAGGAGCTGCGAAGCTTCTTGCTGAGGCTCACCCTTCTGAAGGGGTAGAAGTCAGGGAGAGGCGAGGGAGTTGCCTTCATCGAACTGTGGAGGAAATCCTCCCTTGGGTCGATCGCCATACGTCCGACGCGGCGTATGTCACCTTATTCGACTCTCCGACAGAGACAACCCTCGCGCACATGACGACCACCCTTCTTGGGGTAAGTATTTCGTCCGAATTAGATTCAGTCTTTTAGATTGCTTATACTCATCTTCTCTCTTTTCTTCTATAGTTCGCTCTGTGTATTGAAGTCACGTGCTGATTTTGCTTGGATGCGCGATCGGGCCGACGGAGCCGAGCAAAAAGTGGCTCAGCTGGATACCGAGCTTGAGATCACGAAGACGACTCTTGAAGCGTCTTTCGCTGAGAAGGCCGCAATGGTGACGCAACTAGAGGAGGCAAAGCATGTGCATGATGAATGTCACGCTAAGCTACTTAAGGCCAAGGGGAAGCTCGACAGGCTGAAGGTGGAGACCAAGGGCATCATTGCCAAGGCTCAGGAGGAGGTCGTCCGTCGGTTCGTATCTTCTAAGGCATTCATGGATGAGAGAGATACCCTCTTTCGCCAAGGTTACGCCAAGTGTACGGAGGACATGAGGGCTTCCTTCCCCGACCGTGATCTCTTTGCTTTCGATGAGG
Organism: Magnolia officinalis; assembly: GCA_021015155.1. NCBI lineage: Eukaryota > Viridiplantae > Streptophyta > Magnoliopsida > Magnoliales > Magnoliaceae > Magnolia > Magnolia officinalis. The sequence continues at coordinate 21,749,107 of JAJHSJ010000013.1, read as the reverse complement.
CGGAGTCAAGCTCCGATGGGTCGAGCGATGATGCAGTCCTCGATGCAGCTCCCAAGTCAATGCCCGAGTTCTGAAGTTAATTTTGTACAAAAGTATTTACTCCCTTTTAAAGCTTCAGGCATTTTAAGCACTTTAAGCACTTTAAGCACATCCAGCATCGTTTTCGTTTTGTATTTTTCTTCTTTAGGATTTCGTTCATTATCTAATGTACAAACTTGACTTCGTAGTTGATGTAAAGCTGATGTAATCAGACCATTTTGGGTCTTATCAATGAGAGACATTCCTTTTTTGTCTATCTTCATTTGTTTGAGTCGAGCAATTTAGAATTGTCTCTTCAGCTCCGTAGCTGTCGTTCAGTAGTGAAGCCGAGCTATTTCTCAGACATCAATCCGATGCTTATCCGAATTTTATTGAAGTTCCTGCGGCCAGGTAGATCGAATCTTGGTCAGATCTTGGACGGAAAGAGAATTAATGATTTTATTAATCTGAAGTAACTTTGACTAGTACAGAAAATGAGTATTGTGCCTATTTGTCCACGGGTAGTAGATCTTTAGATGCTCGGCATTCCATGGGTGTGGGAGCAACTGGCTGATCAGATCTTCTAGTCGGTATGTACCAGGTTGGATGGAACCCGAGAACACGTAGGGTCCTTCCCAGTTTGGGCCCAGGGTCCCTGTTCCTACTTCTTTGGTGTTATGGAATACCTTTCAAAGAACCAAATCCCCAACTCAAAACCTTCTGGCCTTGACCTGAGCATTATAAAATCGTGATACTTGCGGTTGACGGACAATGGTTCGAAGCCGGGCTTGCTCCCTTTGCTGCTCAGGAGGTCGAGACCGAGGGACATGAGCTCACTATTGGCTTGTTCATCGAACGAGTTTGTTCGGGCTCTAGGTAATCTGATCTCTACAGGGGTAACCGCCTCTGCTCTGTATGCCAGGGAGAATGGGGTCTCTCCAGTAGTTGTCTGGGCAGTGGTTCAGTATGCCCATTGAGCTTTGGGAAGTACCTCAGTCCACGCTCCTTTAGCATTCTCGAGCTTGGTCTGAAGATGATGCTTAATGATTTTGTTGACCGCCTCTACTTGCTCGTTTTCCTGTGGATGTCTAGGCGATGAGTAAACGTTGCGAATCCTGATGTTCGTGCACATCTCTTAATATTGCTTGTTGTCGAACTGTTTCCCATTATCAGAGACAATAGTCCGAGGTACTCCAAACCTACATACGATATTTTCCAAACGAAATCCGTAATCTTTTGTTCGGTTATCTTCGTTAATAGTTTAGCTTCTGCCCACTTGGTGAAATAATCTACCGCCACTACGGCGAACTTGGTCTAACCTTTGCTTGTGGGGAGTTGGCCGATGATGTCGATCCCCATTGAGCAAACGACTAAGGTCTAACCATTGGTGTGAGTTCTTCCGGTTGCTGCCGGGGGATGTTCACAAACCTCTGGTACTTGTCGCATCTCTGGACAAGCTTTCGGGCATCGTGCTGCATGGTCAGCCAGTAATATCCTTGTCGGACGACATTATGTGCTTGTGAACGTCCTCCCGAGTGATTTCCGCAAATCCCTTCATGGATCTCCCTTACGACGTATTCCACTTCCTATGGTCGGAGGCACCTTAAGTAAGGAAGATAGAATCCTTTCTTATAAAGCACATCGTTGAGTATGGTGTATCGGGTAGCCTTGACTTTCATTCGTCGTGCTTCCGATCGGGTAGCTCGTTATACTCGAGGTATCGGATAATCGGATCCATCCACTTCGGCTCTGAACTAACTGGAAGGACGGGCGCAAGGTCGACCTCGTCAACGCTTGGTTTAGCCAAGAACTCGATCGGGATGGATCTTGGGATTTCATCCTCATCTGTTGTAGCGAGTTTTGCCAACATGTCGGGTTTGGAATTCTTTGCTCGTTGAATTAAGGTGACGTTGCATTGCTGGAAACTTCTGATCAATTCCTTGGCTTTTTGGAGATAGGCTTTCAGATGTTCTTTCTTGACTTGGTAAACGTCAGCTATTTGGTTGACAACCAATTGGGAGTCGCTGAAGACTTCGAGATGCTGAGCTCCCATGTTTGCTGCCAATTTGAGTCCGACGATCAGGGCTTCTTATTCAGCCTTATTGTTGGAGGCTTGAAATCCAAATCTTAAGGCATACTACATGCATGTATGGTCAGGAGTCTCCAAGACTACCTCGGCCCCGCTTACCATAGAGTTGGATGAGCCATCAACGTAAAGCGTCCACTTGGGTGGGTCGAGAAGTTCTTGTATCACGCCCCAAATCAGTAGACGGACAGTTTCCGTGATACATCGAATTCGGCACTCGACTTCCATACACCAAGTCCCGAGTTCGGCGCATCACAAGGAAGATTTTTGACTGAAATTTTGTTTATATGCATATAATAATACCTGAGCATGAAGATCCATGATCGAAATACCAAGCAACACTCTCCATTATAAATCCTGATAGTTACAAGTACAATGCTTTCCAAAAGGTACACAACATCAACATTCTCAAATCCACTTAGGCAAGTATGTCTTCCAAGCTACTCCAGCCCTGAAAAAATGGGAAATAGGAAGCTTAGGCAAAAAGCCTAGTGAGTACACTCGTGTGTGCAGTGTGTCCTATATGCAAGCAAGATAAATATGCCACAAAAAAAATCATGTATGGTGAAAGGCGTGTAATATGTAAAGTATGATGACAATGCCAATGCAATGCATATGCAATATATGAACACCCCAAGTCAATGCTACCAGCATCACTAAGTCATATTTTCATTTCTCCTATACCACAGCCATAACTGTATTACATGCATTCGTAATTACATCATCATCACCATATTGTCATGTTATAACCATACAATATCGAAAATACTAGCAAGATCATGAATCATATGATATCAGAGTAAGCGAAAATACTGACAAGTTCATGAGTCATACAATATCAGAGTACACAATACAGATCAGCTATGAAAATGAGGAGTCATAAAGAGTCAAATATCAAATAGCAAGTATGTAATGCAATATACAATTCCTGATGAGTTCACGAATACCGTCAGCCGTATCTAGACCATATATATGCAGAAACACAGTAACCCAAAATGTCATATGCTGCGGATGTAATGCAATATGCGGTATGAATGGAATGACCATGCCGGAGTGTGAAGTCGGGATGATAGTACGTAGTATCACAGGCTATGGGGTCCATAACAAGGGACTTCTATCTAAACCAGTCCCATACCTAAATTTGGATAGTCAGACTCAATGTGGTAAACTCTTGATCTCAGGTTAGTCGCGCGCCCCAACCGAAATCCTGACTATTGCGAAGGTAGATGTAATAAATAGTTGCGCACCACTAGCCCGAGTGGATAGTGAATGAATGAGTATACAACTCCTGCTCAATAAGTCCACATATTAGTACTGTTCATCTCTGGATCATCACCAGGGTCTATTACACTCTATCAGGGAGTCTCATAACAATTGCCCAATGACATATGCAATGGTCAACCACATCTCATAATAAACATGTAGATGATGCATATGGGTATGTACATGATGCTATGCTGTCACATACTCATAATCGATATTGACAATCGGCACTGATAATCGGCATCGATAATCGGCCTAACAAAGGGCCTAAGGGAAGGTCACGATGTGGACATTTAACCATCATTGCCCATCAATGTGGACATTTAACCAACATCGCTCTCAAGGAGTGGCCCACATAGAGCCAAACGTATAGTGGGCCAATAGCCTTACACAATGGCCTATTGTACATCACGTTGGGCCTCACTCAAGGGCCTAATACACATCACGATGGACCAAATACATGGGCCTAATATACATCACCATGGGCCATGACCCATGGTCCTCAATATACATCATAATGGGCTACGACCCATGAGCCTCAATATACATCATAATGGCCACATCCCATGGACCACATAATCGTCACATCGGGCCTCATCAAATGGGCCACAAATACATTATATGGGCCTCGACACATGGACCATAAACACTAATTGGCCTCATATACATCAAGTGGGCTGCATCAATGGGCCGCACTAATGGGCCTCATATACATCAAGTGGACTGCATCAATGGGCCTCACTAATGGGGCAACCGTTTTACTTAAACTTTCACATAGTCAGGCAACCAGTACCACAATTTCACATAGTTTAGTATGTATATGATTACTATTATGATCTAGTGTTCACATTTCAAAATATCCAAACATAATTGAGCAATCATAATCTTACATACGAATACAAGGCTACACCAATTATGATAAGTCTTATACTATAACCACTTCACCTGTCACATAGTTAATGACTCATATTTGGTGTCGCATGGTTAAGGGCCAAGGGCTACATTTCATCATACCATTTACGGTTTATAGATCACATCGCATAGAATCCAAGACCTTGATAGCATTAGCTTGGGTAACATAACCCTACATCACATTCAGTCTAGTGTACAACTTAGTCATACGTGATTCAAGTGGCAGTGTCTCTATCACTAAGCATAAACCTATGTTGTTGAATGGCCATCAATGCCACTTGATTTCATACGGTTAGGTGGCCTTGTGCATATTTCACATTCATACAGTTAGATGACTACATATACTCCACCGTTGCCTATGATTAGGTGGCCCTACATACGTCACATGCCCACATGATTAAGGGGCCAAACACTTATAAGGCACCCTCACACAACTAGAGTCTACACATTTGTTATAATTGAACATGTTTAAGGGTTTAAACACATATCATATGATATTACTACTTAAGGCCGCACTCTAACCAAAGTGCCAAGTGATCAAGGGTTGTCCACAATCAGCCCATTTAAGAGATTAATCATCATTACTTTAAAAATTACAATACCAGTTCATCATACATTCAACACATGGAGATTGCAAACTCTTGTCGAAGAGGTCCAATGGTTGGCCCAAACAAGGCTACCACTGATGGGCCCACATGACATTAACTCAAAATGGGCCTTAACGTTCTTGGGCCCACACACCAATGGAATTCACAATGTGTAACATCCCGGATTTTTGTCAACCTGGGATTAGACGTCCTTAGGCGCTGGGTCGATCCTAACACCTTATTAACTTGTCAGAACTAAATCCCACAGTCTAAAATCGCTCCTTAACCATTTTCTTCACAAATTCCACCCTTCACCACTTTTTTCTTTAAAATTTTCAAAGTACTTTCATCCTAGACACTATCCTAAACTAGCTAAGTAGTATAACTTGGATCACTTTATATACAAACTACAAAGGACCAGGTACCACCTCAGACAGAAATCTTACAGGACTAAACCCTTTAGAAATTAAGTGAGATTTAGCTAGTGTTAAACTAGAGTGCCTGTGAAATTAGCACCAATCACTTTAAATATGATCTGCAAGACCCAAAACTTGTAGAATCATTGACGCTAGGTTACTCTAAAATCTAGGATCAATCTCATTACCCGGTTGCTCTCAGGAGCATCTCGAAACTCCGTATCGGATCTGGACCGCACGTCGGAAGTCCGATTAACATGAAGTTAAGGAACTAGGACCGCCTTACTGGGCTTGACAACCATCTCGGAAATCAAATCCAGATAGTGTCCCAGCGCTATTCGCTTAAGCTCGGAGTGAAGAGTGTGAGAAATGTGAAATAATTTCAAAATAAAATATCTTGAATAGTAATCTGGCACCTTCGCTTGCAGATCAGTATTAAGCAATCAGACCGTCAGAATCAGACCAAATTACACCCTCGGATCAGGAGAAATTTCATACACATTTACATGTACTCGGAATCTCCGATCGAGATCCGCTGACCGTTGAACTGAAACTGGTCCGCCACGTGTGATCTGGAATCCCGACTGAAATGAAAACTTAATAGAACGTAGATCTAGCGTTAGTGAGCTTAAGTCCGACCTTTGGCTCAAGGAGGCCCGCCAGAAACCCTCTTTTGAGCTGAAACAATGCCGATTTGATTATAATGTAAGTATACCTTGAACATAAGTCTATTTCGGTTAGTTTTTAGGCTATATAAGGACCTTAACCCCTCTCTCATGGCAGCCATACGAATTTGAGGTTGAGAGAGAGAAAAGAGAGAGAAAAGAGAGAGAAAGTGTGGGAAATGTGGGAGAATCTCCCTGCCACTCTTCCTTGCCGCTGTACGAGCTCCACCGCCTGATTCTCATCGCTTTCCTGGCGTTTTCGGCATCATTTCTAGGTAAGAAGCTCTAACCCTAATCTGATTTGGGGCTTGGGTGGTTGTAGGTTATGAAATAGCTAACCTATTTCGTTCTATAGGTTGCCAAACTGCCGAATACGGAAGCTTAGCAAACCTATCGACTTCGTTACGATTCTATGACAAAAGGTGCAAACTTTAGGTGTATAGGTTATGGTTTTCAACGCTTTCAATGTCAGATAATGATAGATTCATGATCTGCATGCAATTGCACATGTACAAAGTGCTGTCTGTTTTCCGTTTCGATTAAAGATGAAAAATATGGAATTCTACATACTCTAGGTATTTGTAGAAAGTACGGTATATGTATATTTTTTAGAAATGTGTTTGACATGTTTATTTGTTATATGGATATACGATATATGGATAAAATACTTATTTGGCAAAAGGATTCGCCTAAATACATGTTTTACTTATATACACTATGTATGTTGAAATTGCGTATTCTAGAAAATACTGTATACGTATAAATTTTGGAGATGTATTTATCATGATTATTTGTTGTAGTAATATATTATACATGGATAAAATACTCGCTTGGCTAAAGGATAGCCCTAATACATGTTTTGCTAACATACACCATGTATGTTGTAATAGTGTATTCTAAGTGTTTGTGAAAATGACTGAATGAGTATAGAATTCTCATTCGTGCTCGCCACGACTAATTATCATGGATTCATGATTATTGTATTGGCGATACCCCTTTTATGAAAGGATTTGTCCTAAATCACGCCACGACCAATATACACTATATATGCTAAAATGTGTGGCCCAAGTGTTTGTGGAAATGACTGAATGAATATGGAACTTGGATTCCTGCTTGCCATGACTATCCGTCGTGGGTGTACGCGTGTTATGATTGGGGCAACTCCCTAGTGAAAGGATTTGGCCTAATGCCTATGTGATCGACATATGTCATGTATGTTGATGTATGTTTGTTTAAGTGTTTCTTGAAATGTCTGAATGAGTAGTAGTTAGCAAATTGTAATGTATAAGGGTGTTAAGATATGATTCTCAACCTCTTTTAACTATGTGTATGATCTCCTTGGATAGTTGTGTGATTAGGAATTGAACATGTACAAACTCATGCTTGTGTTGTACTTCATAACATGCTCAACTGCTTTATGGTTTTAACTATGTAATGCATATGTTTAAATTTATATTTACGTTGTATGATCCGTCATGGGTGATGGGGGAGTGGAGCAACGAGTGCGTGCAACAGCCCTGACAGCCCTAAACGGATAATACCAGACCTTGATTGTATGAGTTGAATCTTGATCCACTACTGCTTTATCTATCTGCACTTGATTGTGTTTGAGGCTATGATTATAGTCCAGACAATCGGTACCAGAATTGCATTCGTGGCTGTGATTCATTTGCCACGTGAGATGTGTTCGACGAACCCGAGTCGTACTTCGGTTGACGATAGTGGTTGGCCACGCGAAGTGCTCAAGCACTTCATGTCGTTCAACTTGTTGTGCGCTCGAGCTAGCCGAGCTCGTCAAGTAACCCGATCTGTCTTATGTATGTTCACCATGTTTTGACGCTACTGCTTGAACCTAAGGTACCAAACTTACCAGTGAAATCCCTTTTAACCATGATACCTCGATCCACTAAGACTCATGAGCCGGGCATGGTGGTATGGGACACCGTGGTCGAGCTGTCGGCCTATGCTGGGGCCACGTGCCTCCCCGTAGTGACCATTGAGCAACCAAACTCGTGAGCCGAATACGGTGGTATGGGACACTGTATTCGAGCTGTCGACACTTACTGCGAGAGCCGAGTACGGTGAGACCTGTACTCGTGCTGACGGGCGACGAGTCCTTTGTAGTGTCTTCGAGTATACTCCAAGGTCTGTGATTGGCAACGAGCCCTTCACAGCAACTAGAGTATGAGTTGAGCCGAGTACGGTGAGACCTGTATTCGAGCTGACGGCCAGCGATTGAGCCGAGTACGGTGAGACCTGTACTCGAGCTGACGGTCAGCAATTGAGCCGCATACGGTGAGATCTGTATCCGTGCTGACGGGTGACGAGCCCTTTGCGATGCCTTCGCGATGCCTCTCGAACCATAATACCTTATGAGATTAACTAGGATTGACGACCCTAGAATGGATCATGTTTGGGAATGATACAAGGGAGGTACCTTAGTTTCCCAATATTGCTGTTTGAAATGAACTAATAATTACTCGGTAATCATGCTCATCATCGCACTGCATGTGCCTGGTAGATGTGGAGCACTGAGGGATGGACGCATTCGCGAACGTAAGATGATGTCGCATGAGGGTGGTTTGGCACGGGCATACATCATGTCATTTCATACTTGCATTAAATAAGAGTAGTTAGAATTGTTTGATTATACTGCTTTATCATTACTGCTTGACTGAGTTGATAACATGTTAACCTATGCTTTACTGTTCCACTGAGTTAACACTCACTCCCACATTACGGGACGGTGTTGTACACACCAACCAGATTTGTTGAGTTTCAGGTGATGGCGATGCTTGTGAAGTAGAGCCGGACTACTTCTATGATGATAGGAGGAGTTCTCCTATCTGTATCTCTCTGACAGATCAATGAAGACCTGATACTGTTTTGACAGGGCTATGGTACTTGGGATAGGAGACATTACACTTCCTCACATTTGGTATATTTTAGAACCGTACTTGTAATTATTTAACCTGGTAATGTTATCACACTCTGGAGACTCATCATAGTTTATATATTTATCTATCTATCATAGTCTTTCGCTTGCAATTTAACTGTCTCTGGAGTATGATATGCTGTTTTGGCTTAATCTCACTCATGTTCAATGCACGAATACAGTCAACATTCAATCATCATTCATTTTGTTGCATAAGTGATGTTCTGGAACTCGGGAGTTGAGTTTATGCTCCACCCCCCGATTTTCAGGGCGTTACACAATGGGTCCTATGCGGTGGAGTCCATGGGGATTTCCCACGAGGTTGAGTTGTGTGTGACACCTGAAGTTAGGATCCACTCCAGTAATCCGGTGAAGTCGATGGATGGTATGGATATACATTGCATCATTAATCTTGGCCCTAGGAAAATTTTAGTGATAAGATTTTGTTCCTTACTATTTCAGGTGATACGGTCTAGGTGGACTTTGGATCAGATTGATTTTTGAAACCATACCATGCAATGGGCTGGTCAAGGATGATGTACGGACTCGATAAATCAAATACATCGTGGTAGACCCAAAGGGAGTCTTTAATGGTAAATATTCAATTTCTACTATTCGTGTGGTGCAACCTACCTAAAATTTAGATCAGCTTTATTTTTTTGGGCTCATGTACTAAAATGGTCTATCAAAGACAATGCACAGTGTAGATCTGATGTAGACATTACGTGGGCCTCTTGGCTTAAAATCAAGTCAATCTGTGGCTCGTGTGGACCACACCACACACAAAAGTTGAGAGGGTTACCCTCCATTAAACCTTCATAATCATTTGTTGGGTCACCAAGGCGTGGTTCACAAATCCAGCCCATCCATTATGTGTGTCCCACTTCGTTGAGGGTTCAGTCCAAGTTTCAGATGCATCCAAATTTCAAGTGGTCGCCGGCAAGTGTTTTTATATGCTTGGGCTCACTCCGAGTTGTACAAACGATTCAAGGTGATCAAAGTTACATGGATCCTAGAGTGATGTATTTATTATATCTACACTGTTAATCTATATTTATATATCATTTTAGAGAATTATCCCAAAATTAATCATATCCAAAGATTATCTGGACCTTGCCACAAATAGGAGTGAATATAATGATTTCACCATTAAACAATATACAGGGCCAACCATAACGTTTATTTCCCTTTCAATCTGTTCATAAGGTCACAATGACCTGAATGAGGAAAAACAAATTTCATATTCGTCCAAAACTCATATGACTCAAAAAGGGTTTCAATGGCAGACGTTCACCACTACTTCTTTTTTTTTGGTAGTGTAGACCACCTGATAGTTAGATTTGTCTTATTTTTTTCTCAATCCTTAAGACAAGCTCACCAAATGGATGGACAGTTTAGATATAACACATACCTCATGATCAGATTGATTCAGTTTCCCTTCTTTTTTAAAATTTTTTTTATTTATATTTATTAATTTTTTATGGTGTGGGCCACCTGAATTCCATGTACGGCTGATTTTTAGGGGTGACCCATTTGTTAAAGGGCACCCATCAAGTGCACGGTGTAGATGGTCGAGATACATCAAGGTGGGGCCTATGTTGGGGCCCACTATCCCTGCCCATTCCAAGCAGATGTTGTTGTAGCGTCCTTGGACGCTGAACATCAGTAGCCAGGGGCGTCACGCCCCTTGGCTATATCTATATATATATATATATATATATATATATATATATATATATATATATATAATTTTGTTTTTTTTATTGTTTTAGTGTAGTTTTTCATAGGTGAGGCACACATTCTGACGATCCACTTCGACTACTAGTTTCTCCAACTCATAATAAGTCTAACGAGCCTAATATTCAATATTTTTTGACGTACAAAAACATCACGGCGGGCCCTAACAAATTATTACTATTAAAATAATTTTTTTGATGGTGTGGCCTACCATAGATTTGGATTAGCTTCACTTTTCGGCTTAATGCCTAAAATGAGCTGGAAAATAGGATGGACGGTATGGATCAGATACATACGTCATGGGTGGGGCATGTTGTGGTCCCACAACCCCTTCCCTTTATTTAAGCAGCTAGACACTGCTTGCTACAGCGTCCACTGTGTGTGTGTGTGTGTATAGTTTTGTTTTTGGTGTTGTGTGCACGTGTGTGCATGGGTGTGTGTGTGTGGCCAGCCAAATGGGCCATATTTGGATGGCTTAGATGGCCTAAAAACATCACAATGGATACATGCCCTTTTGTCAAATTGATATTTATGTATTCCCTTCATCTAGGTCTTGGAATGTTATGGACGTTGGATGAATACTAAACATCATAGTAGGGCCACGATCAACAAATCCCACATCATCATCATCATCAATAACAACAACATGTTGTCATCATGATCATCATTATCCAAACCATAAAAGAATAAAAGACTAAGTGAAAAGGGGGTGTACTTACCTTAATGGATTAGATGGATGGTTGAGATGTATGGAAGGGATGAGATTGATGGAGTTGATGGCCCACCAAGATCACTCCTCTCTCTCTCTCTCTTTCTCTCTCTCTCTGTCTCTTGTGTAGAAAAATGGTGAAATGCTAAGGGATGAAGGACTATTTGTAGAGAAATTGTTAAAATGTGGTTAGATTCAATTAATGTGATCTTGGTTAGCTTAGACTAAGATTATAACAATTAATTCATGAATTGTAATTAATGGTGGATTAAAGGAGCATGGGATGTCATGGTGTGATGATGTCATGCATAGGGTATGGTATGGAGAGAAGTTGACTTTGCATGCACATGAGAGAGGAGAGGTATGGGTGTGTGACATCACACACATGGGTAGAGATTCTCTCACCCATGTATGACATGTGCATGTGTGCATGGCATGTGTTGTGCACATGTGTGGCATGGAGTACATGGCGCCATGCGCACATGATACACAAGTGATTCTTCACGGCGTATCTCACTAACGGACTGTTGTACAGACGCACGGGTTGTACCTACACGATCGCAGCGACGGGGCGATCGATATGAAATAGGTTTCAAGGTCTTGGGGTTCCAGTCAATTGGGTGTGCACTATAAATAGCCAATCCAGGTCTAACTAAGGGTGTCGATCATCGTGCACATATGCATAGAAAATGGTACGGAATGGATGGGTTCTTACAACTTGGGCGTCGGATGGTCCCGAAATACGTTGCTCTGTTGACCTCTATGGGAGGAACCCTAGCCTGGGTAGGTCGGTCGTGGGTCGACCGTCGGTCAACACTTACTCTGGAGATTGTGTCAGTTCGATAATGAACTCGGTCACTGCTTAGCTTTTGATTGTGGCTCATGGCTGGTACTTGATGTCGAACTCACTCAACTCGATCGCCCCACTTAGTTAACCGGCCCGAGGCTTCGGGTTTCTGCAAGACTTGGTAGAGTGGGTGATTGGTTGGAACAACAATCAAGTGAGCTTGAAAATATGGCCGTAAGCGTCGAGAAGATGTGACTAAAGCCAGAGCCAACTTTTCCAAGGTCAGATACCTCGTTTCTGCAGGAACTAATGCTTTACTGGCATAATATACCGGTAACTGCTTTCCCTCATGTTCTCTTATCAATGTCGAGCTGACTACTGCATTGGATACGGCCAGATATAGTAGCAGAGACTCACCTAGCTTAGGTTTGGAGAGTAAAGGCGGCGATCCCATGTATTCTTTGAGCTGCTTAAAAGTTATCTCACATTCTTCAGTCCATTCTATAATTTGCCTCCCGTTCAACTGTTTGAAGAAGAAGAGGCATTTATTAGTAGCTCTGGACACAAAGCGGCTGAGAGCATTTATTCTTTCAGTTAGCCTCTATATGTCTTTAATCATCTTTAGAGACTGCATGTCGAGGAGGGCCTTAATCTTCTCGGGATTTGCCTCAATCCCTCGCTGGCTAACCAAAATTCTGAGGAACTTTCTCGAGCTTACGCCGAAAGCGCATTTGCTCGGGTTCAGTTTCATCTGGTATTTGTGGAGAATGAGAAACATCTCCTCTAGGTCAGCCATGTGATATGTGGCTTCTATACTTTTGATGAGCATGCCATTGATATAAACCTCCATTGTTCGTCCTATTTGGTGGGTGAACTTCTTGTTAACCAACTTTTGGTAGGTCGTTCCTGCATTCTTTAAACCGAAAGGCATCACGCGGTAATAATAAAGACCTTTGTCAGTGACAAAAGTAGTCTTAGATTTATCTACTGGGTGCATTACAATCTGATTATATCGCGAATATGTATCCATAAAACTAAGTAGTTCATGACCTGCAGTACTGTCGACCAACTGATCGATCCTGGGAAGCGGGAAGTTGTCCTTGGGGCAGGCTTTGTTCAGGTCTGTGTATTCTACACAGACATGCCACTTCCTATTATCTTTCTTGACCAATACGACATTGGCCACCCAGTCCGAGTAGTAGACTTCTTCGATGAAGTTACCTCTGAGGAGCTTGCTGACCTCTTCTCCAATCACTGTGTATCTCTCCGGGTAGAGTACGCATTGCTTTTGTCGAACTGGCCAGTAGGACGGGTCGATGTTCAGTCGATGCGTGATGATGGCGGGATCAATGCCCGACATGTCCTCGTGGGACCACACGAAAACGTCGAAGGACAGCTACCAACTTATCTAGCAGCGGTGGCATTAGGGATGACCCAATTTGTACGGTCTTAGAGGGATCAGATTCATCTAGAGGGATCGGAACAAGGTCCTCCATGGGTCGACCTCTTTCTTGAGATTCCTTGCGTAGATCTAGGGATTCGTTAGTCATCGTCTCACGCGGAGCTCTTAGGGCCATCGCGTAGCACTGTCTGGCATCCTATTGGTCGTCCTTAACAATTCCCACACCATGCTCGGTCGGAAACTTTATGGCGAGGTGGTACGTTGATAACGTTGCCCGGAGGAGGAAAAGTGACGGTCGGGCAAGGATAGCAATGTAGACAGATGACTGGTCGACTACGAGGAAGTCGACCATTACGATGGTCTGACTTTGGTCATTTTCGGCCGAGAGAGGGAGCTGGATAGCTCCTTCGGGCATAACCTGTCCCTCAGAAAATTTGATTAGGGGTGTCTTCACAGGTCGGAGTGAAGCTTGACCAATGCCTATCTTATCGAAGGTTTGAAGGAAAAGGACGTCTGCGGACGATCCCGTATCGATGAGAATCTGATAGACCTTTCGATTATCTATGGTCACAAAAATTACCAACGCATCTTCGTGAGGGTGATGAACACCTCGTGCATCTTCGTCGGTGAAGGTTATACTATACCTCTCTAACTTTCTCTCTTTCGAAGGTCGAGCATGGACCATCATTTCCCCCTCAGGGTGATTAATGTTCTCGCGCGTATCTTTCAGGCATTGTTCTAATCACCTCCGCCTTTGTGGCCCCCCAAAAATCGTACGGATCTCCTCAGTTGGTTGGTTGTCGATCGGTTGTTCCTCGGCAATTGTAATCTGACTTCCCCTTTGATCTACATGTTCACGGAGGTGACCCTCCCAGATGAGCCTTTCAATTTCTTCTTTAAGGTGATAACAGTCGCTCGTGTTATGCCCATGATCCCGATGAAAATAACAATATTTGTTCTTACTTCTTTGGTCAGGATTGCCTCGTAACTTGTTCAACCATTGAACGAAACACTCATCTTTTATCTCCATTAAGAGTTGCTCTTGGGATTTGTTGAGTAGGGTGTAAGTGGTGAACTTACTGTCAGGTCGTTTGTTCGACCTACGGTCATCCCTAGAACGATCATCCTTTCTCTTTTTACTTGTGTTGGTTGAGTCTGGTTCTTTCTTCTCCTGCTCTTTGGCTGGGGGGTTTTGTTTTGGGCAGTGTCTTGCAAGATCTGGGACTCCTCGGCATTGGTATACTTTTACGATTGGTTCAGAAACTCGGCCAACGTAGTACGAGGATTCTTGTCTAGAGAAAAGAGGAACTGTTTGTCTCTCAACCCGGTCATGATGGGGTTTAGTTCGGTCTAATCTGAGTGTTTACAAACTTGCAATGTTTCTAAATTGAAGCGCTTGATGTAATCCATTAAAAGTTTGTCATCTTTCTGAACTATGTTTATAAGGTGGGCCGGTGCTTTGAGCCTCTTTTTTCCTTCGATAAAATTAGTGACGAAGGCCTCACTAAGTTCGGAGAATGAGTTAATGAACCTCAGTTTTAACTGTTTGAACCAGAATCGAGCAGCGTCGGCTAGAGTTAGCCAGAAGGCTCGACACATGACTGCGTTGGAGGCATTGTGAAGTTCCATATAGGTTTTGAAAGACTCCATGTGCTCCGTCGGATCGGTATTCCCTATGTAGGGGGTGATCTGAGGCTGTCAAAACCTATTCGGTAATCGTGCCCACATGATGTCAACTGTGAATAGGGATTCTGTCTCTTCTAGGGCAGTCATATTGCCTCGGTAGGTCTGTTTCATGTCCGTGATCTGTCGCTGTAGGCTTTACAACTTGGTTCTCCAAGGCTCCTTGCTGTCAGCAGTGGCTTCGACTGGGGCTCTACTGCGCCTCCTCCGATCTATTTCATGCCATAGGTTAGAGGCAGGCAATGGAACAATCCCCAACACATGGGACAGAACAGGTTCAGTAGGGGCATGTTGCAGGCTTGGTTGCGAGGTGGCCTATGTGACAGAGGGTCGAGGAGGGTTAGTGCACGGTCGATCATAGCTCGATTGCCCTTCCCTCTAATGATCGGGTTCGTGAACACATTGGGGCTGCATGTTTTCCATCATTTGCTTCAAATATCTTAGGTCGGCCCTGATATCTCCAACTTCCCTCTCGAGAGCGTCTCACCGACCATTTCTTTTGTGCCTTATTGACCGCGTCGACTTAAACACAAGGTGGCCTGATGTTGTGGAGAGCCTCGACGGCTGTCTTTTAGTTTAAGATGCTCGACGGGTTGTGGGGCCTGAGCGTGTGTAGGCACAGTAGTGATCGGAATGGCTATAGGAGGGGATCAGGTTTTCTTCTTTCCCTTGGCCATTACTGGATTTGAGACATTCCCTAGTAGAACTGGAACGGCTTAACTACGTCGTTCCCACAGACGACGCCAAACTGTTGATACAATTTTCGACAGACCCTCCACAGCGCACCTTCCTGTACCTGCACAGGCAAAGGTGAGAGACAAATGAGGCCCTGGCTTGTACAAAGGACTCTGCAATGCCTAAGTCGGGCTTGAGGTCTTTGAAGTAGGGTAGGGTCTTCAGAAAAGAGACCAGTCGAATATTAGGGTTTGTGTGAACATACCTCAAACGGTGGGAGATGCTCATACATTTATAGGAGAGAGAGGATCCCTCACCATGGGAATCCTTTCCTGATATCTTGGAGATATGATATGATTCAGGATCTTCCCGAGATTGTAGGTTCCCGCAATTATCGGGATTTGATCTTATCTCCCGAAGATCTCGGGAGAGATCTTTGAGTCTTACGAGGATTCTTTGAATATGTAGTTCGACTTTAGGTCAGATCCCAACACGGGCGCTAAGTTGGAAATGAATGATACTGTCCTGATTGACAAATCGACATTCACCATTTTCGACCGTCAAACGAGCCGGAAGGTTCGTGTTTCTTTCATCTGGTTGTTGAGACCTTTAGACCTCGCCAGGGGTATTATCGATCTATGGCCGATCTGTAATTGAACTATGGCCAATCTGTGGCCAATCTATAACTGATTTGTGATCGATCTATGACCGATCTATGGCCGGTCTGTGACCGATCTATGACTGATCTGTGACCGAGCTATGGTCGATCTATAATCGACACGTGGCTGATTTATAAGCAATCCATAACTGTCCTTTAGCCGACCTATAAGTTAGGTCAGTATTTCAACCACTTGTGTGAGCTTGTAAGCTCTTTGTGTGTCTTTACAATTGCATCGCTCTCCTTAGAGATTGCTCTGTTTCTGGACGTAGAGGCCTTATGAGGCTCGGGTTTCCATGGACCCATGCTAGTTCAGTAGAGTTGGTCCATTCCATAAGCCGACTTATGGACTTGTAGATTTTTCCAAAATAGTTCCCATTAAAGCAAGGATCATCCAATAGGTGGTGAAATCCCACTAAGGAGTGAGTGTGTGTGTGTGCATGTGTAAAAAAAAAAAAAAAAGGATTATCCAATAGGGGGAATTTTTACTGCATGGGTCATCAGCTGTGAATCCCAACATATCAATGTTCTGGATTAATAAATCATGGCCCCACTTGTAAACACCAAAAGCCTGGATCTATGATACAATCTTTTATATCGAGCATTGTATAAATACTTCTATTTTTAAGTATGTTTTGGACCAGTTTTTGTTTTCTAAGTACCACCCCTTACACAAATATGAGATGATCACAACTTTAATGTGCCTACCTTATACTATCCAAACTTTAGGTAGATCCAAACCATTGATCCAGTAGGCCCACCTTACATAGAAGTCTTACACTTCTTATTTTTTTAAAATCATGGCGTAACTTAGTTGGACCGTTTCAAAGGCTATATAAATTATTACAATCAAGTACCTCATTTTATGGGCTACCATTTAAATGACAAAATCTCTCTTACTCATAGCATAGTATGGTACAACTTATAATATTGGAAATGAGGATGGTGTGATTCTTAAATTAAGAAGAAGAGGTGTTTTTTTTTTTTAAAAAAAAAAATAGAATTGAGGCATAATGACAGCTCCCATGCAATGCCTAGTTACACCTTGAGATGGCACATGTGTCAAAGATCTGGGCCATTCACTAGGTAGGGTGCATTGTGAAAATGCCTTACAAAAATAATGATTAGGTTGTTGATAAGGTATGATAAAAATGGATGGTTAGAGTTTGAAAAGAAGTCCAATAGTCCAAACTCAATGTACATATGTATCTCACCAGATGAGTCTGAATGTTCATAGTGTGCATTACTTAACGAATGGCCCATATCTCTAGCATGTGCCATTCGGATTTGTAAACAAGGCTCCTCATGAAGATGTCCTATGGACACCATTTATGTCGAAACCTAAGATGTGGAAATTTCTCATGTTAGTTTATTGAGATAAAAATAAGAAATTTTTATGAAATTCTTTCCATTGTTTTAGCTTAATTAGACATAACCGACTAAACAAATTTTCTTCTTACGTAACCATCCATATATTGAGGGTTCATTTATTTTACCACTTTCGGTCTAATATAAGTAATGATTGTTAAGCTATTTCTGAAAATAATTCAAATACCTTTTAAAAATGTTAATCATAAATAGTGATTTTAAACATTCATAAGCATGTAAGAACTCTATAAGGTGGACCTTATTGATCAACAGTCTGGATTGTCCTATCATTTGGACTGTGATTGGGTAAACTAGTGGCCCCACTTCAGAGTGATCCACTGCGCAGTTTATCTGCGCAGGTGTACGTATTAGGGCTGGAATGTTATAGCCATTATGCAGACAGCTATTTGAGTAGTACTAGGATTGTGAAAGTGTGGAGCCGGGTGAAAAGAGTTGTGATGGGTTTCAAACTCTCTTCACCACAACTACTATATAACAGAGCTGGGTCCCCGATCTTACACAACGACAGAATTTGAGTCCCATCTATTGTTTTGCAAAAAGGGTGTGAAGGAGAGGAAGATCCTAGCTTTATTTCTCTGGCATTCTATACAAAAAGATCTGGTATTCTATTATTCTCAGTAATGGCATCTCAACTAGGTAAGTCATCTGAACCCTAGATCTCCATGTCCTATGCACAGGTAGATCTCTGGGATTTTCGCATTCAGATAATCTAACAATTGGTATCAAAGCTTCTATGCAAAGGCATGGATGATCAGATTCATCTATTATAGATTCATATTAGCATTAGGGTGTTTTCGAATTCGTATCCCCAAAACCAGTTTATTAGGGATTTTCGAATCCATGAATTCAGAAATCACATTAGGGATTTGGAATCCCAAATCCAGTATTAGGGATTTCAGTTCTATAACCCCAAATCAGTTAATTAATTAGGGATTATCAAATCCCTTAATCTAGCAATAGAATTTAGGGATTTTGGAGTCGAACCCCAAATCCATATTCAGCCATTAGGGGTTTCGAATCCCTAATTTCGCACTTCAGATTATTGGGATTTTTAAAACCCTAAATCTCATATTGGGGATTGCAAGATTAAACCCCAAATTCAGACAGGTAATTAGGGATTTCAAAATCTAGATCCCTAAATCCATATCAATTAGGGATTTTGAATTCATAACTCTATATCAGGCTTTTAGGGTTTCTGATTCCCATATCAGATGTTAGGGTTTTCAAACCCTTACCTGCATCAATCATGGTGATAGCCATCCTTTATAGCAACAGCTGATGGATGCCGGAGATTCGGCCACTCTTTTCCGATCATGGTCTTACCCTATCTTTGTCAACCATCATTAACATGGCTGGCCTCCCATGGCTACATCAGACGCGTTTCGTGGCCATCTGATCTTTTTTCAAGCGGCTAGGTGTTGTTGCCATTGATTCCGACCACATATGACCGGAGAACGAAGGAAGGACCTTCCATATCTCAGCCTACCTCCATGGATCCTTCCTTCTACTCTAGTGGTAGTCCCTCTAGCGACGAGTGTTGATCGCCCCTTAGATCGGACAACAAGATCCATTCCAGCGGCGGACATACCTCATCCCCAATCTAGCAGTGCTAGGAAATCTCAGAGCCTCCCTTTGGAAATGGATTAGGGCGAATGCTCGGTTGCCATCTTAATGAGAATCGGGTCTGCGGATCCATTTAAGATCCAATTAGGACTGATTCAGGTCCGCCAACTCGATTGGATCTATTCGGATATGCAAAACCCATTTTTTACATATATGAATTCGATTTAATAATTCAGATGACTCACCTAGCAATGCTCTATGATTTCCTTAATTTGGTATCTATTTGAGACCAATAATTTAGATCAGATTTGAGCCATCTGTTTATTCTATTCATGATAAACATGTGATCTGGTTCGTTCTCTAGAGTGGCTATAAAGACAGTAATTTTTCATCAAGAGGATATTAAGAATGTGATTCGAATTGTTTGCCTCATGAACACTAAAACATAGATCTGACCATCCATATGAATTGTTGCATAGCAGCCGTCTATGATGTAAATGTTGAACGCCAGACTTATAATGCTTATTAATGAAGTTCAGATCATATAAGAGTTCCGATTCGGCCCTACTATTGGCCCATCACCCTTCCTTAGGAGTTAATATGGACCGTTGGAATATATGGTGTGAAACCTATCCGTTTGTTTCACTTAAGGTTCCTTTATTTTCCAAAAGGTCAGTACCAACTAACTTATGGGCCGCATTGGACTAATTAAGATATAATCCATTGAGAGGCATGATTATAATCACAATCCTGAGTCTATATTTATAATGTTGGATTCCGTTGTGTTAGCCACCATAGTGATCTCAATCGATAAAATTTTTACAAGTACAGACTTGTGACATTGGGATAAGGAGGATTGCATACAGTTGCGTTCACGTTTTCATGCATACGGTAACGAAAACACAGACGATTACCGTTTGGCAGTCACATGAACGGGTGAAGTAAATGATGTTGGTAATGTAAGGTTGAAAGACTTATCTCACCCATAGGTGTTGAGTGTCTCAGCTTTACATAATTGACATTACTTAGCTTCATGTTCAGGAGGATCACTAACATGTTATTATTACCACCAACAGGAGGAATGATGATGATGTAACAGATTCTCACATGATGAGATGGTTGGGCCCATCTTCATCTTGGATGATTCAGTTGATGCCTCCCTTAGCAACTAAATTGATTAACTTTCCTGATATTTTGTTTTCATTCATGAATTGCTTTATGAAATAATGAACTGATGTGAGTACATATGTATATCTCTTCTATTTCAGTCTCAATTGCAACTAATACGCATCAAGTCCCTGCGCTAAATGGGTCTAATTATGCTCAATGGAAGAAAGCTATTGGAGTTGTACTGGGCTGGCTTCAATTTGATCTTGCCCTGATAACACCAGAACTACCAAAACCATTTGATAATGCCACTGAAGTGGAATATAATCGATGGGAGGCATGGTTTAGATCAAATGATACATGCTTGAAAGTCATAAAGTATTCGATTTCTGAATCTATAAAGGGTGTCATGCCTGAAACTGATAAGGCCAAAGCTTTCCTGACTGAAATGGGAAAAAGGTTCAAGAAATATGATAAGTCTAAAGTGGGGCATTCTTTTGAATAAATTGACTCACTCATCCTATGATGAAAAAGGCAATATCCGTGAATACATTGTAGAGCAGATCGAGATTGTTTCTAAGACCCGTTCTCTAAGGCTTGTACTCACTAATGATCAGCTGGTTCATTTGATCATGAACAACCTACCTCCCCAATTCGGCACGTTCCTGGTAAACTATAACACTCAGAAGGACATGTGGATATTGGATGAACTTATCACTCAGTGCGTCCAAGAAGAAGACAGGATCAGGCAGATGGTCAAAATTCAAAATGTTAATATGGTGACCTCAGGTCGTGGGCATGGGCAAGGAAATAAAGGTAAAAGGAAAAGGAAACAAGGTTCTAATAATGGATTCTCTTGTCCTATACCTGGAAACCATGAGGATCAATCTGGAAATGGATCTAAACCCAAATAGGTTAAAGGAAAACTGTGCTTCTTTTGCAAAAAGACGGGTCATCTGAAGAAAGACTGTGAAGGGTTTAAGAATTGGCTCATAAAGAAAGGTAATAATTTTGTTCTTGTTTATTTTGAATCTAATCTGACCGATGTGTCAGCGGATTCCTGGTGGATAGATTCAGGAACTATTCACATATGCACTTCTATGCAGGAATTACTACAGGCCAGGCCACCAACTAATGCAGAGCGCTCAGTATACGTAGGCAATGGTGTCAAGGTTAACGTGGAGGCAATAGAAGTCCATAGGCTTAAGTTGAAGTCTGGTTATTTTTTTAATTTAATAGATACATTTTGTGTGTCGTCTATAAGATGCAATTTAATTTCAATTTCCTATTTGGATAAGTTGGGATATTCATTCCACTTTGGAAATAAAAGCTTTAGCATTTACTTTAATTCAATTAAAGTTGGAACTGGCTCTATAGTAAACAACTTATACCAGTTAGACTTGATTGCCTCTCACGTATATAATATTAATACATTGCATGAAAATAAAGTGGGATCTAAGCGAAGGCTAGACTATGAGAATTTCTCCATGTTGTGGCACAGGTGGCTATGACATATATCTCATGAGAGATTAGACAAGCTTGTGTGAGAAGGAATTTTGCATTCTCTAGACTTCTCTAACTATAAACTATGCATTGATTGCATAAAAGGAAAACAGACTAGAACTAGAAAGAAATGTGCAATCAGGAGTGTAGGTCTATTATAGGTAATACATACAGATATTTGTGGACCATTCCCTACAGCTTCATGGAGTGAACACAAATATTATATTACCTTTAAAGATGACTACTCTCATTTCGGGTACCTATACCTTATCAATGAAAAATAAAATGCCCTGGATACTTTTAAAATATATAAGCCCGAAGTTGAAAATCAACTCAATAAGAGGATTAACGTTGTTAGATCTGACAGTCGTGGTGAATACTATGACAGATATGACAAATCTGGACGCAATCCAGGGCCATTTGCTAGATACCTGCAGGATTGTGGCATTGTCACCCAGTACACTATGCCTAGTACTCCAGAGTAGAATGGTGTGGCTGAGAGGCGTAATCGTACCCTTATGGATATGGTACGAAGCATGATTAGTAATTCGACATTACCAGAATCACTGTGGGGTGATGCGATCAAAACCGCAGTTCATATACTAAACAGGGTCCCCAATAAAGTAGTAAGCAAAACTCCTTTTGAGTTGTGGAATAAGAGAAAACCAAGTCTCCAATATCTACATGTTTGGGGTTGTCCTGTTGAGACCAAAATTTATAACCCGCATGAAAAAAAAGCTTGATCCTAAGACCGTAAGTTGTTTCTTCATTGGATAACCAGAAAGATCAAAAGGCTATCGATTATACTGTCCTTCCCACTCTATTAGGATTGTTGAAACTGGGAACGGTAGATTTATTGAGGACACTGAAAACAGTGGGAGCACGAACATCAGAAATTTTTTGTTTGAGGAACAAAGGACTATGACTCCAGTCATAGTCACTTCAGATCACGTGGATAGTAATGATGCAGTTGATCATGCAGTCACTACAGAACACCACGTAGAACCTCATGTACAAACCACTGATGAGGAAAATCATGATCACACCCAACAAACTGAACCATTAAGAAGATCTGAAAGAGAGAGAAAGCCTGTAAATCGAGACGATTACATCGTATACTTACAGGAGCACGACTTTGACATAGGGGTGGAAAAGGATCCTGAATCCTTTACACAAGTCAAACAAAGTACTGATCCTTCTCGTTGGTTTGATGCCATAAAAGATGAGTTGAAATTCATGCAGGACAATAAAGTATGGGATCTTGTAGAGTTACCCACTGGAATAAGGTCGATTGGTTGTAAATGGATATTTAAAACCAAGAGCGACTTCAAGGGTAATGTTGAAAGGTATAAAGCCAGACTTCTTACCAAGGGTTTTAACCAACGTGAGGGCATTGACTTTAAGGAGACTTTTTCACCAGTATCTAAGAAAGACTCATTCAGGATTATAATTGCTCTTGTAGCTCATATGGATTTAGAGTTACATCAGATGGATGTAAAGACTGCATTTCTCGATGGGAACCTGAATGAGAATATATACATGTTGTAGCTCAAAGGTTTTGTAGCTAATGGCTTAGAACATTTGGTTTACAAACTAAAGAAATCCATCTATGGGTTGAAACATGCATCGCGATAATGGTACCTAAAGTTTCATGAAGTAATTTCCTTGTATGGTTTTGTAGAAAACACTGCAGATGAATGTATCTACATTAAAATCAGTGGGAGTAAGTTCATTATGATGATTTTGTATGTTGATGACATTCTGTTGGCTAGCATCAAGATGTTGAGCGACACCAAGAAATTCTTATCTCAAATATTTGAAATGAAATATCTTGGTGAAGCTTCTTACGTCATCGGCATTGAGATTTGTCTTGACAGATCACTTGGACTTCTCAGCCTGTCACGGAGGGCCTATATTACTAGGGTACTCGAAAGGTATGTCATGCAAAATTGTACTTCTGGACAGTCGTCATTGTAAAGGGCGACAAATTTGGCCTATTTCAATGTCCAAAGAATGATTTGAAAAAGAATCGAATGAAAGAATTTTCGTACGCATCACTAGTAGGGAGCATCATGTATGCTCAAGTCTGTATGCGACCGGACATTGTCTTTATTGTTGAAATGTTGGCTTTATTGTTGAAATGTTGGGGAGATACCTATCTAATCCAGGAATGCAACATTGGATAGCTGCAAAGAAAGTATTACAATATCTACAGAGAATGAAAAACTTCGGACTCACATACAAAAGATCTGATCAATTGGAGTTGATTGGATAGTTAGACGCAGATTTTGCTGGCTGCATTGACACTAAGAAGTCTACCTCAGGATACATCTTCATGATGGTTGGAGTTGTATCGTGGAAAAGCGTGAAATAATCTACCACAACCTCATCCACTATAGAAGCTGAATTTATTGCCTGCCACGAGGCATCTAATCAGGCACTATGGTTACAGAGTTTCTTCTTAGGATTGCGGGTACTGGAGCATATCCCGAAACCATTGAGAATATTTTGCGATAATTCAGTTGTTATTTCCTTCTCTAGTAACAACAAGCATTCATCAAGGTCGAGGCATATCGACATCAAATATCTTGTTGTAAAGGAAAGGGTTCAGAATCATCAAGTGTCCGTGGAATTCATCTGCACTAAGCAGATGATTGCGGATCCGTTCACTAAAGGGCTCCCTATCACATCATTTATGGAGCATGTGACATCCATGGGAGTCATTGATTTCACAAATGTTTTCAGTTAGTGGGAGTTGAGTGTATTTTGATTTTCACAGACATTTAGAGATCTCATTTTATATATTTTTTTATGATTTTGATATAAAGTTTTATTTCTGCTTCTTTATATATATGCGCAAAATTTTGAGTAAGTAGAACTACAGTCATGTCTCGTTGGAGACATGTAAAAGCTTCAGGACCTCTTAAGGATAGACACATATCATCACACTAAATATGCAATCCTTATACCACACTTCCTAGTATTAGATCTCTGTCATCAAGATTGTTGGTATTTGTGACCGCGCTTAGCCTCACTTCACCTAGATTAAAAGTTGTGATGACTACCGCGATTTGATACTGACAGTCTTGATGGAGCAGATTGAATAGCATTACCCATATTGTTCAACTATTTCATTAGTTAACCATTCAGATGTTTTCTTAAAATCAAAATTGTTTTCAAATCTATCTCTACATGATAATCATTGACGTTGCTCAATGTGGCCCAAGTGAGAGAATATAAGAACTCTATAAGGTGGGCCTTATTGATCAACGGTCTGGATTGCCCTATCAGTTGGACCGTGATTGGGTAAACCAGTGGGCCCCACTTCAGAGTGATCCACTGCACAGTTTATCTACGCAGGTGTGCGTATTAGGGCTGGAATGCTATAACTGTTACGTAGACAACTGTTTGAGTAGTACTAGGATTGTGAAAATGTGGAGCCGGGTGAAGAGAGTTGTGATGGGTTTCAAACTCTCTTCACCACAACTACTATATAACAGAGCTGGGTCCCCGATCCTATACAACAGCAGAATTCGAGTCCCATCTACTGTTTTACAGAAAGGGTGTGAAGGAGAGGAATATCCTAGCTTTATTTCTCTGGTATTCTATACAGAAAGATCTGGTATTCTATTATTCTCAGCAATGGCATCTCAGTTAGGTAAGTCATCCGAACCCTAGATCTCCATGTCTTATGCACAGGTAGATCTCTGGGATTTCTGCATTCAGATAATCTAACAAAGCACATAGATAATGATATAAACTGTTTCAAGATGTGGACGACGATTAACACTATTCAACATTTGTTGGTTAGTAATTTAGACCATTCAAAATTAGTTGAATAGCTATTTAGACGTTATTTAGACCATTCAAAATTAGTTGAATAGCTATTTAGACGTTATTTAGACCATTCAAAAGTATTTTAACAAAGATATGAATTGTTTTAAGACGGACAATTCAAGAGCAAGTTAACAGCGATATAGAATACAGCTCCAAAGATGGTGGATAAGGGATATGGATTGATTCTTCCATTAATATAAGCAAAGAAAATGCCCACTTTTTAAACTATTTCTTCTCATTTTTAAAACTATCTAATCGAATGTGACTTGAATTTGAAGGGGTGACTTGAATTTGAAGGAAAGTGGTAAAATAAAGAGACCCATCAAAATGTGGGTGCTAATCTTTCAAGAAAATTCTTTTGGGTGGTTTTATCTATTTATGTATAAGAAAGGTACCATTTCTTAAAAATCCCTGAAAATAAATCATAAGAAAAGATGCAATAAAACAATGAGATTTTTCTGATTGTATGCCTCACTTTTAAGCTACTATCCTCTCTCTGCCCTTCCAAACTTACTTTCCTAAACTATGACCCTTATGTACGGAAACATTTTTATCGGACCAAAATGCCCCTGCTTTATTAAAAATGTAGTTTCTGAAGAAATCTATGGCTGTGGATTATAATCGTAGCCATAGAAAAACAAGAATTTCAACGAGCCTAACATGAAATTCACCGAGTCGAACATGAACTTCACCGAGCCTAACATGAAATCGACCGAGCCTAACGTGAAATTAAACGAGCCTACCATGAAATTCACCAAGCCTAACATGAAATTCACCAAGCCTAACTTGAAATTGACTGAGCCTAACTGTAACACCTTGAAAATTGGGGGTCGTGCATACACTTGACTCCCAAGTTCCCGAGTGTCACTTATAACCATTTTTTACTGTTTTGTGCTTAATCCAGTTTAATGAGCAATATGGAATTGTTTGGAACATGAATCACAATCACAACAAGTCTACTGAAATGAAAGCTGCTAACGTATACAAGTCTACAAAATATATCAACGGGTCGCACAAGGCGTCTCCCGGAAAGATACAAAAAATACGAGTCCAAAAGAATGGTGCGCTGAGTCCAGTACTCAGCGATCCAAAATTCGTCCACTAAATCTATGGTGAACCGCTCATCAACTGGAAGTAGGATAGCTCATCCTCCTCATCAATGCTTGCGCCACACGGCTCATCGAACTCAGCATCACTTGCAACTACTAAAGAGTCTAGTTGGTGTTTTAAAACACCGTCCCAGAGTGGAAGTGAGTGATCAACTCAGTGGGAGTCATTAGCCGTAAGTTGCCTCAAATATCAATTCTATGATGAATTTAATGAAAAACATACATTCACACAACTCTGACTAAACTTATTAATGCATATGCATGAATTATAGTACGATGCATGTCCTCGCAACAATACTCTCTCGAGCGACTTCGTCTTACGATCGTGCATGACCAAAACTTCCTCATTGCGACCTCAACTGTCGAGTCGCCAACCTAACTAATGCAATGCGATCATATACGTGCTAGCTGAGTTTTTAGTTAAGATCGTTCATCCAGCAGGTTGGGGAAACTAGTATACCTGACAATATCAATGCCCTCATCCATTTGTGAGGCTATGACCCCTCAACGCGGGAGGCCAGGGCCCCCACGATCCTTGATCCCATCGGGTTCCTCACCCCGATTTACAAGCACGTGAGGAGTGCTGGGAAGCGGGATCGCTCGCAGATCACTATGGGGAGGCTCGTCACAACAGCGTGGGCCGACAGCACGGACAGAGTGTCCCATTCCACCATGCCCGGCTCACGAGGTTGTGGATCAGTTTACTAACCGTTATCAATGGGCGTCAGTGGGCGAGGGGTGTTCCACATTCCAACAGGCGTGAGCAAACATGGTTGACAAACGTGATCGGTCAGTCGGTGGAATAGGTCGCCTAAATTTAGGCGAGCACGAAACGCACGACATCAGGTGCAAGCAACCCATGTAGTCCTACTACTGTCGCCCATTCGCATCCGCCCGAATCAGTCGATCTAATCACAGGACGACCCAACCAACGGGATCACCCTTACAAATCTTAGATTCCTAACCAACCCAGGGGATGGGCTATGTTTAAAAGTATTTTACGCAGCTAAGAGTTCATCTTTAAGTACAAATAGAATAAAACGTACAATACATCAAGCATGAGATTTCAAGATATTAAATTGAATGCCACTACTCCTAACAACTTAAATCAGACATGTGTGCGTGTGGTGCCGGACTACCAAAAATCAAAAGATCACACATCATACATAGTGTAGGAAAATTCAATCATGCATACAACGGGGAAGAATATGTAAAAGTTAGATGCAATAATGTACATGCAACAAAATTCTCATGCCCAAACAATTTGAGAGGCGATCAAACATCAATATACGATTTCATGCATAATGGGCATACTTAACATATAGATTCTTATCTAGGTTTTACTCTAAATTATGCATGTACGTCAATCTAGCACCCAAAATCATTAAATTTATCCTAAAATTGGTACTTGGCCACCTAGGGTTAATGGTCCGCACCTACGGATCGTTGAGAGCTTACAGAATCGACTTAGGGTTGCCAAACTCGCGGGTCGATTTGTAGAGATTCTGAGTAAAATGTACTTGTATGTTAGAATACATGTAAGGTCTACCTTAACACAATAGGTTTCTAAAGAAGAAGAGTGGTTACTTACCCAACCAACTGAAAAATCGTGCTTATAGTTACGGATATGGGGTTTCTTGAGGAAAATGAAAAAGGGGTTGCAAGATTCTATCTCCCTTGGGCCCCACTCCTCTCCCTTCTTCTTTCTCCCCTTCTCTCTTTCTCTTTCTCTTCTCCTTCACCAAGGTAGGGCATGAAATTCGTATGGGAGAAGGGGGTGCCTAAATGAGGCCCTTTTATAATGCCATATTTGGTGTAAATGGCCCCAAGGGTTGGGTTTTTACTATACTATCCCTATGGGAGGGTTTTTCTAACCTCTAGGGCCCGTTATGGGGCGTACATATTGATATACACCGTAAGATAGTTAGCCCTAACGATAATCTATGTATAGACATGATCGGCTCGCCATTTGGATGTGGCAATCAACAGATATGATTATAAGTCTGTTTAACGATCACCGATGGTCGATCGGGGCCGCGGCTATACGGATATGAGTAGGGAAATATCATTAATCGGTACTCCAATTTTGGTTGTGGATTGACGGTCCTAAAGCCACAACTTCGCATAAGAGTGGATGACTCAATTCACTTAAGTTTCATCTTCTTCTTCTAGGGTATTTGCACTTCTTATGCACTCGTCCTTCAACTCAAGTTGAGCGGTTCTAGACACTACCTAGGTCCAACACCCGTGATGGACGTCGAGCCCAGTAAGAGAGGAACTATTCTATAGTTTTGGAACTAGTGGCCCCTAACGAGCGGTCTAGAGTTTGTTCAAAAAATCGGGGTATTTTTGGAATGAACTAGGTAGTGAGATTTCTCATGGGCAATGATTAGGGTTTGGATTAACTATGTTCATAGTGTGGCCTATTTATAACTAGTGAAAGTGGAGATTTGGTCATGATTATTCTAAACCGTCAGTTTTAGGCTAAGGTTGGGGCGAGTCTCACTTGGCAAGTGCCGGTAGGACAGCATGGTTCATCCATTTCTGGGCATCCTCTGGGCCTGACATCCACGTAGGACCGTAAGCCCAGCGAGACCCAGGGCCTGACTAAGTTTCAGAATTTTTGGTCCTTCCTTGGGCGATATACGGCCTGTACGGACAATGACCAAGCATGGTGGGGCCATCTGGCTCTACAGCCCGTGTTCGGCCCGGACACAATTTGATTTATTTATGTCAATGGCTTAATTTGGAATCAATTAATCCATATTAGACCCACACGTATGATAAATTCATTCAGTCCTAGGTCAGTTCTCACATGAGCGCCACAGGACACTGTTCCCTTTTTGGACTGGGCATTACAATCTACCCCCCTTACAAATAAATTTCGTCCTTGAAATTTGTACATGTTCATATTGCTGGAGCAGGTTCAGGTAATGCTTGCGAACTTCTGCTTCCGTCTTCCAAGTGGCTTCCTCTTCATCGTGGTGCGTCCGCAACACTTTTGACTAGTGGGATAACCTTATTGTACAGTACCTGCTCCTTTCTATCAAGTATTCGAGTGGGTCGGAGGATATATGTGGCAATTTCTTTGAGTTAACAAGCTTTTCTCACCAATTTCTACCCAGCAATGTGGAGTTCGACACAGGCGCCCATACAAAGCTTCATAAGGCGCCATGCCGATGCTAGCCTGGAAGCCATTATTAATGGCAATTTTGGCGTAGGGGAGGCAAACATCCCAACTCTCTTGAAAATCTAACACGCAAGCCCGCAACATGTCTTCCAATACTTGGTTCACCCGTTCGGTTTGCCCATCTGTCTGGGGGAGGAAGGCGGTACTAAATTTAAGTTTCACTCCCATAGCTTCTTGAATGCGCGTCCAGAAAATTGACATGAGTCGGGTGTCTTGATCTGACACAATTTCTAACGGGACGCCATGAAGCCGTATTATCTCATTAATGTACAACTTGGCCAAGTCATATGCGGTGTTAGAGGCTCGCATTCAAAGGAAGTGGGCCAATTTCGTTAGCCAGTCCACAATCACCCATATCGAGTCATGCCCCTTCCTAGTCTTGGGCAGTCTGAATATAAAACCCATGGATATGAAGTCCCATTTCCAATTAGCTAAGGGCATGGAATGCAAGAGGCCCGGAGGTCGGCGGTGCTTGGTCTTGACCTGTTGACATGTGAGACATCTGGATACATAATTTGTGATTTTCCTTTTCATGTTGTCCCACCAATAATTTCTCTTTAGATCTTGGTACATCTTGGTACTACCCAGATGCATTGTCAGCTTGGAGTTGTGGGCGGCATTGAGGATTTCTTCCCTTAGTCCATGGATATTTGGGGCACAAAGATGGCCTTGGTACTGTAATCCTCTGTCAGAACCGATTCTCCACTCATATTCTGCACCATTTCCTGCTCTTTCGTTCATCCTTTTCAACGATTCATCGCCTTCCTGGGTCTCAATAATTTTACTGATAATTAACGGCTGGACTTGAACGTGGGCTATGACCTCGTATGGTTCTCCCATGGTTAACTTCATGTCGAAGTCCTGTACGAATTCTACCATATTCCATTCCTTCACCATCAACAGGGGCCACAAATTCGAGTGCTCTCTTACGGCTCAAGGCATCCACCACCAATTTGGCCTTACCAAGGTGGTATGAGACTTCAAACTTGAAGTCCTTCAACGTCTCCATCCAGCGATGTTGCCTCATGTTCAAATCTTTTCTGAGTGAAAACGTACTTGAGGCTCTTATGATCATAGAAGGGATCAAACTCCTCTCCATAAGGGTAGTGTCTCCATATCTTTAAAACAAAGACAACCGCTGCTAGTTCGAGGTCGTGGGTAGGATAGTTCTCCTCATGTTTCCTTAGTTACCAAGAGGCATATGCAATTGCCTTGTCCTTCCACATGAGTACGTAACCCAAACCCACATGAGAAGCGTCAATGTAAACGGCGTACTTGACCCCTTGCTCGGGCAACACGAGTACCGATGTCGTTGTTAATTTATCTTTCAGCTCTTGGAAAGCCACCTCTGCCTTCTCATTCAAGTGAACATAATGTCCTTCCGCGTAAGCTGGGATAATAGTCGGGCTATTTTCGAAAACCCTTAATGAACCTTCGACAGTAGCCTGCGAGACCGAGAAACTCCTAACTTCTGTAACCAAACTCGATTGCTTCCAATCTTGTATGGCTGCCAATTTGGCGAGGTCCACAGATATGCCTTCCTTAGACACCACATGACCCAAAAATTTGACTTCTTCCTTCCAGAAGTCACATTTTCTATACTTCGCATACAATTAATTTTTCTTAAGGGTTTCGAGGACTGCTCGCAAGTGTTCATCGTGCTCCTCGTGACTATTCGAGTACACCAATATGTTGTCAATGAATACGATGACGAATCGGTACAAGAAGGGCTTGAAGACTTTGTTCATGAGATCCATGAATACAGCCGGAGCATTAGTGAGTCCAAATGGCATGACTAGGAACTCATAGTGCCCGAAGCAAATTCTAAAGGCCGTTTTCTACACATCCTCCTTCCTGACTCGTAACTGGTGGTATCCTGATTGCAGATCAATTTTTGAGAAATATTGGGCACCTCTCAACTGGTTGAACAAGTCGTCGATTTTAAGCAGCGAGTATTTATTCCAGACCATCACCTGGTTCAACCTCCTGTACTCCACACATAATCACAAGGTATCGTCCTTATTTTTCATAAATAGGACCCGGGCTCCCCAAGGCAAGACACTGGTTCGGATGAAGTCTGACTTTAACAAATCATCAATTTGAATCCTAAGCTCCTTCATCTCACATGGGGGCATGCGGTAAGTTGGCAAGGAAATGGGTGTAGCACTCAGAGTCATACCGATTGTGAAGTATATCTCACGTCGAGGAGGAAGTCCAAGTATATGTTTAAACACATCTATGAACTCTTGGACGACGGGTGTGGATGTTAGTGGGGGTCTATCGTAACCCTCTTCCAATGAAGCATAACACAAAACTCGATGTGAGTGGTTGACCTGGACCGGAAACAAGAAGGTGGTGCCTTCGCTTTCGTGTATCATTACTGAACATGCATCACAGTCGATTTCTGTCTTCATTTCAGCCAACTAATCATGCCCAGGATAACGTTGTAGTGGAAGACCTTTCTCACAATTAGGTCTACGTTCACCATCTTACCGCCCAAGTCTATGGGGTAGTCACGACAAATTTTTGTTTCATCGAAGATGGTTTCTGCCGCCACAATGATTCTTACTCCTGCAATGGGGGTGGTATGACTGCTTCCAAGGCCTCTGTCATCAAGGCATGGACTCGAGCTTGCTGCGAGTGATTTAATCGCTGCATAGGCCATTAAGGCCACCTAACTTGAGGTATAGGAGGATGACGGGACTGCTGGCTAGGTCCTATCGCCCTTAGAGGAGGAATCTGCTTAGCTAGCAGTGGGGGCCTATAGATATGTTGAGGGGGGCATGAAACCATGGTCCCTCAATCTTGAAAAATAAAATGGCATGGAGTGCCTACCCTCTTGCAGTAGTCGCATACACGGTTCGGCTGCGTACAAGGAGCCGGAGGGACTGCAGGCTTGGGAGGAGAGCTCGAGCGTATGTCCTGATATTTGCGTAGCACATCTTGAAGCGGATACTGCTCCTTAGGCCCTCAGAAAAGTGTCGCATCTTGGTTTCCTCATTAGCAACAATCCGAGGAGTGAGCGCGACAACTCAGCTAAACGGTTCTTGTACTGTGCTATGGACAACCCTCCCTATTGGAGGCGAAGAAATTCATTTTCCCTCTCGTTGCGGTACATCTGCGGAAAATATTTCTGATAAAAATGGGTCTCAAACGCTTCACGTCCATACGTGATCCATTGGAATGGTCCTGAGAAAGTTCTCCCACCATGAATCGGCCTCCTTTTCGAAGAGGTAGGAGATCAGATCGTCTCTCAGTTTTAGAGTAATGGTGAGGCCTAAGCGTCATTGATTTCACGTTCATGTGCATGGTAAGGTGCATATTATCTATGCTAGCCTAGCTTATTGTAGTCTACCCCCCTTAAAACCCTTTCACCCTGATGGTTTACTATAATTTTATTTATTTATTTATTTATATTATATATATATATATATATATATATATATATATTGTGACATTTGGATTTATGGTGACGGTTCCCCCCAATTTAGTGTAAAAATATATGTTTTCGATGGTCGGCCAACACGGAGAGACGGTTGTAGTGGGCTTGAACCCGATATATCGATCATCTACCTGACAAGGGTAGAAGACTCATTACATCCCTTCTTAGTCCTAGTGAATCCTCATCTTCTGCTCGGTCATAGCAGTGAGTCCATTGGTAGTCACCCAGGATTGAGAATTGGGTCAAGCCGCGAATACTTCGCAGGTGTATAATTCCGTAATTCCGTAGTCTGATCAATCTAAATGTTTAGGGGATGCCCAACATTAAATAGTTTAAATCTCCTATTTATAAGGTTGTCCTTTGGGTCTTGGTCTAAGAGAGTCCTTGTTTTAATTATGTCTAAATTGAGGGTTAATAAATCTGTCAATATGTCTAAGGTTCAAAGATCATCCTAAAAAGGTTTCTAATGGCATAATATATATATATATTATATATATATATATATATATATATATATATATATATATATATATATATATATTATCCTTTTGATCTTTTGGCTAATGGGTTATGAGCAGACTACACTTCAGTTTCATAAATTTTAAAAATGAAGGAATAATCGAAAGTTCTAAGGTAGTTTGGAGTCATGGCTGATGCGTACAAGACGATATCCCGCTTCCCTTGGGGCCGGCCTTTTTCTTTCCCATAAAAGAGAGAACCACGGGAATGGAAGAGATGGAGGTGATGGTTGCAAGGAAAGCCATCTTCTTCGGCTAGAGATGAGCTTCTTGGAAGTTTGAGATAAAGAATGGAGTGATGGTGTGGGAGTAGTTGGGATGGGCAATGTAAATAAGAGGAAGAAGATGATTGACTGTTGGAATATGGGTTTTGGGGATTAGATGTTGTAGAATGGGTTTAAGGTGGAATGTTGTAGGATGGGTTGGATGTGAGGAAGAAGAGGTGGGTTGTTGAAGGGGGAGGTATTGAGAATGGGTTTGAAGAAATGGGATTTGAGAATAAGAAGGGTTTTGGGGATGGGTTGAGTGATGGGTTAGAGAGGAAGGTAATGTGAAGAAGAAGGAGGTGGGTTTGGGATTTGGGTTTGAGAATGGGAGAGGGAGGCCTTTCTAAGGGTTTAGAAGAGATGGAGTGTATTAAAAATGGAGCTAGTGGGCTCTAAATAACTCCAAATAGTAAGAGAAGTGGGCCTCACATGTGTTTATATTGCAACAGGGGGAGGGCCACCCACTGGCGATTCGGGCGGGGGCCCCGCAGCTTGCTGGAAGGTTGGGCGGGGGCCACGCCGACGGGCACGGGCCACTGCGTACCCAAGCGTGGGCCACGCCGCTCGTTGCCAATCCGGGCAGGGGCCACACCGGCTGGGAGGGGCCGCTTGTTCTTCGTCTTCCCGGGCGCAGGTAATGCCCCTGGGATGTGCCTTATATGAATTTGGGGTAGGAGAAGCCATTTTATCCAATGAACCTATTCATTTTGCAAGATTTCATCCGTTCAATGGTCAAAAATCCAATTTATTTATATTTCACTATTTATGATAAGTTTTCATTCGTCCATAGATCTATATCCCCGAACGGGTCAAAAGTATCAAGTTTGGCCCGATATTGGTTCATTCAATATAGGACAATGGTTTTGGCGTTCCAATCATTCAGTTTCAGGCTTGTTCCTATCAATGGGCTGAGGCACTGTAAGACTGTCTGGTCCATTTCCTAGCGTCACTACACTCTCTCGTTCCCCAATCCTAACTCCTTGGAAGTCTTACCTTCTGTCTAAGATTTGTCGATTCAGGTGCCTGGGGTGATTCCTAACAGTTCGGTATCTCTATTGAGTTTCCTCTCAAGTTAGCGGACGTGCTGTGAGTTCATGGTCCACGACCCAATTAATTCCAAACCATTGCTCTGATACCAACCTGTAACGCTCTGAAAATTGGGGGTCGTGCATAAACTCGACTCCCAAGTTCTCGGGTGTTACTTATAACCATTTTTTACTATTTTGTGCTTAATCCAGTTTAATGATTAATATGGAATTGTTTGGAACATGAATCACAGTCACAACAAGTCTACTGAAATGAAAGCGGCTAACGTATACAAGTCTACAAAATATATCAAAAAATGGTGCGCTGAGTCCACTACTCAGCAATTCAAAATCCGTCCGCTAAATTTATGGTGAACCACCAATCAGATGGAAGTAGGACAACTCATCCTCCTCATCAATGCTTGCGACGTACGGCTCATCGAACTCAGCATCACCTGCAACTACTGAAGAGTCTGATTGGTGTTTTAAAATACCGTCCCAGAGTGGGAGTGAGTGATCAACTCAGTAGGAGTCATTAGTCGTAAGTTACCTCAAATATCAATTCTATGATGAATTTAATGAAAAATATACATTCACACAGCTCTGACTAAACTTATGCATATGCATGAATTATGGTATGATGCATGTCCTCGCAACAACACTCCCTCGAGCAACTTCGTCTTATGATCGTGCATGACCAACACTCCCTCATCGCGACCTCAACTGTCGAGTAGCCAACCTAACTAATGCAATTCGATCATGAACGTGTTAGCCGAGTTTTTAGTTAAGACCGTTCATCCAGCAGGTTGGGGAAACTAGTACACCCGACGATATCAATGCCCTCATTCGTTTGTGAGGCCATGACCCCTCAACGTGCGAGGACAAGGCCCCCACGATCCTTGATCCTATCGGGTTCCTCACCCCCGATTTGCAAACACATGAGGAGTGCTGGGAAGTGGGATCGCTCGCAGATCACTACGGGGAGGCTCGTCACCCCAGCGTAGGCCTACAACACGGACATAGTGTCTCATTCCACCATGCCCAGCTCACGAGGCTGTGGATCAGTTTACTAACCGCTATCAATGGGCGTCAGTGGACGAGGGGTGTTCCACGTTCCAACAGGCTTGAGCAAACATGGTTAACAAACGTGATCGGTCAGTCAGTGGAATAGGTCGCCCAAATTTAGGCGAGCACGAAACGCACGACATCGGGTGCAAGCAACCCATGTAGTCCTACTACTGTTGCCCATTCGCATCCGCCCGAATCAGTCGATCTAATCACAGGACGGCCCAACCAACGAGATTACCCTTACAAATCTCAGATTCCTAACCAACCCAGGGGATGGGCTATGTTTAAAAGTATTTTACGCAGCTAAGAGTTCATCTTTAAGTACAAATAGAATAAAACGTACAATACATCAAGCATGAGATTTCAAGATATTAAAATGAATGCCACTACTCCTAATAACTTAAATCAGACATGTGTGCGTGTGGTGCCGGACTACCAAAAATCAAAAGGTCACACATCATACATAGTGTAGGAAAATTCAATCATGCATACAACAAGGAAGAATATGTAAAAGTTAGATGCAAGAATGTACATGCAACAAAATTCTCATGCCCAAACAATTTGAGAGGCGATCAAACATCAATTTACGATTTCATGCATAATGGGCATACTTATCATATAGATTCCTATCTAGGTTTTACTCTAAATTATGAATGCACATCAATCTAGCATCCAAAATTATTAAATTTATCCTAAAATTGACACTTGGCCACCTACGGTTAATGGTCCGCACCAACGGATCGTCGAGAGCTTGCGGAATCGACCTAGGGTTGCAAACTCGTGGGTCGATTTGTAGAGATCCTGAGTAAAATGTACTTGCATGTTAGAATACATGTAAGGTCTACCTTTACACAATGGGTTTCTAAAGAAGAAGAGTGGTTACTTACCCAATCAATTGAAAAATCGTGCTTGTAGTTGCGAATATGGGATTTCTTGAGGAAAATGGAAGAGGGGTTGTAAGATTCTATCTCCCTTGGGCCCCACTCCTCTCCCTTCTCCTTTCTCTCTTTCTCTCTTTCTCTTTCTCTTTCTCTTCTCCTTCTCCATGGTAGGGCATGAAATTCGTATGGGAGAAGGGGGTACCCAAATGAGGCCCTTTTATAATGCCAGATTTAGTGTAAATGGCCCCAAGGGTTGGGTTTTTACTATACTGCCCTATGGGAGAATTTTTATAACCTTTAGGGCCCACTATAGGGCGTATATATTGATATACACCGTAAGATAGTTAGCCCTAACGATGATCTACGTATGGATATGATCGGCCCACCATTTGGATGTGTCAATCAACGGATATGATTAGAAGTCTGTTTAACGGTCACCGATAGTCGATCGGGGCCGCGGCTATACGGATATGAGCAGGGAAATATCATTAATCGGCACTCCAATTTTGGTTGTGGATTGATGGTCCGAAAGCCACAACTTCGCATAAGAGTAGACTACCCAATTCACTTAAGTTCCAGCTTCTTCCTCTAGGGTATTTGCACTTCTCATGCACTCGTCCTTCGACTCAAGTTGAGCGGTTCCGGACACTACCTAGGTCCAACCCCCGCGATGGACGTCGAACCCAGTAAGACGGGCATTATTCTATAGTTTTGGAACTGGTAGCCCACTAACGAGCGGTCTAGAGCTTGTTTAGAAAATCGGGGCATTTTTTGAATGAATTAGGTAGTGAGATTTCTTGTGGGCAATGATTAAGGTTTGGATTAACTATGTTCATAGTGTGGCCTATTTATAACTAGTGAAAGTGGAGATTTGGTCATGATTAATCTAAACCGTCGATTTTAGGCTAAGGTTGGGGCGAGTTTCACTTGACAAGTGCCAGTAGGACAGCATGGTTCATCCACTTCTAGGCATCCTCTGGGCCTGGCATCCATGTAGGACTACAAGCCCAGCAAGACCTAGGGCCTGGCTAAGTTTCAGAATTTTTGGTCCTTACTTGAGCGATATACGGCCTGTACGGACAATCGCCAAGCATGGTGGGGCCATCTGGCACTACGGCTCATGTTCGACCCAGACACAATTTGATTTATTTGTGTCAATGGCTTAATTTGGAATCAATTACTCCATATTAGACCCACACGTGCGATCGATTCATACGGTCCTGGGTCAGTTCGCACATGAGCTCCACAGGACACTGTTCCCGTTTTGGACAGGGCGTTACACTAACATGTAATTCACTGAGCCTAACTTGAAATTAACCGAGCCTTGCTTGAAATTAACCGAGCCAAACATGAAATTGACTGAGCCTAACGTGAACTTGAACGAGCCTACCATGAAATTGACCAAGCCTAACTTGAAATTGACCAAGCCTAACTTGAAATTCACCGAGCCTAACATGCAATTCACCGAGCCTAACTTGAAATTAACCGAGCCTAACTTGAAATTCACCTAACCGAACATGAAATTAACCAACCCTAACGTGAACTTAAATAAGCCTACCATGAAATTCACCGAGCCTAACGTGAAATTCACTGAGCCTGACTTGAAATTGACCGAGCCTAACTTGAAATTGACCGAGCCTAACATGTAATTCACCGAGCCTAACTTGAAATTCACCGAGCCTAACTTGAAATTCACCGAGCTGAACATGAAATTGACCGAGCCTAACGTGAAATTGAACGAGCCTAACATGAAATTCAACGAGGCAAGCATAAATTTCACGTGAAGCTCGGTGAATTTCATTTGTAGCTCAGTCAAATTCATGTGAAGCTCGGTCAATTTCAAGTTAGGCTCGATGAATTTCATGTGAAGTTCTGTCAATTTCACTCACTTCTCGGTCAAGTTCACTCACTTCACGGTCAAGTTCACTCACTTCGCGGTGAATTTCACTCACTTTGCGGTCAAGTTCACTCACTTCGCGATGAATTTTACTCACTTCGCATTCAAGTTCACTCACTTCGCAATGAATTTCAATCACTTCGCGTTCAAGTTCACTCACTTTGCAGTTAATTTCACTCACTTTGCGATCAATTTCACTCAATTTGCAGTCAAGTTCACTCACTTTGTGGTGAATTTCACTCACTTCGCGGTCAACTTCACTCACTTCGTGGTGAATTTCAATCATTTCGCGGTCAATTTCAGTCACTTTATAGTGAATTTCACTCACTTCGCGATGAATTTCACTCACTTCACGGTGAACTTCACTCACTTCACGGTCAATTCTAGTCAATTCGCGGTCAATTTCACTCACTTTGCGGTGAATTTCATCACTTCTCGGTCAAATTCACTCACTTCTCGGTCAATTTCACTCACTTCGCAGTCAATTTCACTCACTTCGAGGTTAAGTTCACTCGCTTCGCGGTGAATTTCAATCACTTCGCGATGAATTTCACTCACTTCGCGGTCAAGTTCACTCCTCGGTCAAATTCACTCACTTCGCGATGAATTTCACTCACTTCTCGATCAAGTTCACTCACTTCGCAGTCAATTTTGCTTACTTCGCGGTCAATTTCGCTTACTTCGCGGTCAATTTCAATAACTTCGCAGTCAATTTCAGACACTTCGCGGTCAAATTCAACGAGCCTAACGTGAAATTCAATGAGCCTAACATGAAGTTCAAAGAGCCTAACATGAAAATCAACGAACCTAACATAAAATTCAACTAACCTAACGTGAAATTCAACGAGGCTAACATGAAATTCACCGAGCCGAACATGAAATTCACAATATTAACATCTTCTATAGTGATTCACTACATGGGTTTAAAGTTTTCACGTTTGAGTTGAGAAGAATGCCGAGGCAGCCTGATCGAACTAAAACTTAATATTTATATTAAAAATGAAAGTAAAATGGGCTTTCGACCATCGATCTGATGGAATCTCCCCAATCTACTAGGTTGGTTGGTTCAATCAGCTTCTCCAGACAGTCGGGGTCAACCGGGTCCAGTCAGGGTCGACCCGACTTGCTGCCTATCTGTCAAACCTTAAAACAGTCGTATGTTGCAAACCGGAATGAATTTTTCGACATATCATGTATGAATTTGGGGGAGGAGAAGCTGATTCAGCCAACCAACTAAGAAGATTTGCGAGATTCCATCAGATCAATGGCCGAAAGCCCATTTTATTTTCGTTTTTACTATAAAATTAAGTTTTAGTTCGATTAGGCTGCCCCAACATTCTTCTCAACTCAAACTTGAAAACTTTAAACCCATGTAGTTAATCACTATAGAAGATGTTAATATTGTGAATTTCATGTTAGGCTCGGTGAATTTCATGTTAAGCTCGTTGAATTTCACGTTAGGTTAGTTGAATTTCATGTTAGGCTCGTTGAATTTCACGTTAGGCTCATTGAATTTCACATTAGGCTCATTAAATTTCATGTTAGGCTTGTTGAATTTCATGTTAGGCTCGTTAAAATTGATCGCAAAGTGAATGAAATTAACCGAGAAGTGAGTGAAATTCACCACAAAGTGAGTGAACTTGACCGTGAAGTGAGTGAAGTTAACACATGTGGCCCATCTAAAATGGCTTGGATGTCACACATGTGCCACTGGCATGTGAATGGTTCCCTTTGACACATGTTTGACGCATGAACTAATTAATTGACAAGGCCCGCCCCCCCTTTTTTTTAAAGGGCATCTACATGGTGGCCCATCTGAATATGGCTTCGATGTCATACATGTGCCACTGGCATGTGAATTGGTTGGCTTGTACATGTATTTGACATGAAATTCAACGAGCCTAACATGAAATTCACCGAGCCCAACATGAAATTGACCGAGGCAAATATGAAATTGACTGAGCCTAATATGAAATTCAATGAGCCCAACTTGAAATTGACCGACCCTAACATGAATTTCACCGAGCCCAACTTGAAATTGACCGACCCTAACACGAAATTCACCGAGCCCAACTTGAAATTCACCGAGCCTAACATGAATTTCACCGAGCCCAACTTGAAATTCACCGACCCTAACACGAAATTCACCAAGCCCAACTTGAAATTCACCGAGCCTAACATGAATTTCATCGAGCCGAACTTGAAATTGACCGAGCCTAACATGAATTTCACTGAGCCCAACATGAAATTGACCGAGGCGAACATGAAATTGAACGAGCTTAACATGAAAGTGAATAAGGAGAACACGAAATTCACTGATCCTAACATGATTATTACTGAGCCTAATGTGAAATTGACCAAGCCTAACATGAAATTCACCGATCTGATTGATGGTCACTTCACCGCGAAGTGAGTGAACTTGACGGCAAAGTGAATAAAATTCATCGCGAAGTGAATGAAGACCTGCTTGTGAATGAAGATTTGCTTGTGAATTGTTAATTAATTTATTTATGAATAGTGATTTCACTGTAAATGGTGATTTGTTTGTGTATTAGTATTGGGCAATTTCACTAACTTCGCGGTGAGCAAGTGA